>OU898277.1:58277396-58332365 GCA_918026665.1 Diabrotica balteata
ATTTTTTTTTGTATATCTTGCAGATGTGATGATCTGATGACTGACTAATTTATAGCTAAATATACTTACGTGTTAAGTATGTGTTTTTATCACCCATACTAGCAAGGTATATTCGGCAGCATAAGCATAGAGTTTTAAGTCTACGTTTTAAGGGTGGAAGAATGTGCTTCCTATTTTGAGCTGACAAGTTTGCGGAGAATATATTTTTCTGGTTCTAAGTTGCCATTTGGTTTTAAACAAAGTTCTGTGATAGAAACTATCTTCAAGGTATTTATAGCAAGTCCAGAGTCAAGGATTTCATGACACTATTGGTTCAGGTATATCTTCAGATTTGTGAAAGCGTCCTCTATTAGGGACATTTCTGGGGTTTGGCTTAAAATTGATTTATAATCTATTTTTATTATTTCTAATTCTATTCCTATTACTACTTAAAACTAAACATTTGTCATCATTGTCCGTTTATTTAGTAAGTCTTCTTTTTCTACTCGTTGCTTGGCCTCTCCTTGGTTCTTTTTATGTTGCTCTGGTAGTTTTTTTAACACGCTATTTCCAACACCTTTTCTTCTTTATAGCACCATCTCCATTCCTTGCCGTCCACTGTGATTTTATTGTATCCTATTTTGACCATTTTTTCCATTTTCCCTCATTTCTCTTGCTTTATCTCTTAAAGCTTCCATTTTTCTCTCTCTCTCTCCCTTTTTGTGAGATCCTCTGTAATCCATATTTTTTCGATCTTCACATTCTTAAGTTTGTATTTGTTTCTTAAGATTGTTGTTTTTTCTTCTTCGCTTTCAAGTTCAATTAAGCATGTTTTTGTTCCTATTTTTTGTGCTCTTTTAATATTGGTTTTGACTTCAAGATGATTTTCTAATATAGTAGTCATTTCCTCTTTCAATGTTTTTGGGTCTTCAGAGCCTATTTTTGATCCACTGATGATTATATTCTTTTTTCTTTGTCTAACCTTTCTAATGAGCGTTTTAGATCATTTAATTCTTCCGTTATCTTTTTGTTATCGGTTTTGGTTAGTTCGCTTTCTCTTTTCAGTTCTTCTTTCTCTTTTGTCCATTCTTCCTTCACCCTTTCTATTTCCATTTTATGCTTTTTTATTTCTTTCGTTACTTTGTTTTAATCTCTTCTTTAACTTCATTTATATATCTTCTCATCTCCTTATTTTCTTCCTTCATTTCTGTTTTCAGATCTTTTATTTCTTTCTCTTTTATGTTATCCTTTGGAGATGTTTCTTAACGTGGCTTTGCTTCTTTTGATGGCTTCCTCCTCGTCGAATGAGTTATCGTGTTCTGGCTTATTTCTTTTTCTGTTCATTCGATTTAGTTATTGTATTACATTTACTTTTAATTTATTATTTTAATTTAATTTAATTCTAATCCCAACTTTAATCAAATCTATTTTAAGCCAGATCTGGATTTTTGTAATAAAATTATGTGGCTTTTATCTTGATCATTAATTTCTTGTCAGCACTAATTACTTTCTTATCTGCCAAAAAAAAAGCAAAAACAAAAAACGCGTAGGAATGCCTAAGCAGTCGACCCTTCGAACATTCGCCAAAACCACTTTTTTAATCTTTCACTCAATTATTCATTTACTTAAGACTTGTTAAAATTATTAAAATAGTTCTATCTTACTTTCTGATGGTATTTTCTTTATTAACTACTATCACCTGTATGCACTTAACTTTTGATACTTTTTTTTGAACTCGGTTGAATTTTCTAACTTGTAATTCCCGAATAATTTTAAGTTATTACGAAGCAAAATTAAATGAACCTACTGTTGTCACTTGCAGGACCGTTTCAAATAGTCAAAAAATTAATAAACAGCCTACTAAAATAGAAATATCGCCTATTTAAGACGTAATTCATTACCGGCCCAAGGTACAAAGCACTCCTGTTAATGATATAGATCTCATAAGAAACTCTCTCGTCCGCAAACATCTTCAATAAAGTGAAGAGAACACGAAAAATTTTTCACTTAAAATCAACGAAATGAAAACCAGATACAAGCGAATCAAAAAAAGAGAACCAATTCAATAAATCTAGATAAAATATTAAAGTTAAAAATCACAATTTCCAAAATATGGAACACTTTAAATATCTTATAAGATAAATTATCACGGTTAATAATAGTGCCACTAAAAAAATACAGAGAATAATTCAAACTTTAGACCTATTTTAATACATGGATGCGAATCATGGACAGTGAGTAAAACAAGTTAAGGAAGAATTACGAATATTTGAAAGAAAAATAATAAACATTTTTTAACCTCATTATCATATCGCTACAAATCTGCATATAATAAGAACACATACTAAATAAAGAAAGCTCTTATAACGATATTGTTTCCGGAAAATAAATCCCTAAGGTAGATCGGACACATGCATAGACGCCAAGATGTGAAACTTATAAAACTGGTATGGAAGGAAGTTAGCACAGAAAATGCCATATCTAAAAAAAAAATAACATTTCAGTTGATTACAGATTCGTGGAAGATCGATCAACTTGGAGAAAATTTGTAGTTAGCGAAGACCCACCCAGTGTTGTAGCGCTACGTTATGATAATGATAAAGACAAAGGAGAAACAGTGACAAAAAGCAACAAACATGGACTAATGGAGTGAAGCTGCTTTAAAATCTTGATTGGAGAGGATTAAAATGAAAGTATAAGAAATACAATGTACTTTCTTAGCAGTGTACTTTTACCTCTTTTCAATAAAGTATGTTTATATGGACTTCATATTTTTGTTATCATTCATAACGCATTACAGTGTGTAACAGATATGTATACTAATAACTACCTGTTTTTGGTAGGTACGTGCTTTTCTAAAAATAGCTTTATAGATACCAAAGGATTTCATTACCAAATTGGATTTTTTTCATATGCGGAAATTTCCTAATGTATTTTGTTATCGTGAGTATGTCTTTATACGTTTTATTTAAGAACCCTCTTAATAAAAACTTCTTTTATTTCATCTCTTGTTTTTATGAATTATCTTGTATACTGCTTTTTTATTATTTTAATTCTAGTTGTATCTGTGTATTACATATAATTCTGGATAGACGGTTATCTCGAAATATAGTGCTAAAATAGATATTTTTGTGTAAAAATGGGAGTAGTGCACTAAAAAAGGGAAGAATTCTTATTATCTAACAAGAATTATATCACTTCACGATCATTACATATTTCTGAATATTTTATCTAGTATTTAGGGGTAATATGTAATCAATATAAGTGGAGGTAGTGTCAAATTTGCAATGATCTTTACTTTATAAGTAATATCTTACTGACTGTACTTTACATGTTTAGTTCAAATAAATTAACCTTTTCCTTCAGAAAAGACCGATTTGGATGATAAAGTCAACTAAGAAAGTGTGATGAATCTTGTACCAACCCCACATACACATAGGTTAACCGGAGTCCTCCTGCAGATTTAAGGAAGATAACTACCATCAGGAAGTTTCTTTCGAGGGTTCAGATGTCGAGGACAGTCTAGTTTTTTTGTATATCCTGCAGATGTGTTGATCTGGCCAGTTTTTCTTCGATTCTAGTCATAAAATGGGCTGGTATGCGTGGAGTTGATGTTACAAATCTAGACTTTGTTTCTTTCGTTCTCTAGCTACTTATCTTCGGATATTAGGTGGATTGATAGCTACGATATTGTAGAGCTTATGTATGGATGTGAGTCTTAATATAGGTACTCTGAATTTGACTGACTAATTTATAGCTAAATCTACGTATTAAGTATGTGTTGATGTCACCCATACTAGCAAGGTATATTCGGCAGAAGCATAGAGTTCAAGTCTACGTTTAAGGTGGAAGAATGTGCTCCCTATTTTTAGCTGACAAGTTTGCGGAGAATATTATTTTGTTGGTTCTCATTTCATTCTTATAGTAGTATTAGGTTTCATTTAGTTTTAAACAAAGTTTGTGAATAATAAACTGTGATAGAAACTATCTTCAAGGTATTTATAGCAAGTGCAGAGTTTAAGGATTTCTTGACACTATTGGTTCAGGTATATGTTCAGATTTGTGAAAGCGTCTTTTGTTAGGAACATTGAAGGAGCATACCTAACTTTTTCCGGGGTGTGGCTTAAAATTGATTCAGATTCTATTTTTATTTGTTTAAGTGTTATTTAGATTTTTCTCTACTTTAGCAACAAAAGTTTTGGTTATGCAACAATAGATGTATCGTCTACATATTAAAAGTCCTACTATTTACCGGTATGGGTTGTGTAAATGTTATACAGCGTAGGTTGCGATACGGTACCCCAAAGAAGACCGTTCTTCGACGTTTCTCCATCTGCTATTCTTACCGTTGAGTGATACGAAAAATCTTATGTTGTGTGAGGCATACACGGATAATACAAGTGAGTTTATTACCTAAGGGATATCACATATATTTTGAAAAAATGCCCTCTAATTTAAGGTGTCGTAAGCGGCATAGAGATTGACAAATACGACTCCTCATACCTGATATTTTTCATACCCGTCTTCGCTGTGTTGGGCCAGATTTAGTATTTGTGATGTAACACGATCTTCCCTGTCATATATAGCCACTTTTGTCTTTTAATTTGAGTTCTTCTTCTATTATCGGTTTATATTAAGGATCATGTGCAGATTTATTTTGTAAAGCTGACAAAATAAATAGATATATTGGCCGATAGCTTTTGTGGTCGTTGGAGTTTTTTGCCAGGTTAAAGCATAGTGATAACTTTGTCTTTGCTTTGCTTGTCTACAGACTTTAGATATTAGCCATTGTAGTATTTTTGGTCAAAATTTAATAATGAGTTTTGTGCTCAGATCCTCAATCGGGAGCCGTAATATTGTTTATTTTATACGTGATAGTGGATCCAAGCTCAACATAGTTAAATGGTTCCCGCAGTGACTAGTTTGAGTCCTCTCTCATTTTAAGTTTTTTCTTTGCTTCTTTGCCGGCACTTATTATGTAATCTTCTGCGATCAGTTTTATACCAAATATCCTAGGTTGGCCCTCTATGTGCTTACTGCACTAAAAATACGTCACATTTTTGTTAAGCGTTTATGTCTAATAAGCTTAAGTAAAGTAGAGCGTATGTATAATACCCAGTTAAGTGACAATCATATTATTCATGTTAATGTAAAGTTAATAAAACTTTTTGCTTATATAATTACTCAATATAGTATTTGCTTTATTTATTACACCTTCCATCAGGCTTATGAATTGTCTTTTATCTCTAGATATAGTTTACTTTATCTCTATAGAATAGTTGGTCCTAAAAAGGACTGATTTGACAAAACTCATATTGGACGAGTGATTGAAGAATTAACCAATTAATTAATTATTCATTACCCAAGGTACGCCCATTGCGGTGGTCTTATTAGTACTTAAATTTTCGTGAAGGCTTCTACGTTGAACTCCATAAAAAATGACAAAGTATTTAGTTTATATAGACTCTTTGTAAAAAGTAAATGAGTTTGTAACATCGGTCACAACTCATATATGGAATAATAAGGAAACAAACAGGTTAAAATAGGTGTACAAAATTTAACTACATATATATCGGCGCCATTGTTCAGGAGATGAGTTTTATCCCAGAGATCAAAGATTACATTCTTTTTACATGGATATTCTAGGTTCTATTTACTTATTTTCATTACTAAAAAGTATATTTAAAATAAAGGCCTTAAGCTGTCTTTAGATTCTATGAAATTTTTTTGGCATAGACTTTTAGTCATTCAGCCAGACTCAACATGGTACAAATAGTTGTTTGAGTTTATATTAATAAATATACAAAACAAAAGACAGGTAAACAGGCTCACTCTCTTCTCGCCTAGGGGCCCATCAAGGCATTTTTTAAAAAGACTACAACACTAGGTCACGGTAAGAAAGGAATTTGACAATGGGTTAGAAACAAAGGTTACGTTATTAACTAATGCATAATTATTTAGATGGTTATTTTACTATCCTTTAAAAACATAACTAAGGAATCATACACTGCTCTCGAGTCTAGTGATATCCATGAAAATTTAAACCTATGGAAATTGGCAAATTACAACATACAGACATAATTCTGAATACCAGCTTGGACAAACAGTTTTCCCCTCCTCAATTTTTTTCAGTTACAATCTATAACATGTAAACGCATACTTGTTTTATTGTTAGATACAATGAATTTCCATCAAGTAACTTTCAGCAATGTGACAACAAATTGCTATATAACAGTACGAGGCAATATCATCATATTTGCGTTACATTAATATTTATGTGGCAATCAGCTGTAAAAGTCATTGCCGTTTTTCCGATCGTATCATATTTAGCATAGTCACATAAGAATTCTTTTTAAGCAGTATACTGTGTCATATTCTTCTGATTTATTTTGTTGACAATTTATTTTATGCTTATTCGTTCACCTTTTGTAAAGCAGTCTGTTTAAATATTAGGGATTTATATAATCTGTTTGTTTATATAATTTGTTATCGATTTTACTATTTTAGATAGAGTTTCATAATTATAGTTTTTTTTTGATTTTTTCTATGGTAATACATATACATACCCAATTCGAAAGGGAGAAAACCAACGAGTTCTAATTGAACATAGACATTATTCTCCATTTCTTCCTATATGTTATATAGAGATCATCGTCATCGTATAGTCGGAACGCAACAAGATTTTATTACCATTTCTTCTTTTTGTCTCCTCATTCCTATTGCAAACTCAGCCACATAAATGGCGTTTTAAAAATATATGTCAATATTGCCGAAGTGCCTTTCCAAGGATACTTTTTTTAAGCCTAGTTCGTTTGATTACATGTAATTATTTGATAGTCCCTCAACAGATATATATTGATTGTAGGTAGGATAGCAGTGTTGATAAATATGATGATTCGGTAAGTAGTCTCATTATTCCTAAATCTGCGCCCTTCATCCGTGGACATCCTAAGGTCATTTTTTCTCTCGGGGCATCCTACCAATTTAACTTGGGAATGCAGTTAATGAAAGAGCCTTTGGATAAAGCCAGCGCAACTTTGGAGTTGAGATTTAGGTTCTTGTACCTCGTTGCTATCTTTATATATGTGTTTGACCTTGGCATTAGTTTCGTTCGGTATTGGTTAGTACTCGGACCTTTGTAAGTCGGGAAATACCTCTGATGGCTTTTCTAGCAATCCTGATCTAATTAATACGTTCTCGTTACATATCCACACATTAGCACTGGTTCACTGTTTTATATATCCTGATTTTAGAGATTTATATTAGGCTTCTGGATTAAAAAGTGCTATAAGGGTTCTATATACATCAGTTAGCTACCTGAATTTTCCCTTTTATTTCTTATGTGACAACGTTTATCTACGATATCTAAAACGCTGCAATCTTTCAAAATTATATAGCTTTATTGTTACGTTATGCCTACTCTATATCCTTTCTTTTGTATGTTAAAAAACATTTATTGATTTTCTCATTAGTGACTATTATACCGTTTTTGCTGCTAGTAGCATTATTTATAGCATTCTAATATTTAATTTATGGATTATATTCGATACAAATAAATATTCTTTACTTTCTCGGAGAAATAATATTCTAATACACAAAATCCTATTAAATTGCCAAAAACCTCCGTACATATTCTATTCACTTATGAGGGCAGTATAGTCCTAGACTGGCTAATTTTTGGATAATAGGAAACATGAGTGTAGCAGTTTTAATGTTTTCGGGACTGCTACTTGGTATCGGGGAGCAGAAATATCATACCAAGGTATTGCATATAGGAATTGTTGCTTGAACTTTATTATTATTAAACAACACATATTTTCCTAGTAAAATCATTATGACTTTACAGTAAGACAAATTTTCGATGTTGGTTATGAAAACATCATGTACATACCACCTGTTCCCTATGTCGATCTCCAGAAAAATCTTTGTAATAATGATACGGGAAACAAAAAACCAAGAATGAAAATATGCGCCAAGAAACTCTGTGATATAACATCGAATAAAATACAGATTGTCGATTCAAATAGTCAAAAAATTAATGAACAGCTTACTAAAATGGAAATATCGCCTATTTAAGATGTAATTCATTAAAGGCCCAAGTACAAAGCACTCCTAGCATATGCTAATGACATAGATCTCATAAGAAACTCTCCCGTCCGCAAACATCTTCAATAAAGTAAAGAGAGCACGAAAAATCAACGAAATGAAAACCAAATACAAGCAAATCAACAGAAAAGACCAATTTAATAAATCTAGATAAAATATTAAAGTTAACAACTACAATTTCAAAAATATGGAACACTTTAAATATCTTAGATAAATAATCACTGTTAATAATAATGTCAATAACTAAATACTTTTAGCATAATTCAAATTTTAGACCTATATAGTATACATGGATGCGAATCAATTGACAATGACTAAAAAAAATAAGGAAGAAGTACGAATATTTAAAATAAAAATAATTAGAAAAATGTTTTAACCTCCTTATCATATCGCTACAAATCCGTATAGAAAAGAACCCATAAGGAATAAAGAAAGCTTTTATAACGATATTGTTCAGAAAAATAAATCGCTTAAGGTAGATCGGACACATGCATAGACGCCAATATATCAAACTTTTAAAACTGGTATGAAGGAAGTTAGCACAGAAGAAAGAATGCCGCTAGGCGTCTCAGTAAGCAATGGAGAGAAAACATCCAATTATATCTCAAAATATTAACATTTCATTTGATTACAGATTCGTGGAAAATCGATCAACTTGGAGAAAATTTGTAGTTAGCGAAGACCCACCCAGTGTTGTAGCGCCACGTAATGATAATGATAATGAAAAAGGAGAAATAGTGACAAAAAGTAATAAAAAATGGACTAATGGAGCAAACCTGCTTAAAATCTTGATAAGAAATACAATGAATGATTGATGGATTCGAGAAACTTGAGACTTGAGAAAAGCACACTGACGTGTGTATCCATATTAAATTCCTTAGATTTTTATACTTTTTTTTAGACTTTTATACTAATAGCTTTAAAATTGAATGTTTGATGAAAATAGCTACGCGACTTTAATGCATCAAATATTTTGTTAATTAAAAATCAACATATTGAAATTAGACAGCAAAAAATTATAATATTAAAGATTAATTTATAAATTATTATAGTCTAATTTTAACTACTTCATGAAATAAACATTACACGCCATAAACTGCAGTAATTGAAAAATTATAAAGATCTTACAGAAGAGTTTCTTAAACTGTTAGACGATTACGCTACTCGATGTTCATATTAATAGGTTCCAAAATGTACCACCTATAAAATTTAAAAAGCTACTACTAATACAATTATTGGCAACATCGCAGGAGTTAAGAAGTGTACGGGAAAAGTTTATATACGGATCCCAAAAATGTTTGATCCTATTACGGAGTCCACTTGATCCGACGTATGGTCGGAGTCTACATAAAGCGCTACTCAGATAATAATATACACGGCGTATATTCTCCTGAGTTAATATAATACCGTTTTAGTACGGAGCCCATATTAACCGCTAGAAGTATATATATATATATATATATATATATAATATATATATATATAATATATAATATATAATTGTTATGATATGTAAAATCGAGAAAAATATTGTTTGTTTAAAATATTTCAAAGTTCAAAAACATTAAAATAATTTAGATAGTAGATAATAACCAACAAACATTTCGAAGAAGGAAAGTCTTTAAATTTTTTGGATTACCTGTATTAAACAAAATGTAAGCTATGCATAAATTATTTTCTTTGTTATAATATACTTGAGTGACCCGCATAATTTTAAGTGAAATCCAAAGACAATTGAACCGGTTTTCCAAATACATTAATGCAGTGATTAAGGACAATAGAATAGATTTTAGAAAGATGTTTTTGTTAGTTTTTAAGAATTGTAGAAAAATATAATTTTTAAAAAGTTTAGGAAATTTTTATAATGATAGGTAAAAATTTGTTTGTTATCGAAATGAAAAAATGGGAGAATTGTGACGAGCTTTGATTGGCGGAGATTAAAAAAGGTGGGATAGGTATGTAGGAATGAAAGTTTAGCTAGATTTTTGAGAGAGAAAAGATAATCAGTTGGTTTCCAAGTGTGCAAGGAGAAAGGCCGTTGTTTCTCGGGTAGTTTTCCAGAGGTAGGAAGCAGTAGCAGTGAAAGTTTGTTAGTTTTCGTGTAGTTAGTGTATCTGACAGAAGCTGATCCAGTAAAAGATTGTAAGTCATATTTTTCTACTTATATTCCAAGAGTCACTGTTTAGGCCAACGAGAGATTCACTTTATCGTAAAGAAAAGATATTCCAAGAGTCATTTTTCACTCAGGCCAACGAGAGATTCAGTTTATTGAGAGAAGAAGAAGCTAGCATAATTTGAACGATTCGTGCATTTGAAGGAGATCATTAAGGACGATAAACTTGCAATAATTCGTTGTAAGATTGCTGATTACCTAGGGAGCGGCTGAGAGTAGATAATATAGTCTACAAGGAACAAGGATTTGGACCACTCATCATCAGAGAGACATATTTTTTTCTGCATTTTTTCTTCATGATAACACAATTTTTACACTTAATTTAGAAAGGATATAAATGTTTTGATTAGGAGAGTTAGAATAATTTGGGATTTTTGAGATTTCAATTAATATTGTTTGTACCATTAATTTTGAAGGTTCACGTACGTAGAACAAAATTTTGAGAATCATTATATGAGATTTTGTTTATTGAAAACATTTGAGTGTGAATTATTTCATTATTTTTATTTCAATATATAGTGTTATATCATATGTGTTTTTTTTATTATTCCGGTATTCTTTGGACCTTACCTTTCACATGTAATAGCATAGATATTGAAGCAAGAATTTAACCCTGAGATAAGAGAATTAAAAAGTGTGATAGAGTCATAATCATATCATTTAAATAATTTTAATTTTAATTAATTAATTAATTAGCTAATTAATTGCTTGGCGCACCAAGACTTGAAATATCACAATAACTGGCTTCCAAAACGTGGGGCTTGAAAATATCGCAGCTTTACATTTGAAGGAAGGGAAAGAGATCTGGAATAAGTACAGGTGATCCAGATAAAAACATATAACATTGAGGGAATTTGAATTTGAAAGTATTTTGACAATTTTTTCCAGTGGATATAAATTTGATTTATTGATTGATAGTAGTTAGTTGATATTTACTGCTATTGAATTATTTGATTTTATTTTACCAACCGTACATTTGATATTTATTTTGAATTATTTGAATTTTACTGATTGCATATTTGATATTTGTCGTCGTGAAAATTTATTACAATTGGGGAGAAACATTGTCGTGTACTGCAACATATAGAGTGTTGTAAAATTTCACATTTGGCGGGGACAAAAACAGTAACGAAAAGAAACAACATGTCGACCACAAGGAGTCAAAGCAAAATGCAGGATAGGAAGGAGGATAATAGAGAAGAGGAAACAATTGTGGAAGAAGGATCGGATAATGAAGGAAATGTTACAATAGTTGAGGAGAAAAAAGAATTATCAGGAATAGAGAAAATATTACAACTAATGCAATTACAGATACAACAAATACAAGAATCAACAAAAACAATGGAAGAAAACCAGAAGGAAACTAAACAGGCAATACAAGAGACAAAGCAAACAATAGAAGAAAATAACAGGAATATAGAACAGCGTTTGGAAAATTATGAACAAAAAATTAAAGGATGTGTAGAGGAGATGAAAAGAGAAATGATACAACAGATAGAAGAGAGTAATGAAATTAAAAAAAAATGGGGGAACAAGAAAACAAAATGAAGGAAATCAAGATTGTCCAGAAATAGGAATTAGAACAGTTAGAAGAAAAATTTGAAAGGGCGCTACAAGAAGACAGGAAGAAGTAGAAAGGAGATTAAAGCAAAATGAAAAACAAATGGCAGAAATTGAACTAAGAGGGTAGAGAGAAAAGAAGTTATCATCCATGGAACAAGCGAGGCGAAAAATACAATTTGGTGGGGATATTAGAAAAACACACCCAGTACCGTTTGTTAAAAATTTGAAAACCAAATTGCAACATGTTAGATATTTTGAAGATTGCAAAGAAACAATTAGAAACCATCTGAAAGAAGGAGCAGCGTTATGGTATGAAAGCAAAGAAGATGAGTTTGAAAATTGGACAGATTTCGAAAATAAATTTCTCAACTATTTCTGGGGGGAAAATAAACAGAGGGAAATCGGAAATATCGGAAGAAAGATATGCTTTGCAGATATATAACAATTCAAAATATCTAGAATACAAATATTCCACCGAACAGCTGGTAGAAATGATCAGCAGACATTTTGAGGAAACGTTGAAAGATCACGTGATTTTGAGAAACTATCAAGATATTGATAGTTTGTGCCAATTTCTGCAATTAAAAGAAGCGAAAAGAAAAGAAATGAGAAATAGAAGACAACATGACCAATATAATGGACCGGAAAGAAGGTATTCATCAAATTATGACCAGAGAAACAGACATCCCAGATCAACAAACGAATATAGGCCGAGAAATTACAATAATTACAATAGACAACAAAATTACGATAACAGGAATGACACACAAAATAGAACATATGAAAATCACAACAGGAATAGAGATGCACAAAATCCTCCGAATAGGAATACTAACGAACAAAGGGACGATAGAAATAACCAGAGCTTCCAACAACAAAATAGAAGGGAGATGAATCATGTAGCAATAGGAAACGAAAGACAAATTTCTAATTCTAATCTAATATTTTTAGATGCATTTATAAAACATAAAGCGATTAAAATTGTGATTGATTCTGCATCGGAGATATCGCTAATCAATAAAAAACTAGTAAAAGAATTAAATTTGGACAGATTTGTGTATAAGATTCCTAGGGTTGATTTAGTGGGTGCAAACAATAAAAATTTGACGACAGCAAACGAAGGTTTGGGAGTACGGATCAGAGTGGGAGACAAATTCCATATTATGAAATGTGTGGTGATTGAAGATTTAAATCATGATATGATAGCGGGAATTGATGAATCGAGGGAAAAACATATCATCATAAATTTTTCGGAAAATAAATTGGAAATCAGAGCAGAACCAGACAACACAGAAGAAGAAAAGCAAACAGATAGGAAAACAAATTCTGAAAGGATTTATGCACAGGAAAAACGTAAAGAAATCAATATGACTGTAGAGGATAAACCGAAAGTACAAGAAAAAAATCAAACAGAAGAGAAAAGGAGAAGGAAGAAAAAGAAGAAGAGTTCGAAAAGAAAGCAGGAAAACAAGATGGAGACAAGAGGAAAACAGGAAATAGAAGGTACAGAAGAATTGTTGGCAACCGACGATAAAACACAAAGAAAGCAGGAAGAAAAGGACGTAATCATTAGAGAAATGAAAGGAATAGAAACATGGTGCTCGGAATACCAAAGGAATTAGAAGATAGAAAGAAAACAAAAGAAGAAATGGCAATGATGGACAAGAATCCAGAATTTTGTGAAGAAATATTATGGACAGTGAACACATGTGAACAAAATGAGGATGAAAGAAAAATAAATTGTGGAGAAAACATGGGAAAGAAAATAGAGAAGATTTTAAAAAATCATGGAGATCTTATTAATGAAGTAAGCCGAGCGGCTAAAAATTATGAACATTGTTTTAAGATTAAATACTTGGAAAAATTTAAAACTTAAAAATATATCCAATCCCGTATAAAGACAGGCAATATACGGGGTATTTTAACATTCACGACATTTATCAGTATCATAAGTAGATTTTAATAACATAGTGAAATAATTTGATCCTAGAAAACTTTTGTCATTTTTAAAATTTAACAAAGAGTTTTCGGCAGATCAAATGGCGGAGATTTGTTATGATATGTAAAATCGAGAAAAATATTGGTTTGTTTAAAATATTTCAAAGTTCAAAAACATTAAAATAATTTAGATAAGTAGGATAATAACCAACAAACATTTCGAAGAAGGAAAGTCTTTAAATTTTTGGATTACCTGTATTAAACAAAATGTAAGCTATGCATAAATTATTTTCTTTGTTATAATATACTTGAGTGACCCGCATAATTTTAAGTGAAATCGAAAGACAATTGAACCGGGTTTTCCAAATAGATTAATGCAGTGATTAAGGACAATAGAATAGATTTTAGAAAGAGGTTTTTGTTAGTTTTTACGAATTGTAGAAAAATATTATTTGTAAATAAGTTTTAGGAAATTTTATAATGATAGGTAAAAATTTGTTTGTTATCGAAATGAAATAATGGGAGAATTGTGACGAGCTTTGATTGGCGGAGATTAAAAAAGGTGGGATTTATTTATTTATCGTATGGCAATTACAACACATTTAGAATAAAATTACAAACACTAGTAATATAGGTATATGACAAACTTTAAATAATTACAAACAAACATCAAGTGTATTAACATAATCAATTGACTCTGAAGTTGCAAACAGGAAGTCTTCAGGGCTACCGTTATAAGATCTTGAGGGACACTCTTCAATAATGTGGTCGATCGTTTGGTCCTTCCCACAGTCACATTGAGGAGACGGATTCTTTCCCCATTTATGTAGCATGTATGCACATCTGCCATGTCTGGTTCGGATCCTGTTTAGAGTGGACCATGTTTTACGTGGAAGATCAAAACCTGGTGGCTTGTGGGTAATACAGGGCATGTTATTTTGCCATGCATTCCATTCTTGGGACCATGCATTCGTGATATTGAACTCCTCATGTATCATTCTTGCCGTTTTCATTGGTGGTTTTCTAGAACGTAGACGGGTATTTCGTGCATCCTCGGTATCTTGGTGGATCGGCAGGTTTATATTGTTCATGATCTTTTTGTATTCACGTGTAAGTGCGTCAACTCGTCGTAAATGTGGAGGTGGAATGTGACTTAATACTGGAAGCCATTGGGTGGGAGTTGATTTAATTGTACCAGATATCATCCTCATAGTGCTGTGCAGCTGAGTGTCGACCTTTTTTTACGTGTGGGCTGTGTAGCCAAACTGGGGCACAATATTCAGCGGTCGAGAAAACTAGGGCTAAAGCAGTAGAGCGGAGAGTGGAAGCCGATGCTCCCCAGGTGGTACCGCAGAGCTTCTGTATAATGTTATTTCTGGTACTCAACTTTTGGGCAGTTTTTGTTAAATGCTCTTTAAATGATAGCGTTCTGTCTAGTGTTACGCCCAGGTACTTCGGTGTTTTGTTGTGGGAAAGTGTGGTATTTTCAAACCGTATGTTAAGTTCCTTTCCAGCAAGTTTATTGTTCAGGTGAAAGCAACTTACTTCTGTTTTGGATGCATTTGGTTGAAGCCGCCACTTGCGAAAATATTTGCTCAATATATATAAGTCTGCCGTCAGAACTTCTTCAGATGTTTCTAGCGTTCGGCATTGTGTAGTGAGGGCCCAGTCATCGGCGTATCCGAACTTTCTTGATTGTGTTTCTGGCATATCTGCTAAATATAAGCTAAATAGTAATGGAGAGAGCACTGACCCCTGTGGTAGGCCATTTTTAAGTTTCTTTGGTGGGCTGATATCTGTGCCCATCACTACTTGAAACATTCGGTCGTTGAGCATGCTATCTATTAAACGTGCTATTTGTTTACAGGGAATTGCACGGAGAATTTTGTATATAAGGCCCTCTCTCCATACTGTATCGTAAGCTGCCGAGAGATCAATAAATGCCGCTGAAGTTTTAAGTCTTCTTTGAAAACCCGCTTCGATGTAGGTGGTGAGTGACATGACCTGGTCCGCGCAGCTTCGTTCTGGTCGAAAACCCGCTTGTTCGACTGGGATCACCTGGAACAGTTCTGTACTGATTCTATTATATATAAGCCTCTCTAATAGTTTGTAGATGGCAGAGAGAAGCGCAATTGGTCGTAGTTTTTGGGTAGTCTGTAGGTCTGTAGTTTTTTGGGTTGGTAGGTGGGATAGGTATATAGGAATGAAAGTTTAGCTAGATTTTTGAGAGAGAAAAGATAATCAGTTGGTTTCCAAGGGTGCAAGGCAAACGGCCGTTGTTTCTCGGGTAGTTTCCCAGAGGTAGGAAGCAGTAGCAGTGAAAGTTTGTAAGTTTTCGTGTAGTTAGTGTATCTGACAGAAGCTGATCCAGTAAAAGATTGTAAGTCATATTTTTCTACTTATATTCCAAGAGTCACTATTCAGGCCAACGAAAGATTCAGTTTATCGTAAAGAAAAGATATTCCAAGAGTCATTTTTCACTCAGGCCAACGAGAGATTCAGTTTATTGAGAGAAGAAGAAGCTAGCATAATTTGAACGATTCGTGCATTTGAAGGAGATCATTAAGGACGATAAACTTGCAATAATTCGTTGTAAGATTGCTGATTACCTACGGAGCGGCTGAGAGTAGATAATATAGTCTACAAGGAACAAGGATTTGGACCACTCATCATCAGAGAGAGATATTTTTTTCTGCAGTTTTTCTTTTATTGATAACACAATTTTTACACTTAATTTAGAAAGGATATAAATGTTTGTACTATTAATTTTGAAGGTTCACGTATTTAGAACAAAATTTTGAGAATCATTATATGAGATTTTGTTTATTGAAAACATTTGAGTGTAAATTATTTCATTATTTTTATTTCAATATATAGTGTTATATCATATGTGTTTTTTTTATTATTCCGGTATTCTTTGGACCTTACCTTTCACATGTAATAGCATAGATATTGAAGCACGAATTTAACCCTGAGATAAGAGAATTAAAAAGTGTGATAGAGTCATAATCATATCATTTAAATAATTTTAATTTTAATTAATTAATTAATTAGCTAATTAATTGCTTGGCGCACCAAGACTTGAAATACCACAATAATATATATATATATATATATATATATATATATATATATATATATAATATATATATATAATTCTTTGATAGCTAACTTTCGGGAAAGCATCAAATTAAGGGTCGGCTAGAGATGGTATAAGCCAGTTTAATGTAGAACTTTACTCTAAATGTGAAATTTTCTGTGATAGTCTATCACTTTCATCAGCACCTAAATGGAACAAAACTTATTTAGTACAAGTGGTGTAAATTAACATTTAAAAACCTACATTGAAAATGTCCAGTTGATCCTAGTGAAGTATGATGAACTTGATCCAGTAGAAGAACACTGTCATAAATATGTTAAAAATATTGAAAAATACATTTAAAATTTTAGATAAAACCATTACAACACAAAAGGGTATTTTTTTCTAATATAACACAAAACATATAAGAACCAACAAAAATCACAACTTCACTGTCACTACTGTGACAAGTGAACAAGTGCAGTAGTGTCTGGGGGCTCGGGAGACTGAGACCTCGGAAGCCCTGAGGAAGACATCAGAGAGGATGTCGAAAGCTCGGCCCAATGGATATCGACGCGGTTCAACCCGGAAGACTGGTGAGTTTAATATTAATTTTTGTAATAGTATTAATCTTAGCTCTAGGTTTCATTGTACTAACCGCGAACGTCCGACATAACAAAATGCTAGAAATATTGGAAACATCTGGATTGGACGATAAAGATCTACGAATAATTACAAATCTATACTAGCATCAAGTGGCAAGAATAAAGGTTGAACAAGAACTGTCGGATGAAATAAATATAAAAAGAGGAGTGAGACAAGGCTGTATATTGTCGCCTTTACTTTTTAACTTATATTCGGAGGAAATATTTAAGGAAGCCTTAATGGAGACAACCGAAGGTATTATTGTGAATGGAGTAACCGTCAACAATATTAGATATGCCGACGATACCTTAGTCCTCTCCAATTGCGGAGAAGACCTTCAAAATCTAATGAACAAAATAAAACAGACTTGTAATCAGTATGGATTAAAACTCAACATTAAGAAAACTAAATATATGATAGTTAGCAAACAAAATTATATACATGATGACGGTATAAAAGTCGGAGATGCCACACTGGACAGAGTAGAGAAACTCGTGTATCTCGGCAGTAATATCAATGAGAGCTGGGATCCAACCGCAGAAATTAAAAGCCGAATAGAACAAGCCCGAGCTGCCTTTGAGTGTAAAAATACTGCCTTTTTGCAAATATCTCCGTAAATTATTTATCAATTTCAATTCAAAAAATGGGAAAATAAAGAAATTCTTGATATTAAAAAATGGTACTGATATCTGCGAAATTTTTTTCGATATATAT
Organism: Diabrotica balteata; assembly: GCA_918026665.1. NCBI lineage: Eukaryota > Metazoa > Arthropoda > Insecta > Coleoptera > Chrysomelidae > Diabrotica > Diabrotica balteata. Next base: position 58,295,594 of record OU898277.1, read on the forward strand.
ATATATATATATATATATATATATATATATATATATATATATAATATATATATATATATATATACACAGTATGCCGTGGATAATATTCTGGGGCGACCAAAAGAGTTTTTGGCCGCCCAGAATATTCAGTGTGAGATTCTGAACTTCTAGGTCGACTCATGTAGAATATATTCGTATTCAATTAAAAACTCGTCATCTGTATAAAGAAAGAATGAAAGGTTTTTGGGATTTAAACGCCATGTTTGCCAAACAGTAAAACTGCTTTAGTTCTGCCACCTATTATCAATTGATGAGACGGTCCGTGACCATTTCTTATATGTCCCAATCTGGCACCGGTCTGATCTTATATTTTTGCTTGTCATATAGTTTACTGTCTCTTTATAAAGACTTTGTATATTTCTTATAAGGTTATGGTTACTATTCATATTAATAAATATTCCCTTTTAGCTTTAGGATTTTTTTTTGCTCTAGGGCTAAAAAGATTTTTTTCAATGCCTTTTTTAAATATACATTTTTTATGATATAATTAAAAATCGGTAATTATTTAGATAAGAAAATGAAAAATAATCAAATGCTTTTAAGAACAAAACATTCGAAACTTTTTTATACGTGGTTCGATACAGAAATAACAATCAGTAATAGATAAAATTTAATTTTACCTGAAACATAAATCAATCAATACTATTAATAAAATCCCTATGAAATATGGAGTGCATTAATCTCACAGGGTGTTGCACTTTTTTCACGCTACTACGTGTTACGGTAAAAGATAAAAAGTATTCAGTGGCGGGTAAATCTTTTTGTTACATGCATTAGGTACTATATTCCATAAATCATAATAAAAAGTAATAAGTTTCTACGTTTTTTTTTTTAGGTTTTCACAGGAAATGTTTCAATGATATTTATTAAGTTCTTTTAAGTAGGTATTAAACGTTTGGTTGTTCCAATCTTCTTGAGTTTAAGAAGGTGTTCGTAGAATCTTTCTATTTTATTTCAATAGGCATGTAATATATTAAACGTATTTACTAAAAGTGAAAAACATAAATTAAAGTCGTTTATATACAGTTTAGCTACCATTAAAATTAAATTAATATCCCACATCATGACTTTATTATATTGAGCTACAATAACAAAAAAATATAGAAACTTTAAACACGCCAGATACAATAAATTTATGTTTAATTGTAAGTGATAATTTCAAAATTAAGTTCTTGCAGTTTTTTAAGAAACATTTTATTGATTTTAGTAAATCTAATTCTGTTTCTTGGATTCTGAATGATATTAATTTTGAATTATTGATATAAAAGAAAGTAAGGGAAAGAAAGTTGTTTTTCATCATAAGTGGCTTGACAATTCGTTGTGGATCTTGGCCTGCTCACAAAGAAGTCGCCACTCCTGTCGATTTCTGGCAACTTCCTTCCATCTTCTGACCCTTAGAATATGTAGGTCTTCTTCCACATCATCAATCCATCTCCTTCGTGGTCGTCCTCTGCTTTTTGTGCCCTCTGGTTTTGAAAATGTTAATCTCTTTTTGTATTCGTAATCTGACATCCTAGCAATATGTCCAGCTCATTTAACTCTCTGCACTTTAACGAGTTTCACAAGATCTGGGAGATTTAAATGGGAATAAGCCAAAATTAAAGGGTAAAGTACATTTATTGACGTTTCAATTTCCACTTCGGAAATCGTTTTCAAATGCAAACATTTATTGTAGTAAATTAAACAAATTTTGTTTTTTTGTTACTTGGTGAAAAATTTCTTCTAATAATTTAATTTTATCTTAATCATTTATATTTAATCATTATACATTTTAAAGTAGATGACTTTAAAATGCTATTGTTGAGTAGCATTCCTGGGACGACTTTACTTGTAAGATAAGTTATTATACTTTTTCCTACAAAAATGTTCGCAGTGAATATAATACATTTGTTAAAATTATCTACATTATGTACGATCCTACATGTAGTAGGATCTGGTTACCCACATTAAAAGAGAAAGTTATTAAAAGGAAAATACCAGTATTAGTAAGTCAGTAACGTAAAGAGGATACATCATTTATGTTTTTTAAATAACAAATATTTAAAATTAGAATTTGGTGTTTATTGAAGGTAAACTAAATGCATGACCAAATACTTACCATGTCGGGATAATATTATGAGGTTTTTTTCCTGTTTTTTTTACTGTCAAAAAACAGGGGATTTTTACTGTCATTATAGCATGTGTTTATCTTTTTAAACACGAATTACATGCTACGATTTTTTCTAACGGATATTCTCAAGTAAAGTTGATTTCATGTAAACGAATGAACTATCTTATAAGTAAAGTCGTCCCAGGAACGCAACTCAACAATATTGGCAATATCACTTTAAAGTCGTCTACTTTGAAATGTTTAATGTATGTCTGAATTGTCAATATAAATGAGTCAAATAAAATTAAATTATTAGAAGAATTTTTCAAGTACAACAAAACAAAATTTTTTTTAATTTATCAATGTTTGTATTTTGAGAACGATTTCCGAAGTGGAAGTTGAAACGTTAATAAACATACTTTAACATTTAATTGTGGATTATTCCCATTTAAATAGTATCGTTGCTAATTTCAATTCTCTATTGGATATTTCGGGAGTTTCTAAAATCCAACATATATTTGGTTTTTTACTTCGTTTACCACAAGTCCTAATTCACTTGCCGCGTCTGCAAGTCTTGTAAAATACTGCACCATGTTTCTCATACTTCTGCCCACTATCACTATATCGTCAGCGAATGCGAGAATTTGCGTCAAGCTATTAAAAGTAGTTCCATTCATTCTAATATTTATTGGTCTGATTGCCTTTTCCAAGGCAATATTAAAAAGGAGAAACGCTAGCGCGTCTTACTGTTTTATACCATTATTAATGTCAAAAAACGTAGAGTTTTCTCCTTCAATTCTAATGCATGAGTTTACATTTTTCATTGTTAGTTGGGTCAATCTTAACTAACTTATGTGGAATCCCAAAGTCTATCATTGCATTATATAATGCAGTTCTTTTCACATTCCCATAGGCTGCTTTAAAGTCAACGAAGAGATTGTGTGTATCTATGTTATATTCTAATGACTTTTCTAGAATCTGCCTATGTGCTTGAATTTGATATGTATTTGACTTTCCAGCAGTAAAGTTGCATTCATATTAATCAATAATATCCTTTGTAAAATATTTAAGTCTTTCAACCAATACATTGCCGAAGATTTTATACGCAGATACTAACAGAGTAATGTCTTTATAGTTTTTACACTACAGTTGATTACCTTTTATATGCAACGGACATATTTTTCCCTTTAGCCGCTCTTCTAGTACCAATTCATTCTGCCATGCAGTAGTATTAGTTTATCGATTGCTACAAAAAGTTAACCACCACCTTTTTTATACATTTCCGAACAGATTTTAACGATCCCTGGAGCTTTATTGTCTTTGAGGCTTAGGATATTTAATACTTCTCTTGTACCCAACAACTCGTAGTTCACGTTATATATTTTGTTGATTTTCTATGTTGCAACCTCCTTCTGTTAAGAACTGATTTTTATCATACAGAATTTCACCGTTACTGTCTTTACAAATTTTTAATCATGGTTTAAATTCCCAACGGCTATTATTTAAGGATTTAAAGTATTTATTCGTGTCATTTTTATCGAATAAACTTTGTATCTCTTTGAGAGGGTTCTGTCGTATTCCCTCTTCTTACGCCAATAGAACGTTTTGCCTCTCTTCTAAGACGTCTATACTTTTCTTTTTTTCTTCGTGTACCATCTGCTTCGATAGTTTTTGACATGCTGGGCTCTTTCTATTCTTGGCTATTTCGCACTCATGATTAAACCAATTATTTCTTTTTTCTGACTTGGTTCTGCCCAATATTGCAACCGATTTCTGTAACACAATATATCGTATATTGGCCCATAGTTGGTTAACGTCTTTTGTTTTTTCTAACTTTTTTGTCCTTAGTGGATCTTTTATTTGCTGTCTGTATACATTTGCAATGTCGGGACCTTTTAGTTTATTAATGTCGATTTTTTCTTTCCATCTCCCGATCTCATTTTTTTAAATTGGATTTAGATCGTGCTTTAACTAAATAGTGACCACTATCTATGTTTGCTCCTAAAATTCCTAATGTCTAATAAGTTAGACCAGTGTCTTCCATCGATGATTATATGATCTATTTGGTTAATCGTTTAATTATCAGGAGTTTTATAAGTTCCCTTATGTATTATGTTCATAGGGAAATTGTGTCCCAGCTATTACCATGTTCTTAGACAACGCAAAGTTTATGATTCTGAGACCGTTATCATTAGAGTCTACGTGTAGGCTCTCTTCTCTGATGGTGGGCGAAAATATATTTTCTCTTCTGACTTTGGCATTAAAGTCTCCTTCTATTATTGTAATGTCATTTTTTGGCACTCATCGGACTCTCGGTCTAGTACCTCATAGAACATTTCTTTTTTTTCTGTTGGAGCATGGATGTAAATAATGCTAATATTAGCAAACTTTCTATTAAGTCTTATTCGACATATCCTAAGATCAATAGCTTTGAAATCGATTACACTATGTTTGACCTTGCTGCTTATAATAAATCCGGTACCAAATTTGTGTCGGGTAGAATGTCCACCGTAGTAAATATTGCAGTTTTTTTCAGTATGCCTGAGTTAGTCCATCTCATTTCCTGTCAAGCAATAATATATGCTTTAGCTTTATTTATTTCTTGTATGAGCAGAGCCGTGGCTCCAGACCGATACAGGCTTCTTACGTTCTGCGTGCAAATTTTTGAAATGATTATCACCATTTCGTTTACGAGTTCATCGTAGGTTAGACAGTCCGGTTTCTTTCTTTCTAGCTCCCATTACAAAAGGTTTTTTACAGGGTTGCACAACAGGTTGTAACACTTACTTCAATATTTCAACAGGAAGTTTCTCAGCGATTAACTTCTTATGTGTTTCCAAACAGTCTATGTGATTCCAAAATATATCCTTTTCTAACATGGAATGTTTTAGATTATCTATATGATAGTAACCATTTCCCATCCTGATAACAAATAACAAATAAAAATCAAAAGGAACAGTAATAAAGTGGAAGATTTCTAATGCTGACTGGGCGAGTTTCAGAACTGAAGTAGACCGACAAATGCAACAAATTTTTTTCCCTGAAAATATAGATAATGATGTAGATAATTTTAACAAATGTATTATATCCACTGCGGATATTTTTGTAGGAAAAAGTATAATAACTTCTACAAGAAAATTAACACCTTGGTGGGATGAACGTTGTGCAACTGCTGTAAAAGAATACAAAACTGCTTTTCATAAGTACCGTCAAAACAAAAGTAACAAAACCTTGATTTATTTTAAAAAACTTAGCCAATTAAGATTAGCCAAGGTAAGGTATATCTTAAAATAAAGTAAGAAACTCTCATGGAAACATTACACTTCCACTTTAACTGATAATACTGCTACTTCTCAAGTTTAGAAGAAAATTAATCAAATGCGGGGAAAAAATACGCACACAAAAATTCCAGCTCTTTTACATAAAAGTAATTTAGTAACCGATGATCAACAAATCGTCAACGTAATTGCCGAAAATTTTCTATTAATGATTTAAAAACAAGAATGTACTCAATGAAACAAATCCTGCTGTACAATCGCTTTCCCAATCTCACAACTTTGACTCTACTGTCTTAAGCACTCCATTTGCATTACAGGAATTCTTAAATATTCTTCTTACTTGCAAGAATTTAACTGCAGGTCCCGATAATATCCCCTTTATATTCCTCAAAAACCTTTCCATATCTGCCGTAAAAAAGTTGCTTATACCGTACAAAATAATATGGACAAATCAGAAATTTATAATATTATGAAGGGAATCTATCGTTGTACCAATCAAGAAACAGGACAAATCCCTGAATAATCCTACCGTCCTATTTCACTAACCTGCACCTTGTGGAAGATGCTAGAAAAACTAATAAACAAAAGACTTACGTGGTATCTAGAAAAACACAAAATTTTAGACTCAGCTCAATCCGGATTCCGTCCATCGCTAAGAACGGCTAACAACTTATAATATTACAAACAGAGATCACAATCGCCTTTCAAAATAAGCAAAATTTAATAGCAACATAATAACATCATTTGATATCGAGAGCACCTTCGACACTCTATTACGTTCTATTGTATTGACCAAATTAAAAGAATATAATATTATGGGAAATACATTTTCTTTTATTGAACAGTTTCTTCGCCGCTTCAAAGTATTAGTTAATGGAAAAGCTTCCTCAACCTACGTTCAGGAAAATGGAATACCCCAAGGATCAGTTCTAAGTTCCGCTTTATTTATAATAACTCTTAATGATATTTGCAAGAATAGTCAAAACCCAGTAAAGTACAACTTATAAGCTGACGACCTGATTTTATATTACCGCGTAAAGATACGTTCACAACTAAAAACTTAATCCAAAAAGCAGTAAATAAACTAACTTCTTGGTCTATAAGCTTTGGTATTAATTTCTTTGCTGAAAAATCAAAAGTACTCAAATTCAGTCGAAGAACACGTAACATATTATTACCTCAAATTACATAAAAAAGTACTCCGCTCCCAGTAGTTAATGGACATAAGATACTAGGTTTAATTTGTGATAGTCGACTAACATAATACAAACGTCAAAGGTAATTACTTAGCTAGATTAAATCAATTGAAATCTCTTACAAACTATCGCTGGGGAGCTGATGAAGATATTATAATTAAGGTATACAGATCTCTTATTCGCTCTCGATTAGATTATCAATGCTTTGTATACATGTCAGCATTAAATACTTATTTAAGGACTCTTGACATTATTCAGAATACAGCATTACGAATATGTCTCGGAGCTTTCAGATCCAGTCCCGCCGGAAGTCTTCACTGTGAAACAGGCGAACTTCCCCTTTCGCTTCGCAGGCAACACCTTCTTCTAAAATACCTTGCTAGAGTGTTTTCTAATCAAAACAATCCTAAATAGACGCTAGTATATAAACCCCGTAATTGAGAGCCCAATAATAAATACCATTACCTCAAATGTTACTTCCCCTTTCACGACCTGTTGATTTTTCAATAACAGATACCCATATACTGTCATCAACTCCTACATAGATTAATAACATATCAAAAATTAACCTTTCGCTTAATAATTATCACAACTATGAAACCAACAGCCAAATTCTGAGACAAACTTTCTTAAAGCTTAGGTGTCTTAGGTCAACAAAAACTCATATGATGAGATTCTCTAAACAGATGCATCTAAAACTGAGAAAGGGGTTGGATATTCTGTAACAACTTTAAATAGTATCATTCAGAAGTTCTGCCTTCCACAATTCACCTCTATCCATACAGGAATGCTTATGTAACCAAACAAAGGCCAAGAACACTGCAATATGTACAGATTCGATTTTCTCCATCGACTCAATTAAAAATATTTTTTTTACCAAACATCCATTAGTTCATGCCATACATGAAGCAACAAACTATCTCACTTCTTCTTCAAGAAACATAACATAACATTAATCTCGATTACTCTGTAAAAGAACCAATTACAACCAAATCAGACATCAGATCTGTTCAACTAGCACCAGATCTAAAACTACTTTTTAGGTCCTAACTTAGAAAATCCTGGCAAAACCAATGGAAGAATTCAACCTCGAAATTACACAAAATACAACCTACCATCGAAACCTTTCAGCTACCTAACTTAAGTAGAAGAGACAAATTAATCGTTCGCAGGTTAACAATTGGTCACACACGGCTGACACATGGACACCTGATGGCTTTGGAAATCACCTGTTTGTGAAAAGTGTAGTGAATTATTAACCGTTCAACATATTCTTACACAGTGTGTCAAATACGAAAAAGAACAAAAAAAAATACTCTATATATAGTCTTACAAATATTATCCTTAGCCAATTAGAACTTGTTCAGAATATACTAGATTTCCTTCGAGAAACGCACTTGTATTACAAAATTTAGTGCTTTCTTTTTTATTAAAAAAAATTTGTTATTTTAAATTTATTAATTATGTTTCGTCAATATGAATTATTAAAACAAAAAACCTTTTAATTATTTACGTTGCAAACATAATCTAGATGCTTATATCTTTAGTATATTTACGTATAGCTGTAATTACCAAATCATTCCGATAATAAAAGTCCCGCATACCATGCCCTTCCGCGTCCCGCAGGATAAAATTCAGACAAAGTGCGGGACACGACGTCCCGCGTGCATCCCTACTGCTGATTATATTTTCCTTTGCGATTGTTTTTAAGTATTTACTATACCACTGTGATTTCAAAATATGTCTTCTATTGTATAATAAATTAACATAAGTAATATAACTGTACGTAACATTAATCATATATATTGTATACTAAAGTATTTCTTTCTGTTAACGGAAATTACATTTATCGTTTAAAAATATATTATAGCACCTATATGATTAATTCTCACACCATTTATCGGTTTATATCTATAAATCAATATACAGACTCGTTAAATACATGTTATTTGAAATGTAGAAAGCTCTAGAATTGAAATAAGGTTTAATTGCTTTATATTTACTTTTAGAGTTATAATTTTTTTGCAATCAAGCTATTAAAAGTTTAATTTGAATACCGTTTTTGCAAATTCCGTTTTATTATAAAAACATTAATAGTATTAATGACGCAGTGATTAGTGACGTAATCATACAAAATTACGGACAGGCGTAATTTTGAAAACAAAAAAGAAATTAAGGACATCATATGGCAAGTAATACCTCATTTGAAAGCACTTCTGTGCTAGATATTTGGGTAATTCTGTCACTAATTTTACAACGATAACCATTCAGTATTTAAAGGCGACTGTGTAAACAATTGAACTACCGTTAATAATGCTCAAAAAGTCTATTTAATTTTCTTCCTATATTTTGAAGGAATTCATTCGTTTATTTGTTAACGTCTGGCATTGAGTTTTTCTTAAATGACTTAATATGGTATTGTTCTTGTATGAGTGCCAATTCATTACCGAATGTTGTCGAACACATGGTCTATTCTACTTTATTGCCCGCAATGCGAAAAAGCTATGTAGTATTTGTTTCAAAACTATTTTTCAGGTTTATTAGCTAGAAGATCCTTCTTTCTATGGAATTTCTTTTACCTAGTTTTACCTAGGAAGATAGTTTTCCTCGTATTATCAGTGTTCATTCCCCATTAAGAGAGGAGTCAGACAAGGAGACGTAATATCGCCAAAGCTTTTCAACCTAGCCCTAGAAGACGTCTTCAAAACTACAAATTGGTCAACCTATGGCATTAACGTTAATGGCAACAAGTTAAACCACCTCAGATTCGCTGACGACATAGTGAGTATAGCGAGCACATTCAAGGAACTGCAAATTATGTTGGGAGAACTAGCAGCCAGCTACGTCTGCCTAAAAATGAATATGAAAAAAACAAAAATAACGACAGACACGGAAGACTCCAGACATATAACTATAAACGGCAGTGAGATAGAACAAATTCAGGAATATATCTACCTAGGTCAAATCCTGAGACTTGACAAAGAGAACCAAAGTGCGGAAATTACTAGAAGAGCAAGACTAGCATGGGCAGGATTTGGAAAACTTAGTTGGATACTTAAGAACTGCAAAATATCCCAATACTTTAGGAGTAAAGTGTTCAACCAATGCATCCTTCCTATGATGGCATATGGATGTCAAACCTGGACCCTAACCAAGGCAAACATGAATAAACTAGCCACAACAGAAAGAACAATGGAAATAGCAATATTAGGTATACGACTGTCAGATAAAAAGAGAAACGACTGAGTAAGATCCAAAACAAAAGTCGAGGACATAACAACAAAAATTGCCAAACTTAAATGGAGCTTCGTGGGCCACACTGCTAGACAGAAAGACCAACGTTGAAATACTACAATACAACATTGGAGATCTTACGAAAGTAAACGATCAAGAGGAAGATCACAGATGAGATGGGCTGATGACATTAAAAGAATAACCGGAACAAATTGGAAGTATGTTGCTCAGGATAGAAACCGATGGAAGGAGTTGGGAGAGGCCTATGTCCAAACATGGACGACAGAAGGATAAGAAAAAGAAGAAGATCAGTGTTCAAACTTTTTATCTACGGTAGTTTGGCATTATGTGGAACAGATATTCGAGCTTGAGCTTTTGAACTGTTTTAAAGATTTCATATCTATATAGTTTTCCTAATATTTCTTCATAGGGTTTAGAATATCAATCCAGAATATCCTAAGTATCATTTGTTTTGTGGATACATTTGTAAAAACCCATGTTTTAACCATTTATTTTAATTAATACTGGCACTGCTACTTTAGCTCTCTCATCTGTATTTACTCCAATCCATAAGTGGTGATAGTTTCCTAGTCTGTTCTTAACCTTTTTTATTTATTCTATTCCTTTAGACTGCAACAATTACTTTCAATTTACTAAATTTATTAAAGACTTACTTCTTTAGCAAGCAAATCACATGTATTTTCTTAATATTTGGAATATGTTTATTGTGTGTGGATGTTTTTATACTCGAAGAATTGCTTGCTCCTTATCCATAAGAAATCATTTTCATCCTGGATATAAGCTTTCTTTAACCAAATTTTCATTCTGTTTTTTTTTCTAAGATTTATTGGGATGATTCATAGAATAAAAATTAATATCATCCCATTAATAATAGTCGCTCAGATAGCCAAGCGGGCCAGGCAGACGAATCGTATTGACTTTACGGTAAATGATCTAGCGCAGAGTTTCCCAAACTTATCTAAACTGCGACCCCTTTTTGCTAAAAAATTTGTTCGCGACCCCCAAATTTTCCCCCACTCATTTATTCAATATTATTTGACAGAAATGGCGTGCCTAATTTACAATTATCTGATGGTTTCTCAAATTTAATTTTACTTTACTGTTTAAATCAAAAACAATTATTTTATTTTAATACAATTATTTTATTAATTGCGATCTGTCCCACTAGTAATTAGTAGTAGGTACTTCTGCCAGAATATAATTTACAATAAAAATAAATAATAAGAAGTCGACTGCACATTGTACACCGCGACATTTTAGCTTGTGTCTACATCGCAAAACTCTTCCATGATAATCGCGAAAGCGCTCGCTACTAGATGGCACTCTGGAACGTTCTCGTAGCCTCGTTTTGGCTTTATATAAGCGGCGATGCGCAACGAAACCTCAGTTCGAATCCAAACAGCCTTTGGTGGAGAACGCAGTGTTGAGTAATGAGTAAATATTTTACGACTTACGTATTCCCGTTTACGTATTTACGTCTACGATAAATTATAAATTATGGATAAGTTTTTAAAAAGAAGTGCAGAACCATCTACGTCTGAAAATGGCAGTAGCAGCAATAAAAAGAAAAACAGATTCTACATTGATGAATATCTTAAATATGGTTATACCGTTATTTCCAATGCCAAAAGAAAGCATGAAGCCATCAAAGTTACTTCGACATAGAAATAGCAAACATCCAGATAAAAAAGACAAGCCCGTAGAATTCTTTGAAAGAAAGCTGAACGTCCTTCACAAACAGCAAGACAGTTTTCCCTTGGCAACCACTACTAATGAAAAAGCATTATTAGCAAGCTATAAAGTTGCTTATCGTGTTGCCAAAACTATTAATCCGCACACAATTGCTGAAAATCTGATTTTTCCAGCAGCTGTTGAAATGGTACATATAATGTGTGGGGAAAAAGAGGCTGCAAAATTAAATACAATACCTCTGTCAAATAATACTATCCAAAGAAGAATTAGTGATATTGTAACCTCGGAAATCTTTTTTGGGTGGTGCTAGAAAGATAACCAATGGAGACACTGCGGACGGCAGCCAGATGGTTGGTGGAGAGCGAGTCGTGGGTTCGAAACTAGCTTTTGGAACCGGGAACGGATCCAACGGAAGAAATAGGTAAAGATAGGATAAGAGATATTAGAAAAGATACAGAAATAAAAAAAAATAGATGGGTAAAATTACCAAAGATAAGAGAAGATAGAAACAGGGCGCCACTCAATTTTTTGTGGTTAAGGAGAAAATTAAGAAAACCTTAGAAAAGAAAAGAGATAAGAAAAGATATTTAGGTTTAGAGATCAAACCCAAGGAAAGATACCAACAGTAAATTATCAAATAAATCTGGTCAACGCAATATATAAACAAATAATAAATATATTAAGTATTACACTTACTTACCTACGAAACTTAATCAGCCTGATCTTTCTACAGTTCAAAAGCATAGTAATATTTAAAGATAGTAATTGTTCAGAGCTATTATTTTATCAGGGAACTTGTTAGGAGCCGACAAATAAAATACATGCATAAAACAATAACAATATATTAAACCCAAAATTATGATGCTGCTAAATGCAACCCAGGTAATAAAAATACACAACTATGAAATGGTGTTATATATGTATAAAGTTAAGCTATAATGTAATAAAAAAATACCTTTACCAAGATGTATTAGGCAATCATATACAAATATAGTTTGGCGTATCTCGAGATGTCATAGGAAAGATAATGAACAAAAATTATGGGAAATACAAAAGATAGCAAAAATTACTTAACTCTAAATTTACAAAAAAACAAAAAGGTTACAAGGTTACAAGACTGAGACTTGTATGTTCATAGGTAATATTTATAGAAATTTCTTGAATGGTTCAATTACATTCAAAAATCGGCAATCTTCAGGTGAAGATATAGATGATACGTCCAGATAATGGCAGGTGATATGGTACCATACCATATTAGTCGCCCAGATAATTGTAAATGATACGTCCAGATAATGGCAGGTGATATGGTACCATACCATATTACTCGCCCAGATAATTGTAGATAAAATTACTTACAGTAGATCTTGACGAAGGCAGCTTAATTCACTGAATTTAATACTTTTCTGGTATTAAACACTGAATTTAATAACCATTAAAGGTAGTGTAGAACTATATATAATTTAATATAGTCTAAGGAAAGAAAACTCAAATATAAATATAAATATAAATATAAAGTGTATACACACTTAGAAAATAATTCACAAAGACGATACGATAAGATAAAGTGAGCAAAGCGTAACACGAGATATTGGCCTTAACTCAACAACGGCCCACCAACAAGTAACTTGGTTCCACTTAAAATTTCACCAACTGTCCCTGAAAAAGGAAGAAGAAAATATTCCACCACTCAAGAATGATAAGACAGTTGTATGTGTTTCTCAGAAGGTTAGGCCTTAACGACTATTGGAAACTTTGGGGTAAAATAATCGGCATTAACAATTGGACATAAGAAACAGACAATACTTGGGATTAAGTTATTGTCAAAAGAAACGGGCCTTCGACGAAAATTACCAATTTATGAAAAGGAAACTGCATACCAAAACGCATTATACTCTTTTCATAATGAATATTATGACGGAAGGATTAAAAACCATTCCTAATTAGGGAATTCCATTTTAGCTGGGTATCTACAATATTTTGCTATCGATACACGATCATAGGCCTATCGCACGGGGGTAAAAGGAATTAGAAATATTTAATATATTAATATTAAAAAAAATGTTACAATATGGCAGAAGATATTCAAGCGCAAGTTGTGGAAAATTTTAATAAATGCACGTACTTCTCTTCTCAAATGGACGAATCCACAGATATATCTAACTGTGCCCAATTCATTACGTTTGAAAGATATGATACAATAATGGCATTCAAGAAGATATTTTATTTTTACTCAGATAGAAGATATTTTACTCATGTCGGATAGGCCACAACTGATGAAATGCTCCTGAAGATGATCTATTGATCGAAAGTACTGGGGCAAGATTTAATTAATCACTGTGTTCGATAGATGCCTTGTATACTATCAAAGTTTAAAAATATTTTATTTTGTTCCCATTGGAGACCAATACCACTGGAAAATGTTTACTCGATACTTTTGTGAAACGTACAAGTAAATATGAGATTGACTAGGATAAATGTATTGCTATATGCACAGATGGCGCTAAAGCTATGAAGGACATAAATCTGGTCTTCTCGTCAAATTACAAGAAATAATACCTAATGCCAAATGGAGACATTCTTTTTTACATCGAGAAGCTCTTGCGTCCAAAGCTTTAACTCCTGAAATGGACTGTGTTATGAAAACCATCATTAAAGTTGTGAATTACATTAAAGGAAAAGCTTTGCAGACCCGTATTTTTAGAAAAATTTGCGAAGACAGGGATGCTTTGTTTGAAAATCTTCTCTATCACATCGAAGTAAGGTGGCTTTCAAGGGGCAATGTCTTAAAAAGAGTATTTCACTTAAGAGCAGAGCTTTTAATGTAATTAAAAGATAAAAAGTCCCAATATGAAAATCAATTTTCCGATCCTATTTGGCTTCTGAAACTAGGTTTGCTTGCTGATATTTTCGAGCAATTAAATATTTTGAACAGTAATTTACAAGGTCGCGACATCATTATAATTACAGCCACAGATAAAATTAAGGCGTTTTTAAGAAAAATAGATTTATGGTCGACCTCACTTGGCAAAAAACAACTCGATTCATTCCAGTGTCTTCAGGAAATTATGGAAAATTTATCCAATTACAGTGCTACAAATTTTGAACAAGTTTTTGCTTACATGTTACTTTGCTCAATTTAAAACAACAGCTCTGTGATTATTTCCCGAAGAAATTCAAAACAGTTACGACAGTTGCAGATGGATACTAAATCCGTTTTTAGCCGATTCCTTTCAGCATGTTGAAATACCAATAAACATGAAAGAAAAACTTATTGCAATATCAAGTGATGGAATGTTGAAGCTCCAATTTTTTTCCCAGAACTCGGACCAATTTTGGACCGAAAAGATGCGGGAATACCCCCAGTTGGCGAGTGAAGCTGTAAAATGTTTGGTTCCATTTGTAACATCATATTGTGTGAGTTAAGTTTCTCGTCTATGACTGCCATTAAAACAAGAGTTAGAAATCTTCTCGTACTTGAAAATGATATAATTATGTGTGTCTCAATTACACAGCCTAGATTTGAAAGATTAGTTTCACAGAAACAGGCGCATAGCTCTCATTAAGATTATAATATTTGACTTTGTTTTAGTCTTTTATTTTTACGGACTTTAATATTTAGTTTTATATTTCGTCTGATAATTAATTGTTAATTTCTATTTACGGCGTTGTTAAAATAAAAATACATGATTTAACAAAGTGGTGCTTTTGTCTTATTTTGGAAATGTTCGACGACCCCCCTAGTACCTCATGGCGACCCCCAGGGGGTCGCGACCCCCCACTTTGGGAAACACTGATCTAGCGGATCGATTGTTCAAACTCTGATCAGAAAAAAGGTTAACAAAGTGGACGAAAGATTAGGCAATAATAATTAAGAATACGGTAACCAATGTATCATAAAAAACATCAGCCGTGAAAGCCTACATTTGTACATGAACATGAAGATGTGATGAGCATTTTTTAGATATGTATACCATCAAGGATACAATATCTAGTTCAAACGATGTATTGAAATTGCTATTTATATAAAAATAAATAAAATGTTTAATAGTCGTAATATCCATCTATCTATATGAATAAAAATGTTAGGAACATGTGTTTGAAAGCTTGTTGTACGCTGTGAAAGCATGAACTCTTAAACAGAATAGTATAAGCATTAAGAGTTTTAAGGCGAATATTAAGAATAATAGGAAAAAAAAAGAAATAAATAAAATAAATATAATAAATAAGTATATATTATAATATAATAAATAAATAAAAAACACCAGTAAAAAACACCAGTTTTGGATAATTTTTCGATGACGAAAATGAATACGATAAATGTTATTACTTCAACGTCGTACCTACCTCAGTTTAAAAAAGAAAAAACAAATTTGGTTCAGTAGAACCCGAAATATGTCATTTTTGCCGAGCACTCTATTTTTAAACTGTGTTGGATATTTTGAAGAGCGCGGCTGGCCCCAACGTTACCAGACTTAGAGAATTTTCCCTATACCTAGGGAATTTTGAGTCAGCTTAGGGAAAAAAGGGATTTTTTTTAATTCTATGAAAAATTTAGGGAGTTCTTAATATTTGTAAGACTAATTTAAAAAATCACTTGGATTTTATAAACTTTCCAAAATTGCACATACATCATCTACTTGGAAATCGTACTATTATTGAAATCACTGAATTCTGGTCATGTGATTTCCCGTCGGAGACTAGAGTGGTGAAATTTCACGAACTGCGATTTAGGTCGGGGATCCATCTGGGCTAAAGTATATATTGGGCTCAGGCGATTTTTGGTTTCTAGTTTCTCTTTCTCTAACTGTTTATGTGATTCCCAGTCGGTGATACTTTGATATTCTTACCCCTTCTTACCATAAATACAAATATAAAACACTTGTGCAGAAGGGATAAAAATAATTATATTAAAAACATATGTGTACAACTAGAGGAACATGCTGACCGCCAAGAATCTAGAGAACTATTCTCAAAAGTCAAGTATATAGGGAGAGAATTCAAACCGCAAACACAGATCATCAAAGATAATAGTGGAAATATCATAACAAACCCAGACGGTCTCGGTGTGGAAACAATATTGCGAAATACTATTCTCTAACAACGACCCAGACAATAATACATAGAAAAAAAAATTATGAAAAAGAACGTCAAATACGGAAATCATAAATTGAGGCGGCAATAAAAAAGCTAAAATCCAGAAAACAGAAGGAGAAGATCAAATAACAGCTGAAACACTCAAGAAATGGGAGAATTAGGAACGGAAGTAATGCTTAGAATTTGCAATGAGATTTGGAATACTGGAAAGTGGCTAAGTGACTGAGGTAGACTCACATTTATTTCCATATATAAAAAAGGTTCACCGACAGATTGCAGTAATTACCGCATAGTACCATTGATATCACACGCGAGCAAAGTACTTATAACTATCATTAATGAAAGACTAAAATCAATTCTTTAAAAACGAGCTAGCAAGATACAATATAGAAATATCTGGACTAGCTGAAACTCATTGGTTAGGAGAGGGCCATTTTAGAACAGACAATGGCAATTATATTTACTTCTCTGGCGGTGAGACCCAGAACTATACAGGTGTTGCCATTCTGGTCTCACCAAGATTACAAAAGTCAGTTGTCGAATTTAAAGCTGTGAACGATAGGATAGTACTCATTAAACTGGATGGCAAACCACATAAACTTAATATCATACAAGTTTACGCGCCAACCAGCACATCAGATGACATAAAGATCGAGGAGTTTTACGAAAAACTGGAGACCACAATCGCTAACATACCAAATAAAGAACTTACTATAATATGTGGCGACTTTAATGCAAAAGTTGGCAACAATACACAAAATGACGACTTAAAGAATGTACTGGGAAAGTTTGGCATAGGGCAGAGAAACGAAAGAGGAGACCGTTTAATCGAATTTGCTATCACAAACAACTACTCTACCATGAATACTCGATTTAAACACCATGTACGTCGACTTTATACTTGGAAAAGTCCTGGAGATAGATTTAGAAATCAAATAGATTACGTCCTCACCAATATTCGCTGGAGATCGTCCATTCAAACAGTCAGATCATATCCAGGGGCGATATGCGGATCCGATCATACTCTCCTCCTAGCTAAAGTAATGCTTAAACTTAAAGCACCCAACAAACAAAGAGAGATAAAGAGGATAGAACTAAGAAAGAAAGACGACTTCTACAGGAAGTACAGAAAAGTATGCCCTCTATTCGTAA
Source organism: Diabrotica balteata (assembly GCA_918026665.1). Lineage (NCBI taxonomy): Eukaryota > Metazoa > Arthropoda > Insecta > Coleoptera > Chrysomelidae > Diabrotica > Diabrotica balteata. The sequence continues at coordinate 58,313,389 of OU898277.1, forward strand.
CGGAACATCACAAGAAGTATGGGAGACTGTTAAACATTGCGTAACAACACCAGTGGATCGCTCAAAGGAAAATAATTCGGTGAAACTGAAACACTGGATAACAGATGAAACTCTTAAAATAATTGAGAATAGAAGAAATCTTTGTAAAAGTGGTGTACATAGTGAAAGGGAAAAAGCGAGTTTAAGAAACCTCAATAAAGAAATAAAACGAAGATGTAAGGCCGACAAAAAACAGTACTATCAAAGTATATGCAAAGAAATTGAGAGACATGGTCAGAATAATCAGCCGAGAGATCTATTTAGAAAAATACGCTACCTGACAAGAGACTTCAGAGCCAGAACTTGGGCCATTGAAGATAACACTGGAACCCTGAGAACAAACAGAGAAGACATAGCAGAGACATGGAGATCGTATTGCAGGGACCTATATAAAGATGATCAACGCCAAGAGCTTATTAGCCAAATCTCTGACGAGGTGGAAGAAGAACCTGATATACTCGAAAATGAAGTAAGACAGGCTATCAACAAGCTCAAATATAACAAAGCACCAGGTCCAGATATGATAAGAGCAGAATGCTTAAAGCCACAGAAGAAACCGGCGTAAAGTTACTTCATCTACTCTGTAACCAAATATGGCATTCCAAACAATGGCCTAAAGACTGGACAAAATCTACAATAACGACCATACATAAAAAAGGCAGCTTCCATAAATGCGACAATTATAGAACTATCTCTCTTATATCTCATGCCAGCAAGATAATGCTACATATAATCAATGAGAGACTGAAAACATTCCTTCAAAGAGAAATTCCACAAGAGCAAACTGGATTTACCAAAGGTAGAGGCACTCGAGAACACCTGCTGAATATAAGACAGATAATCGAGAAATCTAGGGAATTCAACATCCCACTATACATCTGTTTTATAGATTACCGTAAAGCGTTCGACAGGGTCAAGTGGAGACACTTATGGCGAATACTAAAAGAAGTAGGCGTACCACAACATCTAATTACGCTTATAACTGAACTATATGAACACACTACTGGATCAGTTAAAGTATTTGACACTCTTTCGAACTAGTTTCATCCAGAACGGGGTGTCAGACAAGGATGTATACTATCTCCACAATTATTCAACATATATGGAGAGTATATTATGCGAAGAGCACTTGAAGGATGGGAAAAGGGCATCTCAATAAATGGTCATAAACTAAACAACCTACGTCCGCAGATGACACAGCCCTTCTTACAAATAGTCAAGAAGAGCTGATAGAACCTATACGACTGATCGAAAACGAAAGTCAAATATTTGGTCTGCAATTAAACATATCAAAGACAAAGATCATGATAGTGGATAGACTACACAACAATCATCCACACATAACCACAATTGACCGGTTCGAGGTTGTGAGCTCATACTTATATCTGGGATCATTAATCACAAACACAGGGTCATTACAAGAAGAGATTAAACGTAGATCTGATCTAGCAAAAGTTGCCACAGCAAAAATGACCAAAATATGGAAGGATTGTCAAATTTCAAGAGCGATAAAGATGAGGTTGATCAACTGCTTAATATTCCCAATACTGACCTACGGATGTGAATCTTGGACTCTGAGACAATCGGAGAGAAGAAAGATAGACGCCACTGAAATGTTCTGTTGGAGACGAATGTTACGAATTCCTTGGACCGACCACAGAACAAATAATTCAATTTTAAGAGAGCTAAAAGTTAGCCAACGACTCTCTAGTAAAGTCCATCTCCGACAATTAAAATATTTTGGGCATGTTATGAGAGCAAACACAGAAAACATGGAACGACTCATAATACAAGGAAAGGTAGAAGGCCGAAGATCACGAGGAAGATCTCCAACAAGATAGATAGATCAAATTACATCAAATATGTCAAAGACCTATGCATGAATTAAAAGAAATGACCAGAGACAGATATCTCTGGAGAAGGGACAATACACGAGATCACGTCGACCACTACACTCTCCCTGGGGGGTCAGGATTGAAGAGAGAGAGAAAATCAATCCTTTTACCACACATTCCCCAAGAACAATGCGGATTCGTCTCAGGTAGAGGAACAAAAGAATATTTTCTTAATATTCGTCAAATTATCGAAAAATTTCGAGAGTTTAACGTAGAAACATATTTATGCTTTGTTGACTATTTCAAAGCCTTCTGTACCGTAAAATGGGATAAAAAATGGCATATATAAACTACATGTAAATATCACTGCTAATGTAATAGTTAACGACGTGGTTTCGAAAAACTTCAAATTAAAATCTGGAGTTCGACAGAGAAATATCCCCTATTCTATTCAATGTATATAGTTAACATATTATGGGTCAAGTTTTTGAGGAATGGCAAGGTGGATCAACGATAGGAGGAAGAAAAATCAAAAACTTACGTTATGCTAATGACACTTATATTGGCGTCATCACCAGAAGAATTGAAACAAATTACAAAGGTTAACATAATTTTTGGTGTTTTGAGTTTGATATGTGTCCTTAGCTAATACGGTTACGCTGATTCTGAATATGAACTCGGTTTAAGTCCATCACGTCCAAATTTTTCACAAAATTAAAAAAAAAAACCTTATGAGATATTATGTGTAGTGCAAACAACTACCTTATTGATATTTCGTAAATTGCATTAAAATTATTTCTTTAAAATACTTGTAGATCGATACAAAATATTTTAATATATTGTTATGTTAATTTTATTTAAATAGCAACACTACCCTTTACGTATACAAATTTTCACAAAATTGAAAAAAACCTTATGATTTAATATATACCAGCGCAAACAAGTACCTTATTGGTGCTTGTAAAGTTTGGTGATCAGTACAAACCTTGGGCTCCACATAAAGTGTGCTTTCAGTGTGTTAAACTACTGAGAAAATGGACAAAAGATACACGTAACTCTTTACCCTTCTCATCCCTATGGTATGGAGAAAACTAAAAACCCATGGAGACGACTACTACTTGAAACTATCGAAGGATGCTGCACAAATTTTAGGATCACGACTGAATTATAAAAATCTATTGGCTCCAGGTACTACATTTTTGTGGTATAGACATCGTGAAAAAGAGTGCCGAATATTTTTATCAAAAGGGGTTACAGGTTGTATTGTCATATTGTTATAATAAAATAAAGTAGCGAATATTGTTGGCAACTCTGTGAAGATTTCAAAATAATATCCAAGCTTTTGGGTCAGCAGTCTCGATTCACAAAGTATCCATGTTTTTTTATGCGAGTGGGACACTCGAGCATGAAATTTACATTACGTTCAGAAAGAGTGGCGACTCAGAGAAATACTAGTACCGAGACAAAAAGTGTGCAACGTGATACACTAATTGACCCAAAATTAGTTCTTTTGCCTCCTCTTCACATAAAGTTAGGATTAATAAAGCAGTTTGTCAAAGCTTTAGATAAACAGTGCCGCTTCTTTCAATATCTGTGTGATAAATTTCCTGCAAGCTAAACTTAAAGAAAGAATTTTTGTAGGCCCTTAAATTCGAACCTTAAAATCGGACAGATTGTTCCAGAATACAATGACACAGGATGAATCTGAAGTATAAAGTTCTTTCGTAGAACTCATAGACGGTTTCCTTGGAAACAACAAGTTTCCAAACTATAAAGAAATTGTAGCTAACATGGTCGAAAATTATAAAAAACTGGGATGCAATATGAGCGTCAAACTTCATTTTTTGGATTCCTACGTTGACTATTTTCCCGAAAATCTTGAACCTACCAGTTAGGAGTTGAAGGAAAAAGGAAGATGATATATAAGACTGCTGAACGTTGAAGAGAGAATCGACAACAAAAATCCATAAAAATAAGACCACAAAATGCAGTTTTCCTGGAAAAAGAAAACAGTTTTATTAAAAAGAAAAACAAATATTGTCTAACGTAGGATAAACTGAATTCTTTTTTTTAACAACTTAATCTTGCAGTGTAATTTTATATTAAATAAGGTTTCAATAAATATTTTCTCAGTATTTTTGACAGTTTCTATGAAAAATTTCAAACACACTTTTTTTGAAAACCTGGTGTGCTAAAGAAAAACTAAGTACAGATTTGTGATTAGCACATCCCATTTACTATAGGACAACTATTCAACACTTTTTCATGAAAATAAAAATGTAGGCCTGTGTTATGAATATGCTAGGCACGATGAGTACGGAATATGGTTTAAAAATAAATATGCAGAAAACCAAAGTGATGATCATCGATAGAATTAGAAACAACCAAGCAGAGATAATAAACATGGCAGGTTACAAAGTAGTCAGGCAATTTATTTACTTACAGGCTCCGTTATTACTAACAGTGGAGGATGCGAAGAAGAGATCCGTCGACGCATTAGAATGGCCAGATCGGCAATAGCCAAACTTACAAAAATTTGGAAGAACACTGACATCACAAAAAACACAAAGTTACGCCTTGTTTGCGCATTGATATTTCCTATCGCCTCTTATGCTTCAGAAACGTGGACAATAAAAAAAGACGATTTAAAGTGTATAATGGTATTTGAAATGTGGGTCTACCGTAAAATGTTGCGCATACCATGGATCGCCCATCACAAAAATAACTCAATTCTAGCAGAACTTAACATAAAAGCTAGACTCATCACAACTATCAACCAAAATATACTGAGATATTTTGGACATAAAACTAAAAGAAGAGAAGGCATGAAGAGAATGATAGTTGAAGGTACCAAGGTGGGTAAAAGATCCAGAGGAAGATCTCCAGTACGATGGTCGGACCAAATAAAGGGGATGACTGGTTACTCTTTCTTCGAAGCAAAACAACACGCACAGAAGAGAGATAATTGGACAAAAATAGTTAAACAAATAACATGACGCCACTACATCAGACAGAGTTGTTTATGATATTCATGTGTGAAAAATACAACATTTTTTTTCTTTAAAAAACGTGAATAGCAGAAAAAGTGCTATTCATTGGTTTAATCGGAAACTTCGAGATTTAAGAAAACAACTCTATGATTGTAAAGCAACTTATAGAAAAAAACATACTATTGACTTTTGAATTAAATATTGTCAACTACGAAAAAAATATAAGCAAGCAATAAAAGCTGAAAAACGTACTGCTTATGCTAACATAATTAACAAATCCCCCAACAAAAGTAAGACAGTATGGAGTATTGTTAAAAAAAGAAACCTATAAGAACATACTACGTCTAATCTGAACTTAACACCAGAAGAAATTAACCAATACTTTACGAATATAGCAGATATTATATCGAAATCAATATGAGACTCTGAGCATGACATAAACTACTATCTTAGTTACTATTTATAACTGGGAATAAGCCACATTAAAGATAAAAATACATTTATTGACGTTTCAATTTCCAATTCGGAAATCGTTCTCAAAATACAAATAGTATTTTGAGAACGATTTCCGAATATCAATTTACTATTTGTATTTTGAGAACGATTTCCGAATTGGAAATTGAAACGTCAATAAATGTATTTTTATCTTTAATGTGGCTTATTCCCAGTTATAAATAGTAATTAATTTACAATGCCACAAGAAAATAGCTTCAGAACAATACTATCTTAGTAGGCTACCTAGAAGGTCAAGTTCGTTTTTATGTCTCCAATAGTAGCATGTGATGTGAAAGAATGCATATACAAATTAAAAAATTCCTCATGTGTTAACTACTATGGTTTTAACAGTAAAATTATTAAGGAATCGCTTGATACAATTGTTGAACCACTCATAATAATATTTAACAAATGTATTAACGAGGGTTACTGGCCTGATGTATTCAAAATATCAAAAGTAATTTCACTTCATAAAAAAGGAAATAAAAATGCTCCAGACAATTACAGACCTATTACCATAATACCAACAATAAGTAAAATTTTTGAAATCTTAATTAAAGATCATATAGCAAATTATTTGGATAATAAATCAATTATATCTAGCTCTCAATTTGTTTTTAGAAAAAAATATTCAACAACTAAAGCTTTATTAGAAGTAATAGAACATATTGTTTACGGTTTTGATGCAGGTGAACCTACTAATGGCTTAATGTATGACAAAAGCTTTTGATTGTATGGATATTCAAACACTGTTGATAAAATTTGAGTACTATGGAATAAGGGGTACCATACATGACCTTTTAAAATCCTATCTTACAGGAAGAACACAGATTGTTGCATTTAATAATCAAGAATCTGATCCTTTACCAGTTTTAACCGGAGTACCACAAGGATCAGTTTTGGGACCTCTGCTATTCTTAATATATATATAAATGATTTACCAAGTGCATTGAATAACACCAACTGTGTTCTTTTTGCAGATGACAGAACCTTATTATGTAGAGGTAAAACTGATTACAGCCAGAAATATATTAGCAAAATCTAAATCCTGGTTTAACTGTAACAAACTTCAGTTAAACAAACTTCACACAATGAATGTTCATAACCAAAAGTCCATATTTATTCTACAAACAATTAAAATACCAATATTTCCAACTTCTTATGTGACCAATACACACAAATTAGAAATGTTTGGAAAGGTTTTTAAAAACCCCGCTCATTTTGACGTCAAACTTAGGTGGTCCATCTGGTCCATTCTAGGCTAAATATGGTTGTCAAGTTGTTAGGGAAATCTAGGGAAATTTTGGCAAAAATTCTAGAGAATTAAAAAAAATCATCTGGCAACCCGCCCCTGGTCCCTCAGTCGGCTACCATCATTTCTTTTACCTAGTCGGAACCAAAGTACTCTTTGTTTACAATCTTGACTGCTACGGGTTGTACTACCTTTTTGTTTTTTTTAAGTTGTGTTTTTAACCATCCTTCCGAACATTTCTTTTGCCTTTTACTTATCTAAAGCAGCCTTAGAAATTACCTCATTTTTCAAAAAATCTTATATACAAATTAAATTTCGCAAAAATTATTCAACCAATCTGCCCTATGTTTTGTACACAATTCAAACACGATAGAACCCTTAAGTTTAGGATATTTGAACAAATTTTAATAAATAATAAAAAAATATTCACAATATTTATCTCACGTCGTGTTTCAACATCTTATTTTTTTAAAAAAATTGTCAAAATCTCCCTAAATAAGTTTTTACGTTATGAGCAAAATAATGAGTTTGGCGTATTTAAAAATAATTTCACTAAAAAATTAACAAATGTCTAGATGAGAGTCTTTTTGTAATATCTCATACTACCCATTTCAACTGTCAAACTCGCCTACACAGTTGTGACGAAAAGAGGCTTATTTTTTACTAACTTGATTGGTCTATAAGTTGGTTGGCCAAGTTCCAAATGAAAAAGTACAAACAACAGCGAATGGAGAAAAGGCATGAAGTTATATTTACCTAATGCTGAGACAAAAGTACACGTTCCTGCAGAATTTAATTCCCAAGGATTGAAAATACAAGGGATCCGGGCCACAGAAAAATGTCCTGGTGAAAAAACAAATTGGTTTGGTTGCACCGCGAACGAACTCTTTAGAACAGCTGTAAACTAAGTTCAAATACCTTTGATGATATCCAATTCAATAGGAGAGGAATGGAAAGAATAAGAAGACGTTAAGGAAATGAAATTACTAAAAATTTTTCTAAAATCAAAAACGAATTATTTTTTATAAAACTTAATGAGAACTAATGTTTTAGGATTTCCTAAAACACAAAGGGATTTCCCTTTGTGTTGTTCTTTTTTTTTCATGTTAAAATAAGCTATATACTCGATGTATAACACTATATAACACTCTATATACACGCTATATAACACTCATTAGATCTTGATATTTTTCTTTTATTCCGTGAAATCTTCTCCACGCTGGTCAGATGTTAATAAAGAGAATCTCGAAGAATTGGGTTCCACAAAAAAATAAATAGAAATACATGGAAAATCCTTAAGGAGGCATATGCCTGAGTGTGGATGCAAACAGAGGCTGTATGATGATGATGATCTACCTAAATTATAATATTACAAAATCTATAGAAATACGGCGTTAAAGAAGTTTGTGTAATACCCGTATCATATTCTGAAACTTTTGTAGAAAATCTTAGTCCTAAGAATAAAAATAATATATGATATAAAGATCAGTGAATAATATACAAATTTTTATATTTCTCGAAATGCGAGGTTTTAGTATGTATAGATAAAGTAGGGGTACGGCTCCTAAAATTGGATCTTTGCAGATTTCAGCGAACCGACAACAAGGGGTGCTATCCAGAACTAGAACTACATCTCGAAACCTGTTAGAGTTTCATCACGTGTGCAGCTGTAAACAACGGTTGAGAAAATATTTGTGTTCTCGTAATTCCGAAACAAAGATATTACTATTTACCGTTTAAGTAAGAAATCACAACATTTATATTATCTTTATTTCTCAAGATTCATTAAAGAGGCCGTAGTTTAGGGAAAATTTTCGTTACCTAACTTCCACATTGGTTTAGCTTTATAACAAGGTTTCCTAAATTGGACCAGCAATTGACTTGTAAATTAGACTGGTCCAATTTAGACAACCGGATTGTAAATTAAACTAGTCCTTAGTTCTTGATAGATTTATTTTTTATTTGAGAATGTCATCACGTGGTAAATAGGGCAAGTGGAGCACAGAAGATTTAAGCAGTGCTATTTCCGCTTTTTGTAATGGTTCCTATGGGCTTAGTGAATGTGCAAGGTTGTTTAAAGTACCTAAAACTACACTAAAAAGACATCTCAGAGAGAAAAGAAACGGACAAATAATGCAATTTAAAAAATAGGCAGATTTACTGCATTTAATAAAGAAGTTAAAGCAGAATTGGCTAAGCATATTTTGATTTTAGAAGAGCGAATATTCGGGATGGGTATACGAGACGTCCGCAAACTGGCATTTGAATTGGCAACAAGAAAAAACTTAAAACACAATTTTAAGACAGATTATTGTCTGGCAGGCAAGAAGTGGTATTATAGCTTGCAATGGCAAGGACTACAGGGATTAGCAAGCACGAGGTAATAAATTTTATAAACTTTTTACAAAGCATTTGTAAAGATAAAAAAATTGACAGCCAGATGCATATTCCACGTGGATGATGAGATAGGCTGCTCAACGTTACGCCGTAGCAATTAGGAAAACATCAAATTGAGAGCATTTCTAGTGAAGAGGGGGGGGGGGGAGGGGGTAAATACTACTGTGGTTTGTGTGTGTGCTAGTGCATGATAATTTTAAGAGGTATATTTAAATACTCCCACGATAATTTTTAAGAGGAAACGTTTTCAAGAGAGAACTCTCATTAGGTGCTCTTCCTGGCAGCATTGTCACTATTACAATACTGGATATATCAGTAGCGATCTTTTTATAATAAGGCTTAATTATTTTATTGAAACAGTTAAACAAAGCCCCTATTTGGTTATTATTGGATGGCCACAGAACCCACAGTAAAAATATAAAAGCTCTACAAATTGCCAGGGATAATGGAATTAGGTTATTGCAGTCACCAAGTGACACCACACACAGACTTCAAACGTTGGATGTTGGGTTATTCAGAGCCTTTTAAAATGTTTATGGAGAATGCATTTAATAATAGTTGCCGAATATCGTAGATCGAACTGTAATCAATGTTTTAGGTTTCGGGGAAAAAATTGGAGAGGCATGTGGGCTTGCTGCAACAATGAGAAATGCACAGAACGCTTTTTGTGCTAGTGGCATTTGGCCTACAGATAAAAATGTTTTTTAAAGAAAAATGATTTTGCAGCTTTAATGATGTTGGACAGTGCATCAAACTCTAACTATGATCCCAACAGAAAGCTATTCTAAAGATGATAATATTCCATTGGCAGAACGAACAAAGAGAGCATCATCAGCTTCCTAAATAATACTTCAGTTCAGGATATTTTGCCGGTACCTATAAAGAAACCAAAATCATCAAAAGTTTGCCGCACATTTGAATTAGTTCCCTAAAAACAAACTTGAAGTACGAGCTTGAGGCATCTAAAGTAAAATCGATAAAACTACTTTAAAAGTGTCAAAAATTTATTGTGAAAAATGATAGAAAAAATTATGTGTAGCCAAATCTGACAGATGGTATTGTGAAATATGCAAGTCTGAATCAGTCTAAGAAATGATCCAATGGCTTAAATGTAAGATTTGGTTTTATGCAAAATGTGTCAATGTATCGCTAGAAGTAAAGTAAGTTATTTTATTGGTCAAATTGTAAATGAATGAGATTGATTATGTTACATGGACAATAGAGATTTTTACATTTAGGGTAAGTTTATTAGTTACAAAACGTGGAATATTAGTTTATGTTATGTGAATATATATTTTTTAACACGTTTTTCATGTTTTAATATAGGTTTTAACATTGGTCCAATTTAGGGTGCTAATGGTCAATTAAAGGTATCCCCAAATAGGACTTTTGTTTATATTTTTTTCATCTGAATAATAGAATATTATAAAACTACCATGTATTTATTATTTTTTGGAATATATGCAGTATTTAGTAAATGATTTTTATTAATAAAATTTTGAAAATATATATTTAACATGTGTAATACAATAGATATTTGAAAAGTGGTCCAAATGAGGAAACCTTACCGTATGAAAATTATAAATTCCTTAGACATAAAAATTAAAACTTTGATAACTCTAGTATAATTATTTAAAAAACAATCAAAAAATCATATATATATTATAATTAAATCCATGTAAAATTGGCACGAATCATCATATTTAAATTTTTGGTAATTCCCTTTTAATTTGTCGATTTAAATTTCAGTTGAGTAAACAAAATTTTAATCTCAAAATTTTCTCGTTTTTTTCATTTGCATTAATTGACCCACTGTGTGACTAAACGGTTCGAATGAACAGGTACAAAAGCAATAGAACAGAAAACAAAAAAAAAAATGAAAACAAAAAATAAACCACAACAACTCTCTCTCACACAGCGACCCACCCCTCCCAACTGGCATTCTCTAAAACTCTTCCCTGCGAGTGTACAATGATTGAATCCTGCTTTTGGCGATGTCTGTACAAAATAGACATCGGGGCGTACTGGCGCGGTGGTAATATCTGCTTTGCCGTGGCAACGGGGGATAGCTATCAACAATACCGGCCCGAGAGGCCGCCGCTCGCCCGACGCCCCGACGGCAGCACCCGGTGCTCCCACACGACCACCACCGATACGAGCGAGCGACGTTCTCAAGACGCGCCAGATCGGCCACCACAACACCACCAGCCAGCAGGATTACGAGAGTATTGTCTCTACAGGAGCAGGTGTCGATTGCAGCAGGATTATTTGAAAGGATGCACACCGCTAGGATGTTCTGCGGCCGGTGCTTGTGTTGCTTTACGAGAACAGCTGTTTTTTCGGTAGTGCATTTTATATTGAAAATATTTAAGGAATGATTAAATAATTAAAATATGTTTTTTATACAGATATATAAGTATATATATTCATGTAATAATTAACTCTTTTTTGGAAAAACTCAAGCATTTATATGTATATAAAAAATATATTATATAATTGTAAAAGAAACTGACATGATACGGAACAATTTATGTGAGAAAATGTTTTATACATAATTGTAACAATAAAAACGCCACACCTCAATGGCTTACGCTAGCTTTTCTTAGGTGTAGGTTTAGGTATTATCTAAATGGAAACTGTACAAAGGAGTTTCTTCTTCTTCTTTTTTTATTCTTTTTATATAAGATGACTCTATACAACTATATTTCTTGTCATTCGGCTTATATGATCGTTCCAATTCTACTCTTCTATTTCTTACCCAGTTTTTGATGTTTCTCCACCTTGCATCTACGTAGTATATCTGTACTTCTATCTCTGCCCATAGTGTCTTGCCATCAATTTTTCTGTGTTTTCATCTCTATGCTGTTTCAAACATTCTGTTGGATCCATCTGTGTCAGGTCAGTGTTTCTGCTGCGTACGTTATTATTGATCTGATGACTGTTTTGTAAATTCTGCCTTTGTTTCTTTTAAAATTTTTTTATTTCTCCATATTGTTTCATTCAGACAGCCTGCGGCTCTGTTTGCTTTTCACTTGAACTTCCACTTTAGTTTCGAGATTTCTATAGATGTCTAGATATTTAAACTCTATTAATTGTTCTTTTATCTGACCTTCCAGCTCAATTTACATCTTAGTAACTTTGATTGTTATAATAATGTATTTTGTATTTTTTAGCGAAAGTAACATGTTAAATTTTCTCGACTATATTAAATTGGTGCAGCATACGTTTTTAAATCATCTTCACTTTGAGAGAGTAGTATTGCGTCGTCTGCATAGCAGATTATTTTAAGTTGTTTTTCTCCCATTTGTTACCCTTTTGAGTTCTTACTTTTTAAATTATTTCATTCATAACCAGGTTAAATAATAGAGGACTCAGGGAATCTCCCTGTCTTATCCCATTGCCAGCTTCAATAGTGTCGGTTAGTTCTTCTTCAACCTGTACTTTTATTGTGTTGTTTTGGTAGATATTTTTGTTTCGTTTGATTATTGCTAGAAGTATCTCTTTTGCGTACAGTAAGTGGATAACGTCTTATTAATTTACCCGGTCAAATGCCTTCGTAAGATCCACAAATAATGGATATAAAGGTTTGTTGTGCTCTAATGATTTCTTTTGCATTTGCCTCATTATAAATATAGCGTCAATGCATGATGTTTCCGAGCTAACACCTTGTTGTTCTTCTGCTAGTGTTATATTTTCATTCGTTTATTTGTTATCATTTTGGTTGTTAATTTTTGTGTTTGTTTAATAAAATTATTTCCTCTGTAATTTTACGGGTCCGATTTGTCTCCCTTTTTGAAGAGAGGTATTAGATGATTAATCTCCATTCTTAAGAATTCTTTTTTGTTCTATTATCATTTGGATTAGTTTTAATCAATTGTTTAGTCAGATCTGACCCTCTTGTACTTCAGGATTTCATTCGGTATTCTGTCCTCTTCTGATGATTTTTTTAATTTCCTTAATGCTTTCTTTACCTCTTCTTCTCTATATTTATTTCTTCGTTTGTCGTCACCTCTGGTGTTGGTGGTTCATTATCGTCACCTTTAGCTAAATAGGATCGAAAGTTAGTTACCCATGTTTTCTTCTGAACGTATTTCGTTTTTTATTAGTTCGTTCATTTTTTTTCTTTGTCCTCTAATCATTCTCCATATCTCTTTTTGCGTTCGGTTGAAGTCGTGTTTCATCTTTTTAAGAAACTTTGCCAGTGTTCCTTTTTGTATTTGTCTAAAGTATTCGTTTCATTTCTGTTTTATTACTGTGTTTTTTGTGTTCTGGATTATAAAAAGGTTTTCTTTTTTCTTCACATCTTGTCTTCACATATCTCTAAACCAAGGTGTTTTCTTTTTTGATATGTTAGTGTTCGTTACTTTCCTCTCTCCAAGTAACTCTGTTGCTGCGTTAACTAAGTTATTTTTAAGTTTTTCCAGCTTTCCTCGATGTTATCGTTTTCTAATATTTCATTCCCAGCGATCTTTCTTATATTCTTTTCCTGATACAAAGGAATTTAAAAGGGGTAAATAAGAGATTAGATTAAAAAATATATCATATTTATTAAAAATAAATAAACCAATATTAAAAAAAACTTACCTGTGTAATAAAAAAATAAATTTAAATAAACAAATTTATTTGTATGTTAAATAGGTTGGTCAAAGTGATGGTGAACGTGGTGATTTTAAATCACGCCAGATCACGCCCGTGAGATCTGTGGTCGTGTTTTTTAAAGAACGGTGATTTTAAACGGTGACTGTGATCACGTTCTTTTATGTACAGTAAAAGGTAATTACATGTATCGTAAACTAAACAACAAGATCGCGATCACTTATATTGCTATTAATGTTTAACTAAAAGTAACTAGATGATTTGACCTACTTGATATAATAATATATATACTAATACTATAGAAAAACTATTTAAAGCACTACAAAACTTTAAATGGCCAACTATATGGCCTACTAGGAGACAAATTCGTTAAACTTCCCGTGCTCGAATTGGTATCACTAAAGTGTTTATGATCATTTCGGCCTATCCAAGCCATGTCAGACACTTGGGCTGTTACAAATTCAAACACGGAAAGTAAAACGAATGTCTCCCAATCTTCACTACCGTGTAGTTAGCTTATAAAGGCGCCCTCTATTTTGTAGGCCGTGAACGAAACGATATGAATAATCGTTTTCTGTATCCTTTATGTTATGCGAAATGTGTAAGAATTAAATCTTTTAGCGAAAGCCGCTATCGCTGTATGTATTAAATGCCAACTATATGGCCTAGGAGACAAATTCGTTAAACTTCCGTGCTCGAATTGGTATCACTAAAGTGTTATGATCATTTCGGCCTATCCCAGCCATCGTCAGACACTTGGGTGATACCAATTCAAACACGGAAAGTAAAACGAATGTCTCCCAATCTTCACTACCGTGTAGTTAGCTTATAAAGGCGCCCTCTATTTTGAAGGCCGTGAACGAAACGATATGAATAATCGTTTTCTGTATCCTTTATGTTATGCGAAATGTGTAAGAATTAAATCTTTTAGCGAAAGCCGCTATCACTGTATGTATTAAATGGCCAACTATATGGCCTAGGAGACAAATTCGTTAAACTTCCCGTGCTCGAATTGGTATCACTAAAGTGTTATGATCATTTCGGCCTATCCCAGCCATCGTCAGACACTTGGGCTGATACAAATTCAAACACGGAAAGTAAAAACGAATGTCTCCCAATCTTCACTACCGTGTAGTTAGCTTATAAAGGCGCCCTCTATTTTGAAGGCCGTGAACGAAACGATATGAATAATCGTTTTCTGTATCCTTTATGTTATGCGCGAAATGTGTAAGAATTAAATCTTTTAGCGAAAGCCGCTATCGCTGTATGTATTAAATGGCCAACTATATGGCCTAGGAGACAATTTCGTTAAACTTCCCGTGCTCGAATTGGTATCACTAAAGTGTTATGATCATTTCGGCCTATCCCAGCCATCGTCAGACATTGGGCTGATACAAATTCAAACAGGAAAGTAAAACGAATGTCTCCCAATCTTCACTACCGTGTAGTTAGCTTATAAAGGCGCCCTCTATTTTGAAGGCCGTGAACGAAACGATATGAATAATCGTTTTCTGTATCCTTTATGTTATGCGAAATGTGTAAGAATTAATCTTTTAGCGAAAGCCGCTATCGCTGTATGTATTAAATGGCCAACTATATGGCCTAGGAGACAATTCGTTAAACTTCCCGTGCTCGAATTGGTATCACTAAAGTGTTATGATCATTTCGGCCTATCCCAGCCATCGTCAGACACTTGGGCTGATACAAATTCAAACACGGAAAGTAAAACGAATGTCTCCCAATCTTCACTACCGTGTAGTTAGTTATAAAGGCGCCCTCTATTTTGAAGGCCGTGAACGAAACGATATGAATAATCGTTTTCTGTATCCTTTATGTTATGCGAAATGTGTAAGAATTAAATATTTTAGCGAAAGCCGCTATCGCTGTATGTATTAAATGGCCAACTATATGGCTAGGAGACAAATTCGTTAAACTTCCCGTGCTCGAATTGGTATCACTAAAGTGTTATGATCATTTCGGCCTATCCCAGCCATCGTCAGACACTTGGGCTGATATACAAATTCAAACACGGAAGTAAAACGAATGTCTCCCAATCTTCACTACCGTGTAGTTAGCTTATAAAGGCGCCCTCTATTTTGAAGGCCGTGACGAAACGATATGAATAATCGTTTTCTGTATCCTTTATGTTATGCGAAATGTGTAAGAATTAAATCTTTTAGCGATAAGCCGCTATCGCTGTATGTATTAAAATGGCCAACTATATGGCCTAGGAGACAAATTCGTTAAACTTCCCGTGCTCGAATGGTATCACTAAAGTGTTATGATCATTTCGCCTATCCCAGCCATCGTCAGACACTTGGGCTGATACAATTCAAACACGGAAAGTTAAACGAATGTCTCCCAATCTTCATACCGTGTAGTTAGCTTATAAAGGCGCCTCTATTTTGAAGGCCGTGAACGAATCGATATGAATAATCGTTTTCTGTATCCTTTATGTTATGCGAAATGTGTAAGAATTTAAATCTTTTAGCGAAAGCCGCTATCGCTGTATGTATTAAATGGCCAACTATATGGCCTAGGAGACAAATTCGTTAAACTTCCGTGCTCGAATTGGTATCACTAAAGTGTTATGATCATTTCGGCCTATCCCAGCCATCGTCAGACACTTGGGCTGATACAAATTCAAACACGGAAAGTAAAACGAATGTCTCCCAATTCTTCACTAGTGGGCGCTTTATAAGCTAACTACACGGTAGTGAAGATTGGGAGACATTCGTTTTACTTTCCCGTGTTTGAATTTGTATCAGCCCAAGTGTCTGACGATGGCTGGGATAGGCCGAAATGATCATAACACTTTAGTGATACCAATTCGAGCACGGGAAGTTTAACGATTTGTCTCCTAGGCCATATAGTTGGCCATTTAATACATACAGCGATAGCGGCTTTCGCTAAAAGATTAATTCTTACACATTTCGCATAACATAAAGGATACAGAAAACGATTATTCATATCGTTTCGTTCACGGCCTTCAAAATAGAGGGCGCCTTTATAAGCTAACTACACGGTAGTGAAGATTGGGAGACATTCGTTTTACTTTCCGTGTTTGAATTTGTATCAGCCCAAGTGTCTGACGATGGCTGGGATAGGCCGAAATGATCATAACACTTTAGTGATACCAATTCGAGCACGGGAAGTTTAACGAATTTGTCTCCTAGGCCATATAGTTGGCCATTTAATACATACAGCGATAGCGGCTTTCGCTAAAAGATTTAATTCTTACACATTTCGCATAACATAAAGGATACAGAAAACGATTATTCATATCGTTTCGTTCACGGCTTCAAAATAGAGGGCGCCTTTATAAGCTAACTACACGGTAGTGAAGATTGGGAGACATTCGTTTTACTTTCCGTGTTTGAATTTGTATCAGCCCCAGTGTCTGACGATGGCTGGGATAGGCCGAAATGATCATAACACTTTAGTGATACCAATTCGAGCACGGGAAGTTTAACGAATTTGTCTCCTAGGCCATATAGTTCTATAGTTGGCCATTTAATACATACAGCGATAGCGGCTTTCGCTAAAAGATTTAATTCTTACACATTTCGCATAACATAAAGGATACAGAAAACGATTATTCATATCGTTTCGTTCACGGCCTTCAAAATAGAGGGCGCCTTTATAAGCTAACTACACGGTAGTGAAGATTGGGAGACATTCGTTTTACTTTCCGTGTTTGAATTTGTATCAGCCCAAGTGTCTGACGATGGCTGGGATAGGCCGAAATGATCATAACACTTTAGTGATACCAATTCGAGCACGGGAAGTTTAACGAATTTGTCTCCTAGGCCATATAGTTGGCCATTTAATACATACAGCGATAGCGGCTTTCGCTAAAAGATTTAATTCTTACACACTACAAAACTTCCTTGACAACGCTTCTCTTTAAATCAAACTAAAAATAACTCTAGAAAACAACTTAAATTTTTTTATAAACTTTTAAGAATGTTTTTCCACAAGAAAAAATATATTCAATACGTTTAATGACATTGTTTATTTTAACTGGACAAAAATATTAGTAGATAAGAACATATAATATCTTCGGAAAATACTTTTTGTGGCATTGTTAAGTTTAAATATTTTGTTTTTTATGGAATTAAGCCACAATTATTGCTTGTGATTTTGATTGAAATCAAATTTTTAATTAACTGATATTTGACGTTTCGATTTCCACTCCGTATTTCACTGATTCACAAAATCACAAAAGAAGACACAGGATATGGAACCAAAGTCTACAGAAAACCAACCCACACCAACAGAGATTTAAATTATCACTCCAACGACAACATCAAAAAAGGAATCATTAAATCCGTATATGATAGGACCCGAAGCTTCTGCTCTAATGAGAATGCATTCAGGAAGAGAAAAACCTGCTAACAAAGGTGCTGACTAAAATGACTACCCACTGTCATTTATAAACAAGGAAGTGCCCACTAATCAATAAAAGAAAATAATACACCACAAACAATCCAAGAAGCGGCTCAAAGATGACAACAATACTATAAGTATGTAAAGGGCTTATCAGAAAAACTAAAGAGGATAGTAAAAAAGTGCAAAATTACAACAGCATTTAAAACAACCAACACACTGAGGTCCATCTTGTGCAAAACCAAACCCAACAACACACAAGAAAGATAAAAAAAAATGCATCTATAAATTCCTTGTGAATGCAAACACTTTTTACATGGGAGAGAACAGCAAGACCACTTAACGTCAGGATAAACGAGCATGAAATATGCACAAAGAACAGAGACTTCGAGAAATTCCAGATATGCAAACATGAGTGGAATATCGAGCGTAGACCACAATGGAAGATGCATCAACATTCATGAAAGAAACAGACATGAAAAAGACGACAATAAAAAAAGCAGCCCTCATCCTACTCAACGAAGAAAAATTTAAAGCAAACTCATCAACAGAATATAGGCGTCTTTGGTTGCCAATACTAAAAGAAGAAATCAACAACAAGAATATACCAACAATAACTGAGTAATAGGAGGTCAAACACACCATCTACAATATAAAATTTAACACATATGCAATTCACAATACACAGATAAATAAATCAATTACTTAATTTACGTTACACAACCACAACTATGGTAATTTTTTACATTTATTAGAATTTACATTCAAATAAAGGGGCAGCACGGGTTCTGCGTATTTTCCCAAGTAAAATCCCATAAGAAATGGCTAAGGTTCATTCTGCTCGTTTTTGACGCTTTTTGTGGTGGAGGCGCGACGGCTTATCGGATCGCGACATGTGAGGTATCATTTTAAAGGGAGGGGTAACGAATACGTTAACACAAAAAACAAAGATGGAGGCATAGTTAAAGGTTGTAGCACTTTGTT
>OU898277.1:58332865-58479865 GCA_918026665.1 Diabrotica balteata
CCTTCACCCTTACACGAATTCTTTTCTAAAACATTAAACAAGTATTTCATTTGGACACTGAATTTGATAAATGACTCGAGCAGAGATTCGGAATAAGTAGTCGCAGATATTGCACAAAGTCGATTCTTGGGTGAGTGAACATTGACAATTTCTGCGGGTGTGCTACCATCAGAGGATAATTTAGGGAATAAAGTCCCTTGGAAGGGGAGATTATAACCGGTCAAATTTCAAATATAGGTACTGTGGAAATTCCGTATAGAAAAAGGTTTTTTGTGATCGTAAAAAATATTATATAATCTCATTAATACTTTGTTTATTTCGCAAAGAAGTAAAATAATATCAATCATTTAGGTTATTGGCGACATGAGCGTACACAATTTTTAATATTACAGTATCTGTTGCAGTTGGGTATCTTAAATGTTTTGTGTTCTTATATTTAACTAAATAAACTATTTTTAATCTTATTGCTCAAACAATATTGTGTTCTACATATAAATAATTTTAGATCAATTTTATATTGCATTTGCGGATTTACTTATAGTCCAGGCTGTGAGGCCGCTCCCGTTGGGAAAATGTTTCTGATTCGGTTTCTTCGCGGATTCAGGTTCAAAAATGTCCCCTTTAAACAAATCTGAAGGGTGCCGGGCGAAATTTTTGGGCAGAAATTGTTTAAACAATTTTTTTAAACAAATTCCAAAAATATTTTTTTTTAATCTGGAAAATGTTTTTAGGTTTTTGGGTCATTTTAAACAAAAAAGGTCTCTTGTCATTTTTCTCTAAAGTTGATAGTTTTCGAGTTATAAGCGATTTAAAGTCTGAAAAACGCGAAAATACGCATTTTTGAGGCTTGAAAACACATATGTAAATTATTATTTTTGAGGTTACCAAGTGTCTAAATTAAAGTTTAAACATTCAACTTCAAGATTGTAAAGAGTAATCGGGGCTTATTTTAATTTAGACCGTTGTTTTTTAATTGTTAAATATGCGCGTACACTCGATTTTTCAGCCGCCGCGGCGCGGCGCGCTAGAGTGCGCTTCTATCGTACTTATGCATAGTTTACATATACACTTACGCAAAAAAAACCCGAACAAATCCTTGAAGTTTATTAACATAGTTTTTTCCATAATTTATTTATGTAGGTATTAATTATTGTCATTGGGCTAATTAAATAAATCAATCATCGCAATGTAATAACCGTATATAGTTTTTTTTTCTTCCAAATTTGAACAATATAATTATTATTTATTGAGTATATATTTATTTATATCAATTGTAAATAATATTTTTAAATTATTATTTAAATAATACAATGCAGTAAATATTAATATTAGTAAACTTAATTTTAAATTGCGCGGTGTTTAAAAACAATATACTATCGCAAAAATGCAAGTTTTTACCTGTTTAACAATCGCGCGCTCATACTTGATTTGTTATTACTTAAACGATCATTAGGAAGACTATTGTTTAATGCCCATTAAAAGGGTATTATATTATTAATGTGTTATTAAAAAAATTGTGAATGGATTTAAAATGTCTTTTTCCGTACCTCTTCTTAAATGAAAACTTACCGAAGAAAATTTAGTTTGTATTTTTTGTAATAACATCAACAATATTAAGTTAGTGCAAAAACCTAAAGTAGATTTTTACATAACAATACAAAATGCTGCTCTTCGACGAAAAGACAGTGTGACTGAAAAATTTAATTTAATCTAGCCAATATACCTTGTACCTCTGACGCACTTTACCAACACTTGTTAAGAGCTTTCGCTAAAACATATATTTGGCGAAATGCCATATATTCCCGCTATCAAACTCTCGATTTTACACAATATGGATATTATATGTCTGATAGTGGTGGGTTGGGAAACCGTGCAAATGCAAAAAGACTTGCAAAACTAATGCTTGCAACTGCAAGAAAAATCATGTCAACTGTGTACCATTATGTGGATGTGATTTAGATTTTTGTGAAAACAAAGATACTTTTACTGAGTGATATTAGTGTGTTATTTAACAATCTTTTGTACAATTATTTTATGTAACTATTATTAGACTTTAGACGAAATTTATATTATAACTCAATTGATATAAATAAATATATACTCAATAAATAATAATTATTTGTAAGTATATGTAAACTATGCATAAGTACGATAGAGGCGCACGGTAGCGCGCGGCGCCGCGGCGGCTGAAAAATCGAGTGTACGCGCATACTTAACAATTAAAAAACAACGGTCTAAATTAAAATAAGCCCCGATTACTCTTCACAATCTTGAAGTTGAATGTTTAAACTTTAATTTAGACACTTGGTAACCTCAAAAATAATAATTTACATATGTGTTTTCAAGCCTCAAAAATGCGTATTTTCGCGTTTTTCAGACTTTAAATCGCTTATAACTCGAAAACTATCAACTTTAGAGAAAAATGACAAGAGACCTTTTTTATTTAAAATGGCCCAAAAAACCTAAAAAAACATTTTCCAGATTAAAAAAAAATATTTTTGGACTTTGTTTAAAAAAATTGTTTTAAACAATTTCTGTCCAAAAATTTCGCCCGGCACCCTTCAGATTTGTTTAAAGGGGACATTTTTGAACCGGAATCCGCGAAGAAACCGAATCAGAAACATTTTCCCAACGGGAGCGGCCTCACAGCCTGGACTATTAGACAATATTTATTTTCAAAAAAATTAATTTGGATATGAGGTTCGGTGTCCTAATATGGATCACTCAAGCCGAATCACAAAATCGCTTTCGTAGATTGCCTAATTAATATTTTTTAGCAAATATAATTTTATTTACTAACTTGATTTCTCCTATCCAATAGATCAAGCGGGATTTTATACCGGATTTGAAACAAATGATCACCTACAGAGCATTAAAACGGTAATAGAAAAGACTATCGAATACAATCCACCACTCGTTCTGACTTTTGT
The DNA here is from genome assembly GCA_918026665.1 of Diabrotica balteata. NCBI lineage: Eukaryota > Metazoa > Arthropoda > Insecta > Coleoptera > Chrysomelidae > Diabrotica > Diabrotica balteata. The sequence continues at coordinate 58,335,796 of OU898277.1, forward strand.
AGATTTCCATAAAGTCTTTGACACAGTAGAATTTGACAAAATCCTGGAAGTACTACAAGCATGCCGCATTAACTACAGATGTACAAGGTTAATTTAGAATACATACAAGAACGCAACTATGTCAGTGAAACCACATAAAAACACGAATCATATCCCAATAGGCAGAGGAGTCCGACAGGTTGATACCTTATCGCCTAAACTGTTTACCGCAGTACTAAAATATGCTTGTAATAAACTTAACTGGGAAGAGAAAGTCCTGAACATTGACGGTAGAAGATTAACAAATTTGAAATTAGCAGACGACATAGTTTTGTTCTCGGACAACCTCAAGGAGATATGTACAATGCTATATGAACTTCAGTTAGTGTGTGCCAGTGTGAGTCTTAAAATAAACATCTCCAAAACAAAATTTATGACAAACTTAGTACCTAGCGGAAATATCAATATTGAGACAGCGAAGTATAGCTGGTGGAAAACACATATATCTTTGACACGAAAAAAGATTATAAGAGACAACCAAACATGCGAACTACGAAGAAGAATAAACCTAGCATGGGCAGCCTATGGAAAACTCAAAGACATCTTTAAAACCGATATACCATTTTTTTTAAATGTAAAACTTTTACAATATGTTTGCCTGTGATGACCTATGTGCCGAAACTTGACATTGACAGCTATAAGTTCTAAACGCTGCAAATAGCTCAGAGGAAAATAAAAAGGTCAATACTGAGTATATCGCTTCGTGACCAAGTTAGAAATGAAGACTTAAGACGAAGAACAGGAGTTACCGATGTAATTTTCCGGATTGCCACACTGAAATGGAACTGGGCCAGACACGTCACCCGAATCAGAGATGAAAGGTGGACCAAGAGATTGTTTGAGTGGAGGCCAAGGTTAGACAAAAGAAGTAGAGGAGGACCCCCTACTCGTTGGACTGACGATCTCAAGAAAATGTCAAGAAATTGGATGAAAAGTTCTCAAGATAGAGCACAATGGACAAAAATGAGGAAGGTCTATGTCCAGCAGTGGACGCAAAGAGCTGGGTGATATTGATGAAATTTATTTAAATCATAGAATATAACCATAATTATTTATTGTTTATATTGAAAACTCAGTAATTACTGGTTTTTCACTAACAATATGTTATTTATTGACAGAAAATTAAACAATTAAATCTTAATTTTGAAGACCCATTATTTATGAAAATATTTTTAAAATTAATACATCTTATCGTCGGTATGATATCTTTGCAGAGGTTCGAAATAATATTTAGCGTGACGCAAAATATCGAGACGCATGCATATCCTTACGGTATACTATCCGTTGCAAGATAATTCGGATGGAATTCCCCAGATTAAGAGACTGGGCCGATATAAAGCACAAAATGACTGTACTCCCTTAATGCTGTAACGATTAGTCACCCTTAGTATTTCGCTACATTAGGTTCAATTTTAAATTATATCCAAAGTTTAAAGGTACTTTACTAAATGATACAAAGTAGTTGTAGCCTGGTACGTATTTCAATTTTGAGTTGTTAACGATTGGTAAATAAAATTGTAAGCATAATTTTGTTTGACTATTTAAATGTGATCAGTTTATTGCATTTGTACTTGGAATTCAGAATTACAAATTTCTAGGTATGTTAAGCCTGTGTTTATAAGAGATTACAAAATTTCTTTGAATTTTCTTCAGGTAAAAGGATAATTTACTTAATATCATATTATCTCTAAATGGGCTTCTGTGAGAAGAAAATTTATTTGAAAAGAACTTCGTTTTTCTTTTGTCGTTCATTCAGAACAGAAGTCAGTGTAATAACTATAAATATGAGTGATATAGAAATGATTAGTGACGATGTCCTGTACATTCCTGCCACTATTTCAGGAAGTGAAGACGAGTCTGAACCTGAAAACCGTTCTGGTTATATTCATCTCACACACGATGTAAAGCAAATCATTCTTATCGTTTACAACAGTAAATACTCGTTAAAAATAATCTTTAGTTAACCTTCCTAATACCGGGTGAATTTTAAAACGACCACTACCAGGTGAGAAGATTTCTTGCCATAGTAGTTTGGTTCACTTTTAAACGCAAGGATTCTATGTATGTCATTAATCTTACAATTTTTTTAACTCTTTATTATCTGTATACTTTGTATAGTACCATTTCAACAAATTAAAAATCAAAGACAGAAGACAGTCCCATTCAGATACTCACCAAATAAACAGGTAATTTTAGCAGTTATCAGATATCAGACGTACTTAGGGCTAATTGCACATTACAAATTCTTAGAGAGACAATCCCAACTAGAAATTAATGCTTCGAAGAATCTATACTTCATCTAATTTACTTACCGTTGCACGTCATCCGCGTCATAGTCCGTGAGGTCACATGATACCAACACGAAATATTTAGGCGGTAGGTGTGTTCTTTTTTAGAATCACTTTGCCGAGTACACTGGCATTACAGCCACTAGACATATTTTATTATATACGCGTAGAAATAATATTTAAAGATGTCTATTAATGTTAACTTAAAGAAATACACAATAATATGTTTCATTTAATTTGTATACATGCATTATAAAGCGTTTTTATGAAGAACATTTGTTGGGAACACACTGTAACTGTAATCGAACAAAGGTGATATTTTGGCATAAATTGGTAACGCTTATTTGACAGTTGCGGTGTTGACACTTTTTATACTTTATTATTTTGAATTTTAAAGTGAATACCTCTTGTTTTATATTTTTACGTATTTAATAAAATCTGTTCTTTTTGGAACAAAATTAGTGCGATTTATTTCAAAAATGTCAAGTAAGAAGTTAAATAGTCGTTGTAAAGAGATGGTAATACTTTTGCAATAATTATGTGACCTATTTGATTTAAAATGAAGTCAAGATTTTTTTATACTTTGGCAACTATATCAACTTCGATCTCTGTCAATGATAATGACGTGCAACGGTAACTAAATTAGATGAATTATAGACAAAAATATGCTAATAGGAGAATTATAATAAAAGTTCCCACTTTGTAATAGCAAAAATGGAATTTCAAAGGTAAAGGAAACACATTACAATCATCTTCTAATATGTACCTAAAGAATGCGACTGCACATCATGGCAAGTAATTAGTACAGTCATTAGTAACCATTTTCCAAAACTTTCGTGTAAACTGAACAAAATACACCCCTGTCTCACCCCTCTTAAAATTTCAAATTCTTCTGTGTTGGTTAATTTGTTCAGTCTCACTCGTCCTTTTTGGTTCCAATAGAGATTACGGATATCTCTTATATCTTTTTCGTCAATGTTAGCGTTGTGTAGCATTTTTATCATTGCGTCATGTTTTACGGTATCAAACGCTTTTTCATAATCGAGGAATGCTATTACTATATCCTTTCGTTGATCCATGCAGTTTTTGTACAAGCGTATTAAAGCAGAAAGCTGTTTCACGTGTACCCAGTCCGCTCTTGAAACCAAATTGTGTCTCACCGCTTAGATCTTCCAGCTTTCTGAACATTTTTGTGTGAAGGAGGCGAAGAAACACCTTAATTAAATGGCTCATTAAACTTATCAGTCTGTGGTCTTTGCATTTTGTCGCTCTTTGTGATTTATGGATCATTATAAAAGTTGAATAAAGCCAATCCGTTTGAATGTGGCCGGTGTTATATATGGCATTGAAAATTGTTACCAGCATGTCAATGTTATGATCTTCCAACAGTTTTATGGCTTCCGTAGTAATTACATCTGGTCCAGGGGCCTTGCCTAGTTTTGCTACTTTTATAGCGTACTCTACCTCAGCGCGAAATATGGGAGGGCCGGATAAATTTTCCGTGAGTAAATTAATAGTTGGCAGATTCGGTCTATTATCCGCAAAGAGGGACGAAGCATAGTTTGCTCAGATTTTAGCTAGTTCTTCCTGGGTATGAACGTAGTTTCCTTGATCATTCTTCAGGTGAGTCTCATGGTGTTTCTTGTATATACTCGAAATTTCTTTGGCCTTGTTATGTAGTCCAAAGCTGTCTCCCTTTTCTTGTAGTGATTCCAATTCTTCACAACGTTCGTACATCCATCTTTCCTTTGCGTTTTTAATTCTTGCCTTTATCGTACGTTGGATTCCCTTGCAAACTTTTTCTTTATCCGGATCTTAAGTCATTTTTCTAGTGCTTTTTCTAATAGCATTTTTTTGTATATCTGCTGAAATTTTGTTATTGTATTTATTTCTACAGGCTTCAAGTTATTTTATGCAGTGTGCTAGTTTTACCTTAATTTTTGCTGTTACATAAACTTTTTCAAAGTTTCAATTTCTTTTACTTTCCGCTCTTTTTTTGTGGAATAAACTCCTTCCATGATGGAATCAATACTGGTATTACCCGATTTTGATCTGCTCTTTGCATTTTCAGACCTAGAATTTGGAACAGATTCTATTTTTTTTTTTTTTTTTTTTTTTCAACAGCACTCACTACTATCCAGCATTCCAGCATATAGTTTTCATCCTCGTCGCTATAATCATCTACATTCGACATATACCATTAGAGCCAAGAATAGTTCACAAACTCGAAGTGTATAAACAGTATAAGTTGACATAAACTATTTTTACAAAATAAAAGTTCATTTCACTAGTAGTTGTACTATAAAGACCAAATTTATATTAGCATATTGACTTGTTCTATTGATGCCAAGTTAAAGATATACTCCTTTATAGTCTTGTTCGGCAAAAATATTATTTTGACCATTTTTGACTTTTTTTAGCGAACACCCTAGACATAATAAAATATATTTACAATTTACGCTACAATTTTTCATCTATTTAAGCTTATTGCGCCATCTGGCATTAGGTTTGTATAAAAAAAAAATTTCCATTGTTCAGTTAACTACATAACCGAAGAATTGGTATCTACTAATTTAATTAACGCTCCCTAGATGGCACTGGTTGTAATTTTCTTCTTTTATGTATTTTCTGACGTCCTCCTGCTATATAACACTTAACATGTTTTTTAGTCTCTACCAGAGAACTACGAACAAAACTACGAACACACAACTGCGTTCGTAGTTCTCTGTCACTACTAAAAAATTGAAAGAAGAATTATCTAACCAAAAAATGATATTGTTTCTCAAATATAAACAAAGAATCTAAATTCTGATATAAAGTTTACAATAATCAAAATTAAAATGGCCAAACAGTAAGTTGTATTTGTTACATATTAAGAATATTATTTACATTTTTTTGTTTTGCAGATATGGTCTGAGCTATCCAAAAAAGAATCAAGGTCATCAAATTGGACAATTATCTTCTAATAAACCTTCAATTTTCGGTGAAGATTCTGAAGAAGAATTAGAAACAAAACGCCCTACAGGTCAGGTTATTTATATGTTTAAATATTAGCTTTAAGCTACCTATTGCAGTTGACACCAGAACACTAAAAGCTTAAAAGTTCATATACTGTGTGCTTTTGGTTATTTATTTATAATATAACTTTTTAATACATACTACTCATTTATATTGCTACGTCAGAAAATTAGGTAATTACATCCCTATAAAAATATATTTTATGAAATTTGTAGGTATCACTAAAGGATTAAAGAAGCAAGATCAAATTAGTCAAAAAAAAGCACTTGAAGATGACCCCACTGTATATCAATATGATGAAGTTTATGATGACATTGAAAAGAAACGTAATGATTCAAAATTAGCTAAAAAAGATATTGACAAAAAACCAAAATATATTAATAGACTATTAGTTGCAGCAGAAAAGAGGAAAAGGGAAAATGATAGGAGAATTGAAAGACAAGTTCAAAAGGAAAGGGAAGAAGAAGGTAGGTATATTAATCATTAATTTAGGTTTTTCAAAAGGTTCTTCTACTTTTTACTCTAAATCTTGATATATGTAACTGATGGTTATGTTTTGAACAAGTTTTATATGTAAACTAGTGAAAAAAACCAAAGTATTCATAACATTGTTATACTTTGTTTGCTGAATCCAGTCACAACTATATTGTAAATTTAGTAGTTTAGTAAATACTTCATCCTGATAACCCACTTCATAATCAATCAATCAGAACACTTTATAATAAGGCTGGAATACAACCTATAAATGGAAAACTCAATAATTTGTTTGAATCTTTCTCTAATAAATTTTAAAAAATGCAATTGATTTAGTCTCATATTATGAAGATACCTGAAAACAGTCACAATAGATATCCAGATTGAACTCTATAAGAAATTCTCTATATATCAAGACAATAAACAACTTTCTTTTGGTGTCTTTCCTTTCATGGTTATTACTTAACCTTTGGGTAGTGGCGCTATAGTTTCTTACAAATTTAGTTGCCCTGGTGTCATACACCAGGTGGGTCTAAAAAATAGACTATTTTTCTTTTGTAGGAATTTAGAATAGGTAAATATATAGCATTTTTCAATTAAAAATGCTTGCATGTCATTCAAGATTTACAATGTCAGAACCCCACAGCGTTGCCAAAACATCAGAATAGTTAGTAAGTCAGGAATTGTTAAAATGTCAACAATTTGTCAAACTATTATGTTAACAGTAAATACACTTAGTTTTAAGACTGCTGCAACACACTAAAATACACAAGAAAAACATTTTAATACAAAATTATATATTCTAAATTTTAAACTACCTCTTTTAGGGCTTTAACGTCCCGCCATTATTTCTTGTTCAAAATAATCTATCTTATATGAAAGCTTATCAACTTTCTACAGTTGATAAGCTTTTCCCATATCAGTTGCATACAATTGTCTAATCTATTTAATTAAAATTATTATTTTGTGGAATATTAGAGACTTATTTCATAAAATTTATATTATTAATAATAACAAATGTTTTTGGTTATTTAATCAATATAATTCTAAAATTTCCAATATAATGATTACATTTTTCTGATTATTTCAACATGTTGACACCTATGAAAAATCGAGCAGTTCTGTATGGGTTTCATATTATTAACTCTATTAGGAAAATTTGAACTCTAAGGTTGACTTTCAGGAAATTTTAAATATAAGTGACGTCACTTTATATAAATTGTGACGTGCAAGCATTTTTATGTGAAAAATGCTATATTAAGACATCTTAGCAAAAAAAATAATTTAAACTTTATTAAACTAAACAGTACAATAATTTGAATAGTTATTGAAAAAAATGGCATGTGCATTAATTTTCCTTATAAAATAAAAAATCGTAACTCAACAAATATACTTGTATACAAAAAATGTTAGATAAACAAAAATGCAACAAATAATTACAAAAACAAAATGATATATTTTTATTGTAGTTCCCTGTAGTTCTGATATATACCTGTGATATGCTCTAAACACATAAATGCATTACAGTTGTAGCAGGAAAAACAAGTTTTTTATTCTTTCTCCAGCAGCAGTAAATGCACCTTCCAGCAGGTAATGGCAATTCCTGATTTTCAGGTGTATCTTTTGAGTTACTTCCATAAGTCTCAGCTTTAGCGTCCTTGGAAGATTGCTAAGAGCTGCTCTCCTTTTTAAATGTGAATAAACAAATGCATTTGCTCTCTATCTCTAAAAATGTCATCACCATATATTTGGATCTCTGTTTTGTACATCCCCTTTTGTATTTTGATAAACAGTGACTATTGCTGGTTTAGATTTATCACTACTATTTATGTTAATATCATCATGATGGTGCATCACCATCATGATGTTTACATGCATCAGTTGAAGTAATTGATGTGTTGTATGCTACATCTATATTGAAATGTACTGTATTGTATCAACAGTCATCATTTTCATCAACAATTCCCTGTAGATTTTGGTCTGCCTACAGAGAAGTCGCAATTCCCATCGATTCCTAACAACTTATCTCCATCTTCTGACCCTTAGAATCTTAAGGTCTTCTTTCACATCATCAATCTATCTTCTACGCGGTTGTCCTCTACTTGTTCTGCCCTCTGGGTTTGAGAATATCAATCTCTTTGTGCACTCATTATTTGGCATCCTAGCATTGTGTCCAACCAATCAATTTGGATTTGTGAATGCCGTTGGTACGATAGGAGCTTTATTTAGCGTGCAGGTATTGTTTCAGAAATGTAGAGATGTCAGCTGTGATGTTTCTGCATGCCTGATTGATTACAAGGCTTTAATAGAGTCAGGCATGAACAAATGATGGAAGTGCTGAAAGGGACAGGGATTGACGGAAGAGACAATAGCTAACCTGTATTGGAATCAATCAGCAGTGTCCGAACAGATCAGGTCAAAATCTTAAGGGGACTGAGAGAGGGGTGCATAATTTCACCACTGATATTCAATCTGTACTCGGAGCAAAATTTTTGAAGAGGCTCTAAAAGATATTGATGAAGGCATCTTAATTATTCAATGAGTCATGGGACAATACCCAAGAGATTAGATGCCGCATCGGAAAGGCAAAAAGTGCATTCTTGACTATGACCTCTGTGGTCAAGAGCCATGACCTCACCCTAGAAACAAAAATAAGGCTCCTTAAATGTTACGTGTACTCAGTTCTTCTGTACGGAGTAGAAATGTGGACATTGAAGGCGGAAACTCTATCAAATCTTAACGCATTTGAGCTATGGTTATACAGAAGAATCCTGAGGATACCATCGACAAACAAAGTCACCAAGGAAGAAGTAAGTAAGAAGAATAGCCGTAAGCTGCAGTAATTGGAACATATAATGAGAAATCAACACAGATATGATCTACTCCAATGCATTTTGCAAGGTAAGATTTAAGGAAAAAGTGCCCCAGGATGAAGAAGAATATCCTGACTTGCTAACCTGAGAGCATGGTATAGAAAGACCTCAACACAGCTATTCCGTATAGCAATCAACAAAGTCATCATAGCCAGAATGATCGCCAACGTTTGTAGCGGGTAGGCACCCTAAGAAGTATAGCTGTGAAATTCAAAGATATATCTTCGACGCCATAGGCCATGTTTATTTACGGCCCCAATAATCTTTCGAAGTATTTTCCTCTCAAATATACCATGTAGTCGTTTTGGGATAAAGTCCATGTTTCTGCCCCATATACCAAATCTGGTCCAATTAAAGTCATATAAATGTTAAGCTTTACTGCAAGTTTTAAGTTTTTATTTCTAAGATGTTTTTGAAGACCATAGAGAGGTCTTTTATTTGCTATAGCTCTGCGTCTTTTTAATTCGTCGCTTGTCGTGTTTGTTGTATTTAGTAGCTATCCAAAATATGTGAATTCTTTGACGGGCCCAAACGTATAGTTTTTAATTTGGATTCTCTGTTGAACATTTTGAGGGTTTTTTTAATAACCGACATATATTTGGTTTCTTCCTCGTTTACAGCACGTCCCAGCTGACTTGCCGCGTTCGTAAACTTTATAAAACTCTGCACTACGTCTCTCATACTTCTGTCCACCATTACGATATTACAGTGGCGGCCGGTCAGGGTCGGCAGTGCCGACCCACATCTTTATAGATATTATAGATTTTTTTAATATTTAATTTAATCAGTATTTCAATAAATAATTGTGGCAGGTAATCAGTTGATGTCATTTGTTTTTGTGAAACAAAAAAAATATCTGTGAGATAATAAAGACTAAATTTTATTCATGGTTTTTAAAAGAATTCGACCAGACTAAATTTTATTCATGGTTTTTAAAAGAATCCAATCTGAGCGTTAAGTGATCCCTGCGTAGACACTTTTCAAATGGATGATTCGATATCGGAGACCCCATCCGCCTATGAATTCTTAAAAAGGCACGTTTTGTTTTTTCGGCTAGCCGATCCCAACCTTGACTTTACTTGTAAAAATCAACGGAATATTGGTTGATTAGCAACCAAATATGCATTTCTTTCCATATGAACTTAATTACCAAATACGGCAAATTTAAATTTGCCGATGTTTCATTTGGATTGGTGATTGGTCGCGAACTGTACATTGCAAGCGTGGGACGAAATGTTATTTCATATGTAGAAAAGTAAAGTAATATTCAGTCATTCAGTGCACGAACTAGCCTTTCTTTTTGTGATTCATTTTTATTTTCTAAAGTAATACTGTGATACGTTACGTCTGCCGTAAATAGTTAAAGGTTAAAGGGTTTTTTGACATATTAGAAGTTTTTTTTAATTAAAGTGTAAACAAATTCAGGTAAATTAACCTAAAAAATGCAAGCCATGGGAGAAACTGTAAGTATTGATAAGTCTGATATTGTAAATTATATTTTGCATAATGGGTTTTCATCTATTCCATACGAAGAACAAATTGTTATTAAAAATAAGGGGCGTCCTTTGCCTAAAATGTCCCGGCTTATAAATATTAGTGCGGGTAAGGGAAGTAATAGATCATTTTCAGATAATTGGTACAGCAAGTACTCATGGCTTACCGGGAGTGAAATAAAAAACAAACTTTTCTGTTGGCCTTGCATTTTATTTTCCACAAATAGGGGCAAACATCAAAATCCGTGGTGTGAATCTGGTTACGATAATTTAAAGGAATTATTTAGGGCTTTACATAAACATGATATTTCGAAAGATCATACTTACAGCCAGATTAAATTAGATTTATTTGGAAAACAAAATATCTATGTTTCATTAGATAATGCCCAACGTGAAAATGCTATTAAACATAACGAAATTGTAAAAAATAATCACGCAGTTTTACGTCGTTTAATTGATATTGTAATTTTTTTAAGTTGTCAGGAATTATCTTTTAGGGGACACGATGAATCGGAGCATTCGTTAAATCAAGGTAATTATAGAGAACTAATAAAAATGTTTAAAAAATACGATTTGGAATTTTCTAATTTACTTTCTGATTCGAAGACATTTAGCGGTGTATCTAAAACAATCCAGAATGAATTAATAGAATCAATTAGTTACATTTTGAGTAACGTTATTGAATCTGAGATTCAGGAAACCATTTGCTTTTCACTAGAAGTAGATGAAACTACCGACATATCATGTCATTCACAATTATCAATTGTTGTTCGATACGCGTTACGTGGTAATATCTATGAGAGGTTTTTAGGTTTTACAGACGTGAGTAAAAGCCATAAGGCAGAACATATTTTTGGTGTTTTAAAGGACAGATTAAAATTTTTTGATATCAAAAATAAATTGGTAGGGCAAACTTATGACGGCGCTGCCGTGATGTCTGGTGAATTAAATGGTCTCCAGGCAAAAGTTAAAACTATTGCACCGCAAGCTTTATTTACTCATTGTCATGCGCATAGAATGAATTTAGTTTTGCAAGATACATGTAAAAAAATTAAAGAATGTCGTCTTTTTTTGCCAGTTTAAGCGGATTTGCTTCATTTTTCTCAAGCTCGCCTAAACGGACTAATGTTTTAGAACGGTTTGTTTCGAAAAAAATGCCAACAGTTTGTCAGACGCGATGGAATTTTAAATCTCGGTTAGTTTTCACTGTAGCAGATTTTCGTGAACAGCTTTTGGAAGTTTTTGATTTTATTATTGAATGTGACGATTTTGAAAGTGATGATATCTCGATCCGTGAAGCAATCGGTTTGAAAACTTTATTAAATGATTACTCTTTTAACATACTTTTAAATATTTTTAAGAAAGTGTTTACCCAAACCGATTTGATATTCAATGTTGTTCAAAATCAGTTAACTGACATTATTCATTCCAAAAATAGAATAACAAGACTGGTGCAAAATCTCAGAGATTTTCGTAATGATAGTAATTTCCAGTATATACGCAGTGACGTTTTGGACTCGCTTGATATTTCCGAACCCCAAAAAAAAGACAAAGGCATGACACAGAAACAGATCTCGAAAAACGAGTATATTTTGAAATTTTGGATACTATTATTATGCAAATAGATACTCGTTTTTCGAATTTTGAAGATTTGCAAATTTTTGACCTCTTTGACGATTCAAAATTTAAAAGTTACGCCAAAGAATTTCCAAGATATTTATTAGACAGGTTAATTAAAAATTATCCATCATTCTTTAATAAAATAAAATTAGAAAATGAATTAAAAGTTTTATATGCTGATCCAAATATTTTCGGAAGATGGGATAAGTTACAAGATATGTATAATTTTATATACTGCAATTTATTACAACAAACTGTTACCGAAATTAATAAATTATTGTCATTAATTCTCTCATTACCACCAACGTCTGCCTCAAATGAACGAGATTTCTCTTGCCTCAAAAGAATCAAAACTTATTGTCGAAATACCATGAAACAAGAGAGAATGTCAAGCTTGTCTCAAATGTCAATAGAAAAAAAAACTTTTAAAATCTCTCCAAAACTCTAATAAATTTTACGATGACGTTATTACCCATTTTGCTACTTCCAAACAACGTAGACTAGAGTTAATTTATAAACATGTTTAGGTTCTAAATTTATAGGAAAAAAAAAACAAAAAAAAACAAAAAACAAGAAAACAAAAAATCTCCTATGATGATTGAAGTCTTTATTAGACGGTATACCTATCTGAGGAGACAAAAAATACCTTGCCGACCTTATCTCTCAAGCCACGAGCCGCCACTGCGATATTATCAGCGAATGTGAGAATTTGTGTTGATATATTAAAGATGTCTCCGTTCAATCCAATATTTATCTGTCTGACCGCCTTTATATATATACATTCGGTTTTATAACGTCTTACGACGTTGTCCGACTCCCAACCGCCACTGTATTCGGTCTTGAGTTAGGTCTTCGTCCAGATTTCGAGCGCTAATCGCTTTCCTAACTCCCAGGTTCCAGCTCTGTGGTGGTCTTCCTCGTTTCCTCTTCTCTGGGGGTTGCCACATCATCGTTTTTTTAGGCAATCTTTCGTCCCCCATTCGGCTCACATGTCCATACCATATGAGCTGTTTTCTCTCTCAATATCCTCAACTATAGTGCCCTCTATACCCATTTGTTGTTTTATTACTTCATTCCGTAATGACCTACTGCCCGCCTTTTCCGTGGTAATATTAAAGTCTTACACCATTATTAATATTAAAGGATGTAGAGTTGTATCATTGAATTCTAACGTACGAACTTACGTTTTGCATTGTTAGTTTTGTCAATTTATCCAACTTAGCCAAAAGTCCACCATTGCTTTATATAGTAGTAATTATAGTGAAATAATAAAACTAAACCTAGGATATAAGGTTTTAATCAACATAAATTGTAAAGTTTGTTTAGCAGTAAATGGTTGACTTCAATTTGTACCGAATATAAACATCCTGGGTTAACCGATAATAGTATAAAAGATCCGGTTTCAGGTAACAATGGTTTACCTGAGGTACAAGGTCTTAACAATGGGTCAAGTCAGATAAATTTAATAATATTTACGACAGCACTAATTTAAGTCAACCATTTTCTGCTAAACAAACTTTTAAACATAAAAACAATAGAAATTAATATGGCAGTGACAGCGACTTCTGTCAAACACTGACACCATAAAGTTGCCTACAAAATTCAAAGTCTACAGCCAAAGCAATACCAAGGAGGTTAATATCACATCATATAGTATCTCTACTATAATTATAGTATGGTTTCTAACCTTGGGTCAGTTTTATTTTGTTAATCTAGATATATTACTAACTTTCACTAATTGTGTTGATTGTGAAATTTAATTAACTAACATTAGATTATATTTTTCAGGTGATATATTTAAAGACAAAGAGTCTTTTATAACACCATCGTATAAGAAGAAATTGGAAGAAATGAGGGAACTAGAGGAGCAAGAAAAAAGGGAAGAATACTTAGAAAGTATTGGAGATGTAAAAAAGCAAGGCAATTTGGATGGTTTTTATAGGCATCTGTATGATCAAAAGGTAAACTTTGAGAAGAAAGAAACAGCAACCACTATTAAAAAAGAGATGTCTGATGATGACACTAATAAGCCATCAACAAGTGAAATCAAGAATACAACTAACGAAAATGAAAACAGTGACGACATGCTTAAACATAAGTCAAAAAAGAGAAAATACAGAGTGAGGAAAGATTCAGACGAAAGCAGTGAAACTGAAGAACAACCCGAAATAAAAAAAGAACACTTACCCTCAAATATAGACGCTGATTCCGATTTTAGCATTAATTCTTCTGACAGTGAAGATGAAAAAGAAACTAAAGTAAAATCAGAAGAGAATAATGAAATTGTAACTCAAACCCTACCAGGCAAAAGCAGTGACAATAAAACAGAAACTAAAGTAGAAAAGAAGCCTGATGAAATTAAAAAAATAGATAACAAGGATGAGAATGAGATTAAAGTTCCACCCAAGCCAAAAATTGATATATGGAAGAAGAGAACAGTAGGCGAAAAGTTTGATGAGGCAGTTAAAAAATATTTTGAACGAAAAGCATTACGAGAAATGGGAAGGTGAAACTGATTTATAGAGTATATAAAATGTATTAAATGTATATAGATTATTTAAGCTTTTTGTATTCTGATTTAATTTAATAAATAAATACATTATTAATTTTACAATATATCTTATATTCTGTAAATGTTTACTAGCAATTTCGGTGTTACATTAACCCATTAGCGCCTACATATGGACCCAGCTGTAAGGGTATTGTTTAACACAATAAAATTATAATAAAACAGGCAGCCAACATTACATTTACCGCATGTATACTTTATTTAGACTTGTCTGAACCTGCGTTGATGAATACTCATCAGTGTTTTATTAGATTTCACAAGCTAAGGAAGTTAGAAAATCATGTTATAATAAAAAGTGTTTGATAATGGACATCCGATTTATGTAAGTAAATTTTCAGTACCTTTGTTTTGGGAATACTAGGAACAAATCAATTTTACTTATTTTAAAAGATCTTAAAATATAACGTAGTGTGCATATTTTTCTATCCAAATTACAAGGGACAGTTAAAAATTCATGTAAATATTGCTGTACCCATATGGACCCACTAGGCTTATGTAAAAGCCTAATGTAGGCCATTAGGTACATATCTAATGTTAATCTGTATTGTGTTAAGTAAATAACTGTTTATTAAGTAGTAATCAATGTCTTTACAAAGAATCACTTATTACAAACGACTGTGATACCTTGGGTGAATACTGTTCTGACAAAGAAGACTTTTGTTAAGTGAAAATTCCCATGCCGGCTGTGGATTCGAACTCAGGACCACTGACTTTTTAGGCTCAGTAAGTTGGTGCTCTTACCATTACGCCACTAGTGCGCTTGAACTGTTGTTTACTCCAGTAACTTACCACATTCCCTGTATTTGTAGTGTAATGAACAATGTACCAGCAATTCGTAATGTAAATACTGACTTAAATCAACACAAAAGCAACATACCTTCACTCAAAACAGCCCTAAAAGTTTATTCTAATAAACACAGGTAATTCATAAAACATCACACTACTATCCACAGATGTTCAGAAAGGTTTTCAGTGCATCCAAAAACAAATGATTGTCTGTGGCACTTGAAGGCTTATAGACAGATTACCTTTGATAATGTCTGCCACAGTTGTAGATGAGACTGAGATGAGAAAAATAGTTCCAGACCACAGCCTATATGCCTAAATATAGGTTATTCCACGAATATACGACTGTTTGGAATTATTGCTACAACGAATATTTTACTGTACAAGTAAAAGTATGAAAGTAAATTGGTCTAAATATTATTCCATAAAAAAAAAGGATCATCTGTTACTATTAGGTACATATAAACTAAAATTATTTTAGTTAGTAGATATTCAGATATACGCAAAATTTATTCTAAAAATTAATCCGAAAATAACAAAAAAATTTACGTAAACGCCCCTACAAATAAATACAATGACCTCTATGAAGTTAAAATGTGTTCATCAGCCATTTGGGTTGGATTTCGGTGAAATGTAAACACCAAAGAGGCGCGCCGGGTATCTTTATTACTTTATTAGGCAACGGTAATAAAAAGAAATATAATATTTTTAATATAAATAAAAAGAAATTGGCAGAACGATGGTTCAGAAACCAGGAAAAGAATCTAGTGTTCCACTTTGTTAGTTTTTTGTTTGCTTTGAGTGGATATACTCTTAAAAGTTCCGAAAGTAACGGGTATAACATGGCGGCTATTGATAGTTAAAGTACCGAGTCATTACAGATATTAAAAAGTAACGAAAATTTACATACAGTTTCATAAATCACCGACCGATTTTAGTTTTAAAAACAGTCCGTAAAGAGGTGTCCGGTGAAGAGACGTGTCCGATAAGAGAGAGTTTAGTGTAGTGTATTTGTTTGTAATGGTGATTAGGAAAATAAGAGTAAGTTTTTTTGTTTTTTTAATACTAATTGAATATTCGACTAAATAAATTAAACTATTTAATCACTTAAGTATTGTTACACTTCGTTTAAATCACTTAATTCAAAAACCAACTTGTTTACAATACTAAAGTCAATGAGAGTAATTATACGAGTATACTTCAAAATCTGAATTACAACTATTCTATAAACTATCAATTCTATATTTAGATCATAGCTTCATATTTAAATCTAAGGTGTATATCTGTCATAACAGTATTTTAAAAATGGGGAGAATTTACCATTGTAGAATTCAGCACATTGGACCATTTAAGTCAACACCTTAAAGCGAATTTAAAACAGTTGTATATTCGTGGAATGGAGTATACAAAAAAATATACTGTTGCAAAAGTCTACACTCATTAATTGCATGAATAAATATTTTTTAAATACATATTTATCATGATACTTGGATAACATGTTTTAAGACTTTCCAAATATTCTGAAGACTCGGAAGCAATCATTTTTTGAGTTGTTTTTGTTTGGTACTGATAACAAGATTTTTTTTCTAAGAGGTAAATAATGAAGAAAAAGTAATAAAAATAAAGAAAGAGATAGTTTAACAAATTTTATTACATTTACACAGAACTAATGATTCTTAACTTAAAGAACGTGCCACAGTCTTCTTCCAATCATTATCTTTATGCCCAGGCTTGGTGTATTTCTTAACTTTAGCCTTCTTATGCGTTTGTCTCTTTGTAGGGGCCAATATATTTCGCTTTTGCATACTTTTAAATCTATCTATGAGTATGTTACCTTCTGTTTTTAAATCTTTTAAGTTACCTGCTATGTCCTGACCCATGTTAAACTCTAAATCAGGTTCTTCAAACTTGTTGGCATTCAAAACTGTGGGCTTTTTATTAAGATTCTTATTCTTTTTTCTAATTTCCCTCAATTTGTTCTGTTTTTCTTTAACAGAATCAATGTGCTTAACAACCTTTCGTAAGTTGTGAATATCTGTAACCTTTTTCTTTTCCAACTTGAGTGCTTTCCTTGCCTTCTCCAATTCTAAATGTTCTTTATGTTTTCGTTTTTGTTTTAATGTCTTTTTGACATTCTTTACAGGTGGATTTATTGATTTAAATTCTGTATCATTTCCTTCTTCAGTATTAGACTCAGTATTACTTTTACTTGGTAAACCTTCTGACATATCTATTAACCAATCTTGGTCTCGTTTAGACTCTGTTACTTTGCTGAACATTCCACTAGTAACTCTTCGTAAATGTTTCTCTTCCTTTATAAGTTTTTGTTCTTTTTCCGCTACCTGCAAAAGGTAAAAAAAAACGTTATAAGATACTACAGGTAAAATGACATTCAATATATATGTATGTATGTATATGAAAATTACCAAGTTCTCGTGAAGAACTGCATTAAGAATTTTAAACTATATCGAAGATTAAAATTATCGTTTTCATAGGCAGGTAAATAAATCTGCAAATGCTTTGGTTTTAGCTGAATATAAATCACTGAGACGAGAGGTGAAACAGCTTAGTCGGAAAGCAGTGGCTGTCAGAATGTTGCCAATGTTTTGGCAGAATACTTTGGCTCTGTATTTCAAAGATCAAGTAGTCTCAATAATACACTGAATCAGGGGAGTTTTTACTTTTCAAAAATAACAGTTGAGAATGTTCTCCAAAGCATTAAAAGACTAAAATTTAAAAAAGGAACAGGTAATGACAATATACCAACATATATTTTTAAATGTTGTGCAGAGACTCTTTCTGCCCCTCTCACACTAATTTTTAATTTGTCCCTTAAACAAATAAATTTCCAGATAGCTTAAAGCATGCAGTTATGTTGTACCACCTACATTTAAATCTACTAATGTTGGTAACATTGGGAACTGTAGGCCTATATCTGATATTCGAGAATGTGCTTTATAACAATATTTTGAATTACTTTGGAGATAGGTTCTGTCCAGAACAACATGTTTTTTACCAGGGAAGTCCACTGTGTCAAATTTGTGTGTTTTTATAAGTTTTGTAGCAGGGGCCATAAATAATAATACTCAGCTGGATGTCATTTTTACCGAATATACCAAAGCTTTTGATAAGATTGATCACTCTATACTTATTGAAAACCTAAGCAAATTTGATATTGATTCAGAAGCATGTATGTTTATGAGGTCAAATCTTTCTGATAGGTTAAATCAAGTTAAAGTGGGGAACAGTTAATCTAAGCCATTTATGTTGACATCAGGTGTACCACAAGATAGCAACTTGGGTCGTCTACTGTTCGCTATATTTATTAACAATTTCCTCACTGTGTGAAGTTTTCGACAAGACTGCTATTTGCAGATGATTTTAAGATTTTTCGAGAAATTTCAACTCTGCAGGACTTTGAGATGATGCAATGTGATCTGCTAAGTAAGTCAATGGTTTGATGATAACAAAATGTTTCTAAACACTTCTAAATATCATGTTTTTACTATCACTTGAAAACCACAATACATGGAGAACCAATACAAAATTTCTAGCACTGTACTTGGAAGAAAGAACACTTGCAAAGATCTTAGAGTAATGTTTCAGCAAAATTTGAGATTTAATGAACATTATCAGATCATCATTGGAACGGCATACAGAACTCTTGGGTTCACAATTCGTAATTCAAAATTTTTAAAAAGACTTGGAACTCTAATATCATTATACAATGCACTGGTAAGACTTCGCTTGAAGTATGCCTCTATTATATGGGCACCACAAACCAAATTCAATGTTTATCTGATTGAAAAGATTAAAAAACAATTCTTGAGGTTTCTTTATGTCAGAAAGTTTGGTATCTATCCATACATGATTTCCTATAATGCAGTATTAACATGTTTTAAAGTTCAGCAACTGGATAATAGAGGAAATTTTGATTCAGCCCTTTTTATTTACTATGTTGTAAATCACATTAAATATAGAGATTGCTTTTTTATAAATAATATTAAATTTAATGTTCCAAAAATACACCTAAGAATTAATAACAAACGACTGTTCTCAACTAATACTGATTGTTTACCCATAAATAAGATGTTAGAAGAATGTACTTAACCATGTGATAATTAACTGTGATATAGACTTTTTAAATTATTCTGTGAAACAAATAAAAGTTGCTTTTGAAAGAAATTTCTGTTTGTATTTTGAGAACGATTTCCGAATTGGAAATTGAAACGTCAATAAACGTATTTTTATCTTTAATTGTGGCTTATTCCCAGTTTAATAGTAATTAATTTACAATGCCACAAGAAAATAGCTTCAGAACAATATTAAGAAATTTCTAGTCTTCAAAAGTTGTTGTCTTAAAATTTAATTTAAATGTATAGTGTTTTTTACTTGTTTTATTCTGTCTAGGTTTAGTTTTTAATATAGTTATTAGTTTTTAGCAATAGTAAGCACTCTTTTAATGTAATAACAATGATTTTGAGTTTTAAAGAAGGTTAAAAGAAAATAAATAAAAAAAAATCTGCCTACTCCTCTAACTTGTGACATACCAGTATCAGAAACACAAAAACTGTCAAACAGTACTGAGGTCTCAATCTGCCTACTTCTCACATGACACTATGTGAAGAGTAAGCAGAAAACAATAATTGACTATTTTAATTAAAATCTTAATTTACAATAATTTATAATTTATTACTTTTGTAATATACAAATAGTTTGACAATTTTGATGCATCTTATTTCTCATGAACTCTTTCCATCTACTGTAGCATGAGGCAAATATTTGCCAACAGAAAACCACATAACAATAATTAAGAGGCAACATTGTCTATTTTCTACAACTCATCAAAAACGAAAGTCAAATATTTGGTCTGCAATTAAACATATCAAAGACAAACATCATGATAGTGGATAGACTACACAACAATCATCCACATATAACCACAATTGACCGGTTCGAGGTTGTGAGCTCATACTTATATCTGGGATCATTAATCACAAACACAGGGTCATTACAAGAAGAGATTAAACATAGATGTGATCTAGCAAAAGTTGCCACAGCAAAAATGACCAAAATATGGAAGGACTGTCAAATTTCAAGAGCGATAAAGATGAGGTTGATCAACTGCTTAATATTCCCAATACTGACCTACGGATGTGAATCTTGGACTCTGAGACAATCGGAGAGAAGAAAGATAGACGCCACTGAAATGTTCTGTTGGAGACGAATGTTACGAATTCCTTGGACCGACCGTAGAACAATTTTAAGAGATCTAAAAGTTAGCCAACGACTCTCTAGTAAAGTCCATCTCCAACAATTAAAATATTTTGGGCATGTTATGAGAGCAAACACAGAAAACATGGAAAGACTCATAATACAAGGAAAGGTAGAAGGCCGAAGATCACGAGGAAGATCCCCAACAAGATGGATAGATCAAATTACAGGAATATGCCAAAGACCTATGCATGAATTAAAAGAAATGACCAGAGACAGAGATCTCTGGAGACAGACAATACACGACATCATGTCGACCACTACACTCCCCCTGGGGGGTCAGGATTGAAGAGAGAGATTGTCTATTTTCAATTGTGATGTAATTAAATCTAAGTTACATACCTTTTGTAATAAATCTTGATGATCAGCATAGCTAGGATTATATGACATACCAGGATGTGGGGGTTCAATTGCTGGAATATTAGTAGCCGATTTATTAGACCTTGTCTTTTTTACAGCTACACCTACACCTTTTAAGTTATGCTTTTTAGCGTTTTTATCGACCCAATCTTCAGTACTTGACTGCTTATCACTATCTTGCCACAAATCAGAGGAAAATTCTCCACGTTTTGGTTTATTTTTCCTCTTTAAATCATCCAACTTCCTATTTTCAGCAGCTTGAATTGTTTTACGTTTTACAATGCCTTTTACTTCATTTTGTTGTTCTTTTAATGTTACCAGCCTACTCTTTCTTTCTTCTTTAGTTCTAACACGATTTCTTCTGGATATGGGATCTGGAACATTTGTGTGTGGCTGTAATGCAGAAAAACATTTTAAAGGTTTAGCAGCTTTTAATTTTCTTCTTTCTCTAGATGATAATAATTCTGTTGAAGGCTTAGAATCAACTTTAAATAGTTCACTATCCGGAACCAACTCCAAGGAAGGCCCTAACCTTTCTTCTAATCTTTGCTCTTCTAGAAATTCTTCAACTTCATTTATATTCACATGTTTTCGCCATGAACTCTTTAGTTTCTTAGATACCTTTTTCTTTTTTATATTTGATATTGCCATTCTAATAAATTATATTATTAAATATACATCAACACAATTTTGTATTAACCTAACCTAACCCACGTGGAAATTCCTTTTCTGCTTCGTTTTTACAGTCACAGCACAGCCATAGATAAGGTCACAGCACATACTCTCATTTGCTATGTCTACAGTGACTATATACCAAATTAATTCAGTTAAACCCTTTTAATTTTTCGTTTAAAAACTTATTATCGGTGTATTTAACGTATGTATTAAAATATTTATTTACATTTTTTGGTGCAAATAATAATTAGTACCTACAAATTTTATATCAAATAAATCAGCGGAAAAGTAGTCCTGCTCACCAGTGGCGTGGGCATTTAGAACGGGGTTGTGGTTAAAAATTAATTTGATCCTATTTTTTTATCGTTAAAATCAAATAATATTAGTAGTAACATTTGTTTGCTTTTGACTACAAAGGTGACAAATTATTGAACAGTTCTCCAATAGTTCTTAATTTTACAGGATGTCTCAAAATACAGTTAATAATAATAATTGCCAAACTTCCTTATTTGTTTCTGTAGTGAAATCGACTCCGAAGTCATATTTTCCAAAAAAAGAATCAAGCTATAGTGGTGTTTGCTGCTGAACATCTTTAGTTATTTGACTATATGAAGGCAGTAGGTGACGCTATTGGCCTTAAATAATATATATATTATATATATATAGATATATCTTTGCTTCCAGAATATCTAATAATTTAATCTGTATATACCTAACAAAGTCAGACCTTATTCATAACCTGACAGTTGGGACACGATCTTGTAGAGGATGCTATCGAAAATCTTTGTTTTCAACTGGCAATCTCCAGAATCATTTTTATAAGCAGGAATATCCGACGAATATTCTAATATTTTAAGTTTTAGGCGACAGGTACATATCTTCACTTCTCAAGACAACTTTGAACTCCAAACCTCTTTAGTAATCTCATTTGATGGTAATGAAAACAGAATTTTCCTATCGACGGAGAAAATGGAACGCTTTATCTGCGAGCAGGCCGGCCACATTGCCTAAACTGTCCGAAACCTCCTCAAACTAATGCAATCTCAATTGACCAATCAACAATACTCTAAAACATCCTAAAGACAATCTAGAAAATACCGAAGACTGCAATGTGGAATCTACTCAAAACACAATGGAACTAGACCAGCCAATTGCACCTCCCACGTCTACAAATAAACGGGGATATTCTGAAGTTCAAACCAGTTCTACTGATAGTTACTCTAGAACTAGTTCTGAAATGATGCATCCCACTAAAATAAAAAACAAAAAAGAAAAAGAAGTTCTCCTTTGAAAAAAGCTCTCACTGAAACTACAAAACAATCTGTTAAATTTATACGTCCATGGTTAAGGATATGTAGCATCAATCCTCCAAAATATTTTGCAATCCTTGTAGATAGAATAGGAATTATTAAAATTCCTTTGTAAAAGGTATATATTTAGACCCAAACGGGCTAGGTTAAAAAGACAAAACGTTATCGGAAACCATATTCCATCATCAGTGTCTAATCTAAGAGTACATGAATGTAGCCACTAAATATATGGGTAAAAACCCGTTAACAAATAATTAATTACATTTAGTTTACAAATCTTCTTATAATGGTTTAGGATGTAAAGTTACCGTTGGATATAGTAACATGGCGACATATGACATATGAGTACATATGACATATGACATTGCTAGTCTTAGACAGTGTGTCTACGAAGACTGTATGGAGCAACTCATATGTCATATGTCGTCATATTACCTAATGCAACGGTAACTTTAACATCCTAAACCATTATAAGAAAATTTGTAAACTAAATGTAATTAATTAATTGTTAACGGGTTTTTACCCATATATTTAGTGGCTTACATTCATATACTCTTAGACACTGATGATGGAATATGGATTCCGAAAACGTTTTGTCTTTTTAACTTAGCCCGTTTGGTCTAAATATATACCTTTTACAAAGGAATTTTAATAAATCACTTACACAGTGGTGTATACAAACTAAAATGTGGTGACTGCCCAAAAACTTACATCGGTCAAACTAGTAGAACTTTTAACAAAACGTATAGCAGAACATAAAAGGATTTTCAATAATAGAAAAACAGATTCTACGTACGCATTTCACCTTCTAGACCATAATCATTCTTTTCATATCCAAAATAAAGGCCTTAAGCTATTCTTATTAGAATCTATGGAAATTAACAAATACAGACATAATTCTGAATGACCAAGTTGAGACAATCAGTTCTCCCATCCTCAACCTATTCAGTTAAAGACTATAAAATGTAAACACATACCAAAAATAGTTTACTTAAGAAAGGCACTCTGCCGAAACAGCTGTAGGATAAGATATTATAATAAATTTTGTGGAAGTGTTGAAAACAAAAGTTTTCAGTGTTTAATTGTTATATAAAGTGAATTTCCATCAAGTAACGGTCGAATACATAGCATGTTCTTTACTTCAGAATGTATTAGATATGTTTTATAATTGGTCGATAGACATTGGTTTCAAATTTTCACCCTCCAAATCTAGTTTTCCAATTTAGTATAAGATATAGCTGCAATTCTTCTTTCATTTACCTAAACGGAGTCCCACTCAAACTTGTTGACCAACACAACCTCCCTTTTACCCTTTCACAACTAGTAAAACCTTTGTTAGCAGATATAGACCTGACGATATCCACCCCCATCAATACCTGCAATATTCCTCCATGGACCAAAAAGCTATCTACTTTCAACACTAGCATAACTCGACGTAAAAAAGAAGAAACTCCTAACACACTTCTCAGACAATTATTTTAAGAAGCAATAAATAGCAAACAATACAACCAAACTCTTTACACCGACGCCTCAAAAAAATTGAGAAAATACTGACTGTGCTGTCTGTACCGAAAACACTACCTTAGCTGTAAACCGACTCCCAGCCACTTGTAGAATTCACACTGCAGAATTAGATGTCTTAAAAGAATTCTACCTAATAGCAAATCTCTAGCAATATGCTTTTCTTTCTTCAATTCACTCTGTTTGGGAAAGTATTTAGTATTTATTTGAAAGATTACACTATATTATTTTTCTTCTATTCAGTAAATTCTCATTGTTAAACTGGCTAACACACATGTTTTTAACTTCAAAGAAATTCACTTGTCTTTACGTTATTTGTTAACTGCCTCGAAAGCACAGAAAACGCTACAAGATATCAAATTTCTGTGAACCGTTTATTTAAATTATCGTTATTCAAAAAGGCAATACAATAGCGTTGAATTATGGGTATGCAGTTGCCTCACTAACCTACGAACCACCTAAGAAGAGTGGTCAGAGAGGCTTTTTTATACCAAGGGAACAAATATCGAAACAAAACATCGGACTGTAAACATCTCCAGTTTATCGGAGACGGGCACCGTCCTTTAGCGCCGCGGGCTTTCTACTCACCAAGGGGCTCAACCACGATCTTACTTCGCTAGCTGAATTTAATAGATCATAATCAAACGGTAAGTGATTTTTCTTTGTACAGATAACATTAATGAGTTACGCCAGGTATTTTCGTGATTTTTAAATTAATTACCAATTTATTCACAATCACAATATTGCTTTTTATTATTAATATTATTATTATTCTAATCATTTAACCAGCGACCTCAGTAAGTTTTACACAAAACACACTCATTACTAAAATATACTTATTAAATCCGATAGTCCAAAAAATTCAACATATCCGTCATCAACACCACACCGAACTTCAATAATCATTCTTTGGACCCCATCTCATGTGGGGATCAGTGGAAATGAATCCGCAGATATCACAGTAAGAAAGCCAAGTTGTTCTGGCTTACACCTAGAAGAAATTCAATTTCATTAGGATGTAACAACTATGAAAACATGGCAAACTCACTGGAATGGACAGAACTGCTTACGATCCAACCTACTATTTACTCACCTAAGATAACTAAAATGACGAGAAGGAACAAAATCATCATTCTAAGACTTCGCATACTCGCCTCAATCACGAGTTCCGAAAACCCACCTGTTTGCTAACATTGTGATTCCCATCGCCTTACAGTAGAACGCTTACTCATAGAGAGTAGTTATTATAGATTTTATACACTAGAACATAATATAAACGATAACCACAAGCAGATAATTAGTTCGCTAAATGTGTATAGTGCTATAATTGACTTTTTAAAAGATTGCAGATTATATATCATCTTATATAACAAATATTGTAAAAATGTTCCTTAAAAAACAAATATTTTAATACACTATATAGTGATTTGTGGTTTAAGAGACTGTATTTAAATACTCTAAAGTGACTTACTGTATTTAACCTTAATACAACAGACGTTTGCGTACTCGTGTCCATGGCCCTAGCTGTACAAACACGTTAATTTCAATATTAAAAAAATTAATACTATAATGCTAGAGCAGTTTTAATGACGGATTCTTAGTAATATTTTATTCAGGTGATGAAATTAAGAACGAGTTAGTTCTTTCGATTTCAAAACTTTTGTAAAAGTTAACAATGTCGCCTCTTTACCTTTAAATTTCTTAACGAAAATCACGAGAAATGATTCAACTACAAGGAGATATAGGGAGTGGGGGTGGTTAGTAGGTAAGTACACGCTAAATTCAGATTGTTAAGGATTGGGAACCATTAAATAAATATAAACCATAAAACACCAGTAGAGAAATAGTTTATTAGCAGATATGTACAATAGAAATATCATGATATCAAAATGGAAAAATATTACATTCATATTATATACGAAGGTATATTAATTCAAAAATTAAGTACATTTGATTTGTATTGGATTAAATTAGAATTTTTTCTTACTGTTTAGGTAAACAATACGGCTAATATCTACGCAGCAAGTAAATGATATGAAGTTTGCTTTGTTCTTTTCCTGATGTACAATTTGCGCCACGATGATATTAAACCAGAGAGGTAATAAATGAGTAGACAAAAAGCTGTTGCAAACAAACAAAAGGCGATTTACACTATTCTCTAATTAATCAACAGTCTACATTAAATGACGCTGTAAGGATTCTTCACCAGGGTAAGCTAGGAGAGAGCCTTTAATTGGTTTTACATTTATTGTTTAATAAAAAATTGCTATAGACGCATTTACAGATTTTATATAAATGCTTCAGAATTGGGAGGATTGCAGAACAGAAAAGTATGTTTGTAGCGTCCTCGCAGTCTATAATACTGCATGTATCGACTATATGGGGGCAGGCACAAACAATAAAGAACACTTCAACATCAACTGAAAGCAGTTTAGTTATCTTTGGGGTAATCTCAATGAAGCTAATCTTTTTGGAAAGAAGAGAAACCAAGGAAAAAATAAAACAGAAAAAGAGAAGATTAGAGACATTGCAACTAAACAGATGACAAGAACAATAGTTATAAAACAAGTTAACAATAGTTATATAAAACAGTTATACATAATATTAAAAACTGGATTAAGAGGGAATTAAGTAATATCCTCCACCATCTAACCCTATTTCTACCTGGTCACGGATGTTTCGTGGACTATTATTACAAAATAAAACTAAGAGAAAGCAAGAAGTGTGTGTACTGTGAGATGCCTGATACTGTTGACCACACTGTTTTTTATTGTAAAAAGTGGGAAAACGCTACACAATAGCTGGAAAGAAATGAAGAATCTTAACAAAAAATAATGTATTAGAATGTATGCTAAAACATAAAGACAAACGAATTAAAATTTTTAAAATAGGTGAAATTTTGCAAAATAAAAAGTTAGAGATGAGGATACGAAAATCTCTAGTGGTGTAAACAATTAAGCAAGGACATGGCGAAGTGATGTCATACGACGGTTCCTGCATATCTGGACTACCTTATAGTGGTTCGTATAGATTGTGTCACCTAGTGTCTTATTGAAGAGGCTTTCCTACTATTGAGAAACAGTATAATGCAGATATTTTGATTCTATTTTTCAGTACTTAACAGTTTAAAAAATTATTTTATTTTGAGAATACGAAGCCATTTTGTAAGACAAGTCTTTGTGTTGGCGATAATTTACAGTTTTCACACATGAGGTACTACTACATTTTTGGATCCCATCTTTTTGACTTTGAATAATAAAACATCGCAAAAACCAAAATTTGAATAGTTTGCTAGAGAGAGTACTTTATCCGAAGAAGCAGGCTTAATTTTGGATCCCAGCCCTTTGACTCTGAACATTAATTCTTCGCAAAAACAAAAAAATTTACTTTTTGATAGTGAGAATCTTTTATTTTCGAAGAATATCAGGCTATACCTTCCAGGCCAAAATCCTGTTGACTCATTAATAATAATTCTTCGCAAAATCAAAAAATTCAATAATTTGGTAGAGAGACTACTTTATCCGAAGAAAATTTGGCTATAGCTTTCACGCCAATTTTTAAATCCCAGCCTTGTAACTTTGAATTCTACATTTTGTTGGAGAGAGTACTTTTCCGAAAAAAATCGGATATATCTTCCAATTTTTCACTACCTTCTAGCTTTTTGAGGAAAACCAGATTTAGAAAAAAAAAACAATGAGAATATCATCGTGATAATCTGCAACAGGTCTAATTTCTCGATATAAGAAAGATATCACTTTATTAACGCAGAAATGTTTTCAAAACATAAAAATCTAAAGAGATGTTTGTTAGCACCTGGTGACTATTTTTTTTATATAAATGACATTTTATGACACATTGCTGCGTCATATAAAATGTTTCACTGAAGCTGAAAAATAGAGTCCACCGTTATGTTCAAATATAATAAAAATAGGTTGAAAGAAATAGTCACGGAAAACAAGTATTTTTGAAGGACCGGACAACGGGTCTGGATCAGTTAAAATACCCGGATCTAGGATCAGTTATATCTTAACAATCTTTACTCGTGGGACGGTCTTAAAAATACAAACTTAATTCTCAATGGCAAAACAGATATTGGAAGGCTATACTCATACCACTCAATTCGTCACTATCTATAACGGACACTTAATTAGATAAAAAGAGTAATAAAAATACATTTTTTAAGTATATGGTATACAAAAATGGTTAATTTAAATCAATTATTCTGCTAAGGCAGATAACAGAAGCGGTCCTTGGATCACATTCTTGGCTGTAATAAATTTAAGAATCGTTTTTTACCCATTCGTGTAAGATCCGGATCAGTCGTGAAAGACCCACCTCTAGAAAAAAATTATACGCTTCGCTTTGATGAAAAAGATACCAAAATGTTTTCAAAAAGATAAATTTGTGTTCCGCTCACTAATAAGAAATAGTTCACGGACTAAAAAGCTCGAAAACAATGTATTACAAAACATGAAAAACTAATAGGGACCAATCCTTGAATTATAGACAGTTTTTACAGTGTGAGTAAATTGTGTATAAGCTATTGCATTGATGGTGAACCTTTTGAGCTTGGGGTGTTAAAAATCGAAACATAATTTTTGTGGCGCTTCGCATATCACAAAAGTAAAGAATAAAAAAATAAAAATATTTAGAATTTGTTAAGTTAATTATTTGTTTAATACCATATAAAATAGAAATATCAAAATTTTGAAATCAATGATTTACATTTAGAGACTTGTTTTACATATTAGTTAGTTAGTCTGATTAGTTTCAAAATATCTCTATATTTTAAAAAAAATTTGAGTTATAAAATGTTTGATCTTTGAAGATGAGTGTCACCAAAAATGTCAGCACTGACACGCGTGTTATAGGTTCGCATCGCTGAGCTAGTAACATCATTACTATTACTTTGACGAGAATGGATTAAGAACTGGAATCAAACAGAAAAATATTACTCATAATACCTTTCGTTGTGAATGTACTTCTAGATGGAGAATACCAAATAGGTTTATCGATAACTTGAACAAAGCGTATTGAAAAGAGTTTACATGAGTGTATTGAAGATAACATGTTTTTCCATTGTACAGTAAGACCTTACATACTTTACAGACTTTAGGAATAAGGTAAAAAATGTGTACATGACCGATTTCACAAAGATCTGTAATTGCACACCTAACACATTTACATTTGATTGCTATTTACATAATTTTTCTTTCTTTCTTTTAGAAAGTGTCTATTGGAAACTCAAAATTTAAAATTATTTACTTTCTGAGACACTGTTTCACAGTGAACCAGATTAATCATCAATAAAATTGATTATACATGCCATTCACTACAAACATCTTGAGATTAATTTTGTAGTCAAGAATATTTTGTAAAACCAACACTCTGTTTACTATAATATAAAATATGAACAACTCAAATACATTCTAGTCAATGATATAAGAGAAGAAATTCCAAAACACGATCAAGGGCACAAAAAGATTAGATGAGATTACATATTTTACATATGATGGATGGAAGAAAATATAAAAGTAGGAGCACAATCGAATACAAATTTTTGAATAAAGAAATACGATTGAAAGTAAAAGAAAAGAAGAAAGTAAACTTAGTAGAAGAATTAGAAAAGGCATGATTCTTTTAATATGTACAAGAAGTAAGAATTTTCATATATCAATAAATATAACGATCAAACCAAAGATAAAATACAAGAATAGGAAAAATGTATAGAACAGCTGTTACCGGATGAAAGAATGGACATTACGATAAATAATGCTACTGAAATCCCACCAATTCTAAAATTCTAGGTCGATCCAAGTGACATACGACGGATTCAGAACCGGAATGGGGACAAGAGAGGCTTTGTGTTCTTTACAAATACTGCTGCAGAAGTATTACAACCAAAAAAAGGTTGTTATCCTAGACTTTGTCGATAAAAGGCATTTGATCGTAGATCATAATAAAATTTAAGTTAACTTAATAAGAAACTAATATTGAAGGCAAGCTGCCAAAATATTAATACAAGTAAAGAAGTAATGCAAGGTTGTGCATTGTCCCCTATGCTGTTTAGTCTTTACTCGGAACTGCTATGCAAGAAAGTCTTTGAAAACCTCTTTGCAGGAATAAAAATTAATGGAGAAGAAATTTCTACTATAGGATATGCAGATCATACTGTCTTACTGAAACGGATACGAACTTAGAGAAAGTCTTAGACCAAGTTAATGATGCTTGTCGACAGTTTAGAATAAAGAGAAAAAACCACCAAGATAAAGGTAATCCAAAAGGGGCAGAACATCCCATTACCTATAATGATAAATAGGAAGATATTAAAACAGATACACTATTACAAATACCTTGGCTGCTGGAGTAACTACAAACTTGCACCTTAACAAGACAGACAATTAAAGCGATAATTGCACAAGCTAGAGATAGTTTCTTCAAACTATATCTGCGATACACATATCGATATCAAACTATGATTGAAACTTGTCAAATGTTTTGATTGGTCTGTTTTTCTCTATGGAACCACAACTTGAACTCTAAAGATAAAAATCTGAATAAATTGGAGTCATATGAAATCCGTGGATGTATTGTTATAAAGTTCTAAAGAGGCTAAATATAGAAAAACACTACTGAGAACGTTTGAAATAAGACAAACCAGCTATTTGAGTCATTTGCTACGTAAGGAAAAGTACTACATTCCTCAATTGATCATTAAGGGTAAAATAGAGGGATAACGTGGTATAGGAATAAAAAATTGTCCTGTCTACATAATATCAGAAACTCGACCAGACTAGGCTTTGAAGAACTTATGCTTACAGCTGAAGACAGAGAAATGTTTGTCAATAGAACCGATAACCTCTAGTGATAGAAAGGGCACTTGATGAAGAAGATATTCTGTTTATAACATTAGTATAGTAGTAGTATATAGCATCCTGTAGTTGGCATTATTTTTTTTAGATTAATTGGACATTACATTAAAGATAAACTTGACAACTCAGATAGGGTGATAAGGTAAAAATGTGAGCATACCACTGAGTATGAAGATGGAAAAATGTGTCTATGGCTACTATATGTACTGTTGCTGAAAATATTTGGAGACAAAAAATTACAGAGGACATGATTTTACAGAATATTAATATTACACAAAAATAAAGAAATTGTAAGGGAATTCGAAAAACCAAAGGGAATAATAATTTGTTTGATATTCCCGATTATTAATTCGAATAATATGATCAAACTTGCAATATAAAATACTTTTCAATAACTCTCTTCTTCAATGTTTAACTATTTGTAAACCACTTAACAGTTACATTATTATCTAGTAGATCTTTGTGAAATCTGACATTAAATACTATGCCACTACAATTATATATATAATATTATACAGACATGTCAATATGATATTCGATTTTTCAATAAAAAATATTTACACACATTCTATATAGCTAATTGTCAAATAATTCATAACATGTACAGCTTGTCAAACATAGGAACAAGTCTGAATCTCTGAAATTAGAAATGCCCGTAGAGATAGTGAGAAAAATTGCTTTATTTTATCAAGCACCTCATACTGTGACTTTCTTTATTTTCAAATTTAAACAAAATTGCTACGAAAATTTTTTTAATCAAATGAGTCGGAAATTAGAAAAATGTATATAGTATATACATTTTTTATTGAGTGTTCCACGCTTATCTGATAGGAATCTATGGAAGAGTATCAACGAGATGCAAGTCAGGTCGATCAGACATAGTTTATTCTAGTCTAAGTAGCAGATTCATTTAGATGTTTAAACTACTACTTAGATCTTATAAGTTTGTTATGTGGAATGATATAATGATTATATTTTAAATACAATGCGCATTTAACATTATGGATTGAATAAGACATGAAATGAATGTGGAAATGCTTTATAGACTATCGCAAAGATTTTGATTGTCTTCATTACCAGAAACTAGCAGAAATACTCAGAGCTACGGGTATAGATGAGGGTGACTTTTTGACTTACGAAGAAAAACAGTCCAAGTAAAGATGGAGAGCAACACGTCATAGGAGATAGCCATAAGAAAAGGTATACGACAGGGATGTATATTAACCTCACTTCTCTTTAATATATGCTCGCAGAGGCTCTTAAAGGTAATAGTGCAGAAATCATAATCAATAAAATTATTAATATAATATAGGTCAAGGATATAGTTGTCCTTGCCAGCAGCCTGTGGGAACTACGGAAACTTATAGACAACATTATAGAATGTAGTTAGTGTTACGGCCTATATATGAACGTCGTTTCGCCAAAGGAAAACCTATGGTTTTTTCCAACTTATAAACACAAACTGTTCCCCGAATAAATGACAGAATCGCTAAACAGGTGTCATCGGTAGGGATTCGATGAAAGAATTGAATAGGCTAGGAAGACGTTTATCGGAATGAAAAATTTCATCAGGCGGGATCTAAACATGAACTTCGAATTCGAATGTTGCGCTGTTATGCATTGCCAATTCTTCTTTATGGCTGTGAGATCTGAAATCGTAACCTATTACTAGAAAAACTCATCGAAAGCTTTTGAAATGTACCTTTATAGGAGAATACTACGTATATCTTGGACCAAAAGAACAAAATATCATCGATACCAACGTTCAAAGAGCGTTATCTAACATACATCGGGCATGTAATAAAGCGAGACAGATATGAAATAGTTTGACTGATCACTGAAGGAAACATTCAGGGGAAAAGGTTAATAGAAAAGAAAATTGTTGGCTCAAGGAACTGCGACGTGGTCTTTGCAGTTTGGACCAACTGCCAATTGGATCGCCAACCTTCGAAGGGAGACGGCGCAGTAAGAAGAAGTATGAATAATACTTTTTGAAGTCATCAAAAAAAGAGTGAAAATATTATTACTGATAGCAGTGATGCAATACCATCACTGGTGGTCACATCAACATATATTAATAATTTACTAGTAACTAAATATGAGAAGCAACTTGCATAAACTTATACAGACATCTTCAAATTGGTCCTGCGTCTATTTTTACAATATATGAGTGCTTGATTAAAACTTGTTTCTCTGTTTGACGATCTGTATATCTATATATTAAACACACACATTGACATTAATCACTTTTGTTAAACTGATCAGTCTCGAGAATATACAATAGCCGTAAGAATCATATATCAATCCTTGGCCTATATTGTAATATCAGGGGAGGATTCTGAAACCGCCACCTCGTCACATAGACAAACTTCAAAGTGTGATCTTTGCCTAATAGTTCATCGTTACACAGTATGTCAATATCCCTATACTTATCTATTCCGTCTAGAACCTTTTTAGCTACAAACTTTTTTAAATGTGAAATCGTCGCTTGAGCAGAACATCGAATGAATCTCCTTTTCAGCGATTTCAAATTTGAACTAATACATTCCAAACATAAATTCACTTGTTCATCTTGCCTGTGGTAATCATTTTCAGCGTGGCTAGCATCAGCATGATTATCATCACCGTTAACGTCACCGTTTGTTAGGGGTATATCTTTGGGATAAGGTAAACCTCTTTGCCTGTAGAACTCCTTCTCTCGATTAGTTTCATCTTTTTGCAAATCTGGTACTAATTTATATACAATATCCTGCATAGTCCTATCAAAGCTTATGTATTGGAGGGCATGGGACTGATGTATCACTATAGAACATGTTGGACAAGTATTATTTTCCTCTAAGTGTTTTACTAGACAAGTCTTGCAAAAAGTATGCAGACATTCGGTAACTGTTGTGGCATCTATGAGATATCCCCTACATATTTTGCATGTTATGTGACTATTCAAGGTTTTTAATTTGATTTTCCTTTCCATTATCATACTATATACATAATTCTATAAAAAATAATTCTAACCCTAATTGATACCCAAACAACTCTCGAAGGCAGTAAAAAGACTATTTTATAAAAATGTATAAACGTCCTATTTCAACTGGTATTTATTTCACAACACTCAATTTGTAAATTTAGGAGTTTTGCTCCAAGAATGCTCCACAAGCTCTTAGGCACTGCTGATAACATTTCTCAAATCCTTCAGAACCATCATCCTGAAAAAAAAAAATGATTTAGAAAGTCTAAAGAACATTGATCATAAATACTAACATAATATGGATCCCTAATAATTCTTTCGCCTTGTGGGTCGAACTCTCCAAGAAGCAAAAGTTTGGCCTTACTTCCCTTTGGAGCTCGTGTTTCTAGATCTGACATATTGTCTTCATCCATACCAAAAATGAAGTCAAACTCATTGAAGTCATTTTTCTGGATCTAAAAATGTCAATATCTTAAAAT
Source organism: Diabrotica balteata (assembly GCA_918026665.1). Lineage (NCBI taxonomy): Eukaryota > Metazoa > Arthropoda > Insecta > Coleoptera > Chrysomelidae > Diabrotica > Diabrotica balteata. The sequence continues at coordinate 58,370,412 of OU898277.1, forward strand.
CAGAAGTAATACATATTTTATTAGTATACAGGGTGAAATAATGAATATTTTTATTTGAAAATTAGAAAATGTGAATTTGACATGATAACTTAATCACGGGTGCTGTGACGTCATTAAAATGAAAAAATTAAATGGATCATGGTGGGAAGGTTATGTCAAATAACTGACGTGCTATCCTAAATTCAACGGTGTATCACAATGAGGGTATTAATGTTAATAAATCCACATATTTTCTATAGTTTTTATAAATTCACAAGAAAAGCAAATTGTCCTTAAGATTTTATTTAAATCGTTTTTTTAACTACAAATAGTAACAGTTAATGCCATGAAAGAAAGAAACCGTCTTATGTAACTTTCTTCTTCTTCATGTACCATGTCCTTTCAGAACGTTGGTTACCATCATAGCTATTTTAATTTTATTCACTGCCACCCTAAATAGCATGCTTGTATCTACACCATACCAATCACGCAAGTTCTTCAACCATGAGGTTCTTCTTCGTCCTGGACTGCGTTTGCCTGCTATTTTTCCTTGCATGATATTTTGTAGCAGTCTATATTTGGGACCTCTCATTACATGTCCGAAATATTCCAGCTTTCTCTGCTTGATGCTTTTTATGATCTCAGTAGTCTTGCTGAGACGTTCTAGTAATGTGGAGTTACGAATCTTCTCCACCCAGGAAACTTTTAAAATTCTTCTATAGCACCACATTTCGAAAGCCTCAAGGCGATTTAGATCGATTTTATTCACAGTCCAGGACTCGACAGCATAAAGTAAGACCGAGAACACGTAGCAGCGAAGTAGGCGGATCCTTAATGCCAATTTTAGGTCTCTGTTACATAACACCTTGGACATCCTTCTAAAAGCAGCTCTAGCCTGCTCTATTCTGGATCTAATTTCGCCGTGATTTTCTGCATTACAATTTAATTGCTGTCCAAGGTAGACGATTTTATCAACTTGCTCAAGTTTGGTATTATTTACATATATAGACGGTTTTATATTCTGTTGTTTACTTATTACGAGTATTTTGGTTTTCCTTATGTTAAGATCCAGACCTGCCTCCCTACAACTCTCAACGACACTATCAAGTAGTGTTTGCAGATCTTCTTGACTAGAAGCTAGGAGTACTGTATCGTCCGCATATCGCAAATTATTGATGACTTCGCCGTTCACAAGTATTCCTTCTTGTTTTTCAGAAAGTGCTTTTCTGAAAATTCTTTCGGAGTAAACGTTAAAAAGCAGGGGTGACAAGAGGCATCCCTGCCGTACTCCTCTTTTAATATTGAGAGCTTGTGATTCCACACCATCTACTAAAACTGATGTTGTTTGATTCCAATATAAATTTGCAATTATACGAACATCTCTGCCGTCCAAGCCAATGTCTTTTAGAGCTTCGATCAATATAGAGTGCTTAACACGATCAAATGCCTTTTGAAAGTCAATAAAACAACAGTATATGTCTACAGATATATCACGACATCTTTGAGCAAGTACGTTCATTCCAAACAGTGCCTCTCTCGTTCCAAATCCGTTACGGAAACCAAACTGAGTGTCATCCAGGTATTCCTCACATTTATTGTAGATACGACCATGTATTACCTTCAGAAAAATTTTCAATAAGTGGTTTAACAAACTGATGGTTCTATAATCAGCACAGGTTTTTGCTGTTGTCTTCTTAGGTAGAGCTATAAACAGTGAGTTAGACCAACCATTAGGTAGTTGTCCGCTGGTATAAATGGTATTGAAAAACGAAGTTATAGCCTCTAAAACATTGCTATCCTTTATAAGCTTATATATTTCAGTTGGAATTTCATCAGGACCAGTCGCTCTGCCATCTTTTGATGATTGTATGGCCTTTATAACCTCACAGCGTGTTATTAGGGGTCCGTCGCAGTTAGTAATATCGGGAGGTGAACTACTCCTATCGTCTTCGAATAGGTTCGTGACGTAATTTTCCCATTCTTTAAGTTTGTCCTCTACTTCGAATATTACTTTACCATTTTCATCCTGTAGCAATGCATTTTGTTTCTTATTGAAGATACCAGCCGCTTCTTTTACTTTTTTATACATGTTAAACGTGTCGTATCTTTTTTCGAGTTCTTCAATGTCATGACACTGTTTGGCTAGATGTTGACTCTTTGCTTCTCGTATTTTACGTCGAATTTCTTTTTGTATGCTATTGTAAAGTGTTTCGTTGGTTTTTGCTAGTCGCCGTTGTTCCATCAAATCCAGTATATCATCTGTCATCCAAGCCTGCTTTTTTGGCTTTGACCTGCCTTGTAAATTTCTCACACAGATTTCTTTTACTGTCGTTACGATTTTATTTAAGCCCTCATCGACGTTTTCACCAATATTTTCCCAAATTAAATTTTCGTTCAGTTGTCTTTGAACTGATTCCTTAACTTTCTCGTCTTGTAGTTGGGCTGTATCAATCTTTTTGCGAGACTTCTTTTTGATCACCTTTTTTAATTTTAATTGGGTTACAGCTACTATGGGATTGTGATCGGACCCAATGTCAGCACCTGGATAAGTTTTAACTGATTTGATGCAGTTTCTAAATCGATTTTTTATTAGAATGAAGTCGATTTGATTCCTAATAATTTTGTCCTCTGATTCTGCATTTGACTTCCAGGTGTAGAGTCTTCTCGGTGGTAGTTTAAAATGGGTATTCGATATAATGAAATCGTGTTCTTGACAGAACTGGACAAGTCGATCTCCACGTTCGTTTCTGTTTCCCAAGCCATATTCCCCCACAATGTTCAAACAGCGTCCTTTGCCGACTTTAGCGTTAAAATCTCCGAGGACTATGGTATTTTCTGCTGCTTTGACAAGATCTAGAGCATCAGTAAGATCTTTGTAGAATGCTTCTAGTTTATCTTCATCACTAGATGATGTTGGGGCATAGACCTGAATTACGTTGGTAATGAACGGCTTTGAACTAAATTTTACTAGCATTACTCTGTCAGATATGGGAATATAAGTTAAAACTGATTGAGCTAAGTGTTTTGCTACTACGATTGCAACTCCATTATAGTGATTGGCATCTGTATTTCCGGCATGGTATGTAACTTTGGCTATGGTTAATGTTAAACCAATGTTAAACCAATACAGGCCGAATAAAACTTGGTGAATGTTTTAGCATATGTAACGATTATTCCACAGGTATTCATAAGGTTCATTGCTGCAGAAACTGGAGTGCCTTCAATTATAGTTCAAAGGATTTTAAAAAACCACAATTATTACTAAACCACCGATTTGGATAGAAGGCTAACCTACATAGCAATAATACAAGTGATGATGCAAGATACTCATGACTTTTTAACTGTAATTTTGTGGAGTGATGAAGCTCGTTTCCATAATAATGAGATTGTAAATGTAAACCAGTGGAAAATCCGCACTGGTTAAGGAAAACTCGCTTTCAAACTAGATGGGGAATTAATGTTTGGTGTCGGTTATATAATGGGCGTTTAATAGGTTAATATTTTTGAAGAATATTTAAATAAAATAGAAAAATAGAGATATCTGAATTTTCTGAAAAATGACCTTTGTTACTGGAGAATATTCCTTTACGCGAAAGAAAAGTTATGGTATGGCAACAAAATGGCACACCATACATAACAGTGGTATTGAAACCAGTAAAAGTCATATTAAAAGTCGTGCATAACCTTCTTCTTCGTTTTTTGTAGGCATGATTATGTCTATTTTCTGTTCTTCTGCCTCCAATAAGTTGTCGTTCCATCGTTCTCAGGTCTTTACTTGTCTATTTGTTTGCATTCGACTTATGATTGTTCCATTTTCCATTCTACTCTTCTAGTTCTTACCCAGTCCTTGATCTCCACCTTGCATCTACGTCATATATCTGTACTTCTAGCTCTGTCTCATAGTGCTTTACCATAAATTTTCTAAGAGTTTTTATTTCTGTTGATTCTAATATTCTTTTTGTCCTCTCTGTATCAGGTGGAGTTTCTTCCACACATTGGTCTGATAACCGTTTTGTAAATTCTGCATTTCATTTCTTTCCCATACATACCCTAACCTATAAAAAGTGCGAAACAAGCATCGATTATCAGTTTGGATTCAGAAACGAAATGAGAAGGAGAGAGCCCTGTTCAGTTTACTAGTTTTGGCCCAAAAATGCCACGAGCAGAAGAAATATATATTCATATGCTTCAAAGACTTCTAAAAAGTCAAGATGAATGGCGAAAATATTAAACGTAACAGCGTAACCAGCATCAGATATGCCGATGGTAAGTTGTTGATTGCGGATTCCGACTTGGATCTAAGACTCATCGACAGAACCAAATCGGTATGTGAGCAATTTGATATAAAAATAAATTAAGCAACCCAAAGTGATGCCAATCAAAAAAACCAAAATGTATGAATAATATTGAATTCAATACTAGATTAATTTTCCGTTTAAGATAATTAGTGCAGCCATTATTTTGCAATACACACCTCCATGTAACACAATATTTATTTGGTAAGATTGCACAAATGTGCAGTAAATTGCCATAATGGTTGCCCCGAACGAGGGGTAACTTTTACGATATCAGTTGAATATGAAAAAAGTAGTTAAAAGTAAAGACTTTATGACTATGACCAAATTGACATGACATACTCTTGATTATCAGAGACAAATAGAAGAAAAATCAACTTTTTGACTTGTGACATCGTTGTTATAGCAACATAATTTTACATACTATAATATACGGTGCGTCCATAAAGTATCGCATAATAGTATATTACATAACGAGAGTTGTAATAAGCTTACAACTCAAGTTGTGTACTATACTTTTTCTACGATTATTTTCGTTTATAAAAATAAAAATTAAATTACCACTATATTTACACTGACATATTAATAATTTTTTTCTACTCTCTTACTAGTAAATTGTATATTACCTACTATTTGGATGCTAATCAAATGCATTAAAACAGATACTGACACGTAATGACTAGCACGTAATAAAAGAAATTACCTTGGAAACGAATTAACAGACGTTATTTTGACAGATTAAAAATTATTAATATGTCAGTGTAAATATAGTGGTAATTTAATTTTTATTTTTATAAACGAAAATAATCGTAGAAAAAGTACACAATTTGAGTTGTAAGCTTATTACATGCTTGTAAAATTACTGCGTTCGCCGCTACGCGGCTCGCGCGCAACTTTTTTACTCGCATGTAATAAGCTTCTTACAACTCTCGTTATGTAATATACTATTAATCTGTCAAAATAACGTCTGTTAATTCGTTTCCAAGGTAATTTCTTTGATTATGTGCTAGTCATTACGTGTCCGTATGTTTTAATGCATTTACTTAGCATCCAAATAGTAGGTCATATACAATTCACTTGTTTTATAGTAAGAGAGTAGAAAAATTCATTATTAGCTAAATAAACAACATTATTAGAAATTACCGAAACAGGTCGATTTTTTTATTTTAATTTACTATTTTTTTCAAACTATAATCTAATATACAGGATAAAACACTATAGATTTCCTTGCTGAGCTGATTCCAAAAATGCATAACACGTTCCTTCATATTGGTACAGGATGGCAAAAATGAAAACATTCCAAGTTACTTACAAAATATTAAATAAAGAATAAATGTCTTAAGCTCATTAAATGAAATTTCATATTGTTATTCAACTACTTTAATAAACTATTAAAAACACCTTGCATTATTTGTAACAGCTTTTATTAGTGATCCAAGCCTTGAATGATAAAAATATTTTCTAGCCGCTTTTATTAGTGATTCAAGCTCCTGAGCTCTAAATATTTTTAATGTTTTCCAGTATTTTTTAATTTTTTTCATTTGACGTTAAAAACTATCAGGAATATTAAAGTACATATAGTTAAAGCTTTACAGAAGGTACGTTTACATGTAACCTATTCAAGCAATTTATCGTTTGCAACTTTTTTTACAAAATAATTGGTGATAAGATGTGGACTCAACAACAAGTATTCTGATTTTTTCATGAAAGGCATCCAGATCGTGAACCTATTTCACAATCTATAGTAAACAGAATAAAGCGAAAATAAAAAGAATTAGGTCACGTGACGGGTGCAGCAAAGCAAGGTAGACAAAAAATTAATGAACATATTCAACAAGATATAATGTTGGAGGCAGTAGAAAATCAACATTGTACAGTGCGAGAATTATCTAGGGATTTTGGTATTGGAATGTCTTCAGTATCAAACGTTTTTAAAAAGGTAAAATACCATCCTTATATAGTATGTCTTACCCATGAATTGGCTGAAGACGATTTTGACCGAAGAACTGAATTCTGTGAGTATATGTTGAACCAACCTAACAATTTCATTGATAATGTTTTATTTTCAGACGAGACAAAGTTTCATTTGAATGTGGATCAAAACCCACACTGGATGCAAGTATCCCATACTCAACGACCAAAAAAACCAACGTGTGAGAAATAAAATTATTGGTCCATATTTTTTTATGGAAATTTAACAGGAGCATTATATCTGGATTTCCTACAAAATATATTAATTCCTGATCTGATCCAGCTTTTTCTTGCCACTGTCACATTTTGCAGTAACTGTACGCGATTTTCTAAACAGAACTTTTCCACAACAGTGGATAGGAAGAAGGGGACCAGTGGAATGGCCCCCTAGATCACCTAATTTGAACTCATTAGATTTCTTTTTTGTACCGTATGGTACAATTTTGTCAAGCGGAGGAGTTAGTAGTTGCTAACACTCTTTTCAAGTTACCTAACAGACGACTGTACACATGGAAATCTCCGAGTGACACCAAAGATAGAGTAGTCAGAAACCAAATTGACTTTGTCCTTGTTAGTCAAAGATTCCGCAACTCTATACTCTCAGCTAAAACCTACCCAGGAGCAGATATAGGCTCGGATCACAATCCTGTAGTAGTCACATTAAGAATAAAACTAAAGATCATTAAAAAACACATACAGAAATAAATTGACGTGAGAAGACTGAATGAACAACATATAAAAGAGAAAACAATAGTGAACATCAAAGAAAAGTTACAAAATATAGAGAAACTGAATAGAAATACTGATAACATAGACCAAAAATGGGAGAATATTAAACATGCCGTAATGTTGGCAGGGAGAGAAAATTTAACACCGAAAGAAAGGAAACATAAAGAATGGATGAATGAGGAAATACTACAGTTGATGCGTGAAAGAAGGGGACACAAAATAAATAATCCGATAAGATACAAAGAAACAGATAAACTGATAAAAAAGAAAATAAGAGAAGCTAGAGAAAGATGGCTAAGTGAGCAATGGTAGGAGTTGGAACAATTGGAGCGAAAATATGACTTTTTTAAAGTACACAAAAAGATTAAAGAAATGACAGGAAGGAGAAAACAACACAGACAGGACAGATTAAAGATACAGATGGTATAATTATAACAGATTTACAACAAAAAATGAACCGATACAGAATACATATCACAACTGTTTGATGACAAAGATAGACAAGAAATCTCAAACGAATATACAGATGATACAGGGCCTGATATAATCAGAGAAGAAATAGAATATGCAATCAAACAAGCAAAAAGTGGTAAGGCACCCGGTCCTGATGAAATTCCCGTAGAACTGCTCAAACTTATGGACGATGAATCTATTAAAATACTCCTAGATCTATTTAACACAATATATAGAACTGGAATAATACCTAGGGAATCGCTCCGTTCGACCTTTATACTACTGCCAAAAAAGGCAAATACAAAGGAATGCAACGAATATCGTACGATAGCTTTGATGAGTCATGCTCTAAAACTGTTCTTAAAAATAATCCATAATAGGATCTATAGGAAATTAGACGTAGACATCAGTAACACTCAGATGGGATTCAGAAAAGGACTGGGTACAAGGGAGGCTCTGTTTGCAATGAACGTTCTCTCACAGAGATGCTTAGACATGAACCAAGAAATTTACGCCTGCTTTATTGATTTCGAAAAGGCCTTTGACAAAGTACAACATGAACCACTAAGACAAGTTCTAATAAAGAAAAATATAGACAGCCGAGATATTCGAATTATATGCAATCTATATTGGAATCAAACAGCAAATGTCAAGGTTGAGGGCAGACTAACAGAAGAAATTCAAATCCGTCGAGGAGTCCGGCAGGGATGTATCTTATCGCCACTTTTATTTAATCTGTTTAGTGAAGCTAACTGTAAACAAGCACTCGAGGAAGAAGATCTTGGTCTGATAATAAATGGTGAGACGATCAACAATATAAGGTATGCTGACGATACAGTTCTAACGAGAACGCTAGTAGAACTACAACATCTCGTTCAAAGTCTCAATATATACTGTAACAGTTACCGCTTGAAAATTAATTTGAAAAAAACTAAATTTATGGTAATCACGAAATCAAAGAACATCAGAGCTAATCTTGTAATAGACAATACAACGATTGAGCGTGTGCCCTGTTATAAATATCTAGGTGCTTGGATCACAGACGATACTGATCAAACAAAAGAGATTAGATGTAGAATAGAAATCGCTAGATCAGTCTTTAATAGAATGCGCAAACTCTTTTGCAATCGTTATATCAATATAAAGTTACGAATACGAATGCTGCGGTGTTATGTCTTTTCTACCCTGTTATATGGAGTTGAGGCTTGGACACTAAAACAGTTGACCATAAAAAACATCGCAGTTTTCGAGATGTGGTGCTATAGGCGCATTCTCAACATATCATGGATGGACCGCGTCACTAACACGCAAGTACTCCAAACTTTAGACAAAAGATGCGAAATTCTAAATGAGATAAAAACTAGAAAGATGGAATACTTGGGGCACATTGTGAGAGGTGAAAAGTACGAACTTTTAAGAAACATCATGCAGGGCAAAATTAAGGGCAAAAGAAGTGTGGGAAGAAGAAAAATATCGTGGCTTCGTAATCTACGTGAATGGTTCGGGTGTAGTTCGATTGAACTTTTTAGGCGCGCTGCTAACAAAGTCGTAGTGGCCATGATGATTTCCAATCTCCGCTAGGAGTGGCACGAGAAGAAGATTTCTTTTTATGGGATTATTTAAAATCTAAATTTTACACAAACAGGCCAGATAATATCAGTTAACTACAAGGCCTAATTAGAAAAGAAATACAGAACATAACACCCGCTATGCAACAGAATGTTAAAGACGAAGGTAGTAGCCGGCTAAGTCATTCTATCACTATCAATGGAGAACAATTCGAACATTTACTTTAAATTTTTATTTGTTTATTTTTGGTAATGTATCGTAATTGCATAATATTAAATTAGTTGTATAACAACATTTAATTTCATTTAATAAGTTTATTATGTTTATCTTTCATTTATTATTTTGTAGGTAACTTGCCATTTTTGCCACTCTGTATCATTTGAAGCAACGTGTTATACATTTTTCGAATCAGCTCACCAAGAGAAATTTATAAATTAAATATAAAATGGTGTTGACGTCATCATATGAAGCTGGTCATCAAATTAAAATTAAAAATCGACCTGTTTCGGTAATTTCTAATAATGTTGTTTATTTAGCTAATAATGAATTTATGCGTTATAACAAGTACTTTATGAACGCATTGAAACCTGGTGTAAAAATAAAGATGTTGACAGCAGAGTTAGAAAAAATGAAATCCAAAGAAGATAAACAAAAAATACAGCCATGATAAATAAAAATAAAAGGAACAAACAAAGATTTAATTTAAAAAATCACAGCAAATAATATAATTTAATTACCAAACTGCATAAATAATTCAAATATGCTTTGGGAAACGCTATCAAAATTTAATTATTAATGAACAATATTAAAATCTAAATGTATGACATTTTTAGTTGCTCTAGTTTAAACTGCTTATTGAACATAATTTGATTTATGGACAACACAAAAGTTGCAAAATTCCTTCTTAGGTTTCAGCAAGCAATATCAGCAATTATCATATTTTTATTGCTATTAAATGCTTACATAATAAATAAGTTTATTTAAATTGTTACAATAAGATAATATACAGAGTATTTCAAGTATAGAGCAAATTAGACTTATCTCTGACAATAATATTAAAAATCTGATAATTTGCCACTTGGAACGCTGACATGACAACCACTTGACATTGTTCGGTGACCATGTCTAGGTCCAATGTATGCCTTATCGCCCACCTTTAACCATGTCTAAACAATATTCCATGTCTGATTGATATGCTTCCCAGTTTGTTTTATGAGCATTATGATACGTTTTCTTGATAGGCTTATTGTATGTCATTTCAAAACAAATGTGCCGATGGTCTGGCAAATGCCATTTTTTAACAGTTTTAGCCACTGATAAATCAACTACCTCCTTTCGTTCTGAAGTGACAACAGTTGGCTTTTTTACTACGTTTAGTATGCCTAAATCATGTTCCATAACAAACTGTAGTAATGACTCGCCTTTTTCATTACTATTTATACTGCCTCAGGTCAGATGGTGCGCATTCACATCATAGATGATCAATTGCAGTCCATTTTTCTGCAATCTCTCACCTAGCAGTTCCAACTCCCTTAATGGTGGTTGTTCAGGATCATCATATGGGAGGTATGCTGATCCGAGAATTATCTCCTTCATATGCCTTCTCTCTACGATCTTCATCTTTACTGTCATTAAATCTCTGGAACAAAGATTCATCAACAGCAGTGTTTTGATATGGCGTTTGACTATTATGCAGGTTCTTCGTCAGATCGGCTATATAACCAATATCCGATAGACCTGGTGTTTTGCCCTTGTATAAATCCTGCATCGAACCTTCTCATAGCAACATAAATTCTGACGAAGCTGTCTTAGTATGCTTGATGTTTTGATTGCAGAACTCTGGAGCTATGGACCCTCTGATGGTTGTGAAGGGTACCTTTCCAAGTCTGTAATCCGCCTTTAAATCAGCAGCTTTCAATGCTTTATAGGAGACCTCGTCGATCGTTTATATGAGAATTTGCACGTTGTCTCCAATCTTCCGATTCTTCAACAATCGGTCTTCCGACTTAAAATCTGTTTTGGTTCTCTAGACAGGTCCTGGTTGTTGCTTTTTCGGGGACGTGGATGAGGACCGTAGGGTGCATGGGCATGTTGTTGAGATCGACTACATTCAAGTCTGCTTCCTTCACCACCACAGTTGCCATTGTTTGGTGTATTAGTTAGCAAAGTTTACCCACAAAGTGCCTGCGCTAGACGATATTTTTAGGAACTACAGAAGTTGATTTTAACGTCTGATCTGAACTATGACCAATATGAACCTATTGAGCCTGATCTTGTTGAGTATCAGGATGGTGTCTGTGCGGCATTGCTGTATGACGTAATCTGCTCATTAAAGTTCCTTGGCCTTTTAGCAAACCTGTTTTTGACCAAACCGTTTCAGGAGGCGGGGCAATGGTACTCTCCCTAGGTATCTTTTTTATCCTCGGTTTTTACCGGTAGGTACTCCCGCTTTTGTTATGAGGATTTGCTATGGTCCATGTTCCAGCAGTTCCCTCTTTATCCTCACTTGTTGAGCTCTGGAGAGGCGTTTTTTGCTACTTTACGCATAGTTTATTCCTTTCGGAACACCTTCTGGCGAGTATTTGGGACATATACAGAAGTCATGACTGAAGTCGCCTCTATAACCGTTCCCGTTATTTCAGAATATTTTCGATTATTTCGCTGTATGTTCCCTAAGCAGCGCACCCTCATTGTGCTAAGGCTATAATCCCCCAGAGTTCTCCAACTCTCTGGGGCATCACTTAAGGCGATGTACTTTCTTCCCTCTAGCAGGCTATGGTTGGTAGTAGAAATATGGGAGTTCCAAAACATCCTATTCTTCTTATTAAAAACCTACATTTAAAACAGTTTTAAAAAAAAATATAGGTCTTTGGAAAAGAAAGGTTACCACTTTTACCGAAATATGGGGTACGAAAAGGATGTATTGTATCACTCATATTATTTAATATTATGATAAATGTCTTGCAAGAATGGAGAGTGACGATAGGTGACAAAAGAATTACAAACCTTAGACATGGGGACATGTCTTAGGCAGAAAGAATGCAGATTTCGTGGTTGCAAAGGAGACCGTAATGAAGAAATTAAACACAGATCGGCAGTACTAAGTAATGCAAATATAAAATTAACTGATATTTGGAGAGACAGCAATATTCCATAAAAATCAACTAAAACTGTTAAAAACATTAATCTTTCGCAAGTAGATGACTTCAAAATATGAAAAGATGACTTACAGGAAAATGTTACGAATATCATACATAGAACATTACACCAACATTTCAATTATACAGCAATTTAAAATCAACACAAGACTTTCAATAAAAATAAATCAGTCATACCTCAATAATACTTCAGATATATAGAGAAAAAAACAGAAGGCCTAGAAAAACTGATCAAGGGCAAAATCAATTGTAAACGACTGCAAAGAAGGTATCCCACATGCTGAGTGGATCAAGACAGAAAAATTATTGGCCATAGTCTATATAAAATGTCCCTAGAACCCAAAGACAAACAAGCATGGAAATCCACGATCTGAGCAATCAAGACATGAAGCCACTATATCCTTTCCCAATATCCAAAGTAAATACTTTTGCAGTTAATTGTAGTCTAATGATATTGATTAGTTATATTAAAGTATTCAAGTATTTTCTTAGAGATTTGTTGACCAAGAAACATCTGGAATGGAGTAGAGTAACGACTTTATTAAAGAACTCTAGTTAATTTAAACCAAAAATGTCTAAAAGCAAGCTGTTTATTATTTATGTCCTATGCAGAGATGATATACCAATTCCAAAAAGACACCAAATGAATAAGCGAAAGCTCTAAATACAGTTTATTACATGGTATGAAAGAAAATGCTTTATTTCAAACTGAGGGTCTTACGAATTGTCTTTTTAACAGTTGTCATTATTTTATTAAAGCCTGATAAAACCAAATTTTCAATAAACAGTGTTTTTAATAAATATAATAGGGATATAACGAGGATCTAATGAACATATTAGACATTAGACAACTATCTTTAATACTGTACTCTTGCTGACATTTGATTAATAATTAAAATTAGAGTTAATAAACTCTTTTATACGGTTTTCCTATAATTGTAGGCCTTTTACATGTGCTAAAATAGAAAATATTGCTGACCATGAAAGTGATAACATAAAATCTTTAAGCTTTAAGCAGTCATATTTAAAAACATAATAATGTATCTTTATAGTTTATTCGTCTTCCGGGTTTGGACCGTGTCATTTGTGAGTGACCCAAAAGTGGGTTCATCTCGACGTTTCGCTACAATTGTATGTAGCTTCTTCAGGAGAACAAAGAAAAAGAAATCAAAAGACAGGAAGATGGGTAGTTAGCAACGGTAACTCAGTTACCCAACGCAACCAGAGACGAATACTAACTACCAAGATGGGCATTTGGTCACAGTAACTCAACTACTTATCGCAGCCAGAGGTGAAAACCAAATGTCATGACAGGGATTCACGTCCAACAGCTCAGAACACTAACGCGTCGAGAGGCGGGGAGTGAATCCGAATCCGACCCTGTAATTTCAAAACAAGCAAGACTTTGTACCTTGCTTAATTTGAGGAAGTCACTTTTTTGCTGTATCTTTGGCCAGCATACAACTGATGCATATGTTATTGTCAATTTTTCCACCATGTTATAAATACAATATAACATTTGTGTGGTTTGAAACTCCATGACTACCATTAAGGTAGTCAGTGCTCTCTTGGCTTTTATCTAATATTACCCTAAGGTACTTTATATTACTCACCAGAAGTAGATTTTAAACCATTCAGTTTTAGAGGAACTAATACATTCAATTCTTCCTTTGGAAATTTCATGATTTTGCACATCTAGGGTATTATGTTAAGCCCTATATTTGAAATTCATAGATCATACATTCATCCTTTCCATACAGTCAAAGCTTGTTACATTACTTATATCTCTGACTCTGCTATTAAATTTGCTGGCCTAAGATGACCATAAACCCAATCCATAACCAAATTCCATAATGAAATAATACTCCCCCTCCTATGAACAATCTCTGGCTACCTGTGCTGATATTGTGTTCCCCAGTAAAAATGTGTATAGTTTCGTTCACATTACAAGTTCTGGATGCATTCAGGATACATTCAGAATCCTCATAGTAATCAGGTTGTATACAAGTGCGGTTCATAATCAGTTAGGGATTGATTTACACTGTAAACAAATTTTGAACAACCTTCAGTTCATTTACACCATGAACAAATTTTATTTATTTATTTATATGTCAACGAGTAACTACCCAATTTACACTCAATATTACAATATTATAACACTAAAACATAAAATTTTAAGACCCTAATTTATTACATATCATAAAATTTAAAACTGACTTATACAAAAAAGAAAAAACAAAACAAAAACCAGGTCACAACTTAAAATCGATTAAACTAAATTACACAGCTAGTAGCATTAAAGAAGCATGTGCAAGATATACTCCATTCGCTTAGCTCGGGTATATTTTGATTGATTCATTGTCGGAAACCTACAACACAACAATTCCTACTTCTCAGTATTAATAGCTCAAGTATACAACTATTGCAGACTTCTTTCTTTGAAAAAAAGAAGATTATTCTAAACATTGGAAGTGTATACTAAATCCATCAAATTTTAGGTAGTATATATTTAAAAAATATATTTTAGTTGTTATTGATTGTTGGTAAATCACAAAGTTCTATATTACTATTTAGTTTGTTTACTATTAATATTGGCTATGAGTATGTGTGCTTGGTTGTATAGTAATTTCCAGCCACTTTTAGTGTCAAAAAGTAACTAACTTCACAAAAAAATAATTACTAAATTCACTAGACAGTTAGGACTGGAAATAGTAAACCGAGTATAATAAGTACACTTTAAAGATACTTTGCTTTTCATAACAATCCAACTTATCTGTATACTGATTTGCAAACCTAGATATATATAAGAATTATATCCATAGTTTGTTTGATGGTGCGTAATTAGAAAAGGACTTATAAGCCTGGTTTGCCTAAAAGAGACAAAGAAATTAATTTTGTCTAACAGTTGTGGACAGAAACTATGGGAGTGTAATAGATTGTACAGCATAGTTAAATCCTTGTGCATGCATCTGGCCTGAAGAGTTGTGATGTTGAGAGAACTTTCAATGTTAGAGTAATTGATTTCATTAGCTGTATGGGGATCCTTAAATGAAATAAATCTTAAAAATTTATGTTGAACCCTCTCAATAGCCTGAATATGAACATTATAGTGGGGGGACCAGACACATCAGCAATAATCCAAGTGAGGTCTCACTAGTGAACAGTATAATAATTTAGTTTAAGGGATATAAAATCCTTAGCACCGCTTTTATTAAAGCCCAGCATTTAGAGTGACTTTGAAATTGAAATGAAATTTTGAAGAACCTTCAATTCAGTTAGGTCTTCACTGCCTGGTTTGTTTTATATTACAGCCTGATTTGTTGAAGCGAAGCTTTTTTGTAGATACTTATTTTAATTTTTGGATATATTTATGTCCTATGAAATGAGTAAGTTCCAGCGTGTTGCGTAAAGGTTGTTGTCTATCTTATGATTACATTTGTTTTATAAATTTGAATAGGTTTTTAAACTCCCAAACAGGACCACCTACCAGTGACCAAATAAGATATATAATTCATCACTTACCCACTAAATCAAAGGATGTAAAAAATATTTGAGAAATAAATTTAAAACTAATAAACTTAAACAATAAAGTATGCAAATTAAACAGTTATAGGTTCCAACACTAACAAATCAGTTGTTTAAAGCAGGGCACAGAATATATAATATTGTTTGGAAGAATTTTCAAACTCCTATTGTGCATTTACAAACTTTAAATTCTCTTCAGTTCCTAAGGATCAGTTGAACTGGTTCTGAACTACAGACACAGACTAAGTAACTGTGAACTACAAGATTCCAGACTAGCAGTCCCTATCAGTACAGGCTACAGAACTTATCACTGTGAACACTCATTTTTAAACTACATTTGGGAAGTAATATTGAACATGTCCAGTACTTGTACTGAGAACAAAAGTTATATCACATGGCTCCTATTAGTCGTGAGTGATATCAATGGCCATGGCTGTAAGCTATCGCGATAAATTCAAGTTAACTTGGGTAAGCGAAATATTTAAATATTTATAATGTTTCCTATTCATACCGAAATGGACGCACTACTAGTCCAACAAAATAATGCGATGTTCGCAGAAAATACACAACGCTCACAAAATGAGCAGTCGCTTTATAATGCATGGTGTCAGTCGGAAGAAAATGTTAAGAGACTTAATATGGATAATCAACGGTTGAGTCAAATAATCGGCGATATGGAAAAGAGATTAGCACAGCTGGAAAAAGCCGAACAACATACAGGGTTAACCGCAAGTGCTGATGAATCACAAAAGAAATTAAAAACAGATAAACTTGAATACTGCACCGATGAAGAAGATTTAGCGTATGAAACGGGCTGGATAAGAACCGAACACAGGAAAACTAACAAAAAACGTAAAATGGATACCTCATTATCTCCTCCCTCTCCGCAAAAATCAAGTGCAGAAACACAAATAGAAAAACCATTCAAAAAACCAAAACCACCACCTCCGGTTGTAGTAGAAGGTTTTCAAAGTGCTGTTGACCTGAGCAAGCTTCTAACTGAGGCTGGTATTACCTTCACTATGAAAATCATAAACAGTGAAGTTATAAAAATTAATACAGCCAATAGCGATCATTACAGAGCTTTAATAGACACATTAAATACGAGTTACCTTTCGTACCACACTTATGAAAATAAGCAAGAGAGACCAATTAGAGTTGTTGTTAAGAAATTACATCACACATGGCCACCAGAGGAAATAGTAAAAGACCTACAAAAACGACAATATAAAGCCATTAAAGCTGACAAGAAATTCAAATGGAAAACTAAAAAACCACTAGATATGTTCATCCTAAGATTTAGACAAGATGAAGATATAAATAGAATTTACGGCATAACAGACATACTTAGTACGAGAGTTGAAATCGAGCCATTAAGGAGTTCCAGATTAGTCCCACAATGTAAAAGATGCCAGGCTTACGGACACACGTGGAAATACTGTAAAAAGGAGCCAAGATGTGTAAAATGTATTGGTAAACACCTTACTAAAGATTGCCAAAAAACACCAGAAGATAAACCAAAATGTGTTCATTGTGGAGAAAACCATCCCTCAAACTACCGCGGATGTTATGTAGCTAAAAAATTACAAACAATAAGAAACGAGAGAACAAACAAAAACAATGTTATAAAAGCACCCCATAGAGTTATTGAAAGCAAAAAACTAAAAACGGCAGAGGTCAGTGAAAATAGAAGTTACAGCGATGTAACAAAGAATGCAAGGAGACATGCATCATCGCAACAAGAAAAAAAACTGATATTACATTAAAAATGATATTGGAAAAGCTCACCAAGATTGATGACAAAATAACTCAAATCGATATCAGAGTTAACCGACTAGAGCATAGCGCTAAAGGAGCTATTCCGAAAATCAGAAATGGCTACTAAAGACCTCCGAATAATGGCGTGGAACGCAAATGGACTGTTACAACATCAGATCGAGTTGCAAGCAGTACTAGATATTGAGAAAATTGATCTGTGTCTCGTTTCTGAAACACACTTCACTAAACAGTCATATGTTAAATTTAGGGGGTATAGAGTATATTCTACTGTACACCCAGATAATGCAGCTAAAGGAGGAAGCGCTATTACAATTAAAGATAACATCTTGCATCATGAGGAATTAAAATATGCAACTGAGCACATACAAGCTAACAGTCTGTGTGAAGATGAAAACACATACCTTAAATAGAAGTTCAATATATTGTCCTCCTAGACACTCCATTAAAAGAGAGCAATATAAAGAGTTTATGAACACTTTAGGAAAAAGATACATCATTAGTGGCGACTTTAATGCAAAAAATACCCACTGGGGCTCTAGGCTAACTACAACTAAAGGAAAAGAACTATTGTCAGCTGTTAAGGAACAAAAGGGTGAAGTAATCTCTACTGGTAGACCAACATACTGGCCTACCGATAGGAACAAAATTCCAGACCTGATAGATTTCTTTATTTACAAAAATATCTCAGCTAACTATCTGGATATCAATGACGGCTGGGACATGAACTCTGATCACTCACCGATAATTCTAACTATGAGTGATACAGTGATTAAAAAAGAGTTCAATCCAATATTGACTAATAAAAAAACTGACTGGGAGAGCTTCAAAATAAACCTTGAACACAAAATTAATCTTGCTGTTCCATTAAGAAACACGAGGCAACTTGATGACGAATTAGAAGTTTTTATAAAAAATATCCAACAGTCAGCTTGGGAAAATACTCCCACAATAACTTCTAGAACAAAAGGGAACAACTATCCAAAAGAAATCAGAGAACTCATAGTAGAAAAAAGGAAGTTAAGAAAAAAATGGCAGCAATACAGAGCTCCACGAGACAAAACTAGTCTAAATAATGCTACACAAAAACTAAAAAGGGAGATACAGAATATAAAAAATTCAACAATTAATTATTTTTTAAGTAATTTAACAGCTGACCAGAACACAGATTATTCTTTATGGAAGGCAACAAAAAGATTGAAGAGACCAATTATTCATTCCCCTCCTATCAAGTTGGAAAACGGCAACTGGGCTAGAAGTAACGAACAGAAAGCAGAACGATTTGCAGATCATTTAGAAAGCACGTTCAAACCCAACGACAATGATAGTGAAGAACTGAGATGGGAAGAACCATTCCAAACTGACGAAAGAATAACATTGACATCACTTAGAGAAGTATCAACAGAGATAAAAGAGAATATAAATCCTAAGAAAGCTCCAGGATATGATCTCATAACAGGAGAATTATTAAAAAATCTACCAAGAAAAGCCATAGTTAAGCTGACACACCTAATAAATGCTGCTTTTAGATTGAGATATGTTCCCAGACTCTGGAAAGTAGCCGAAGTAATTATGATCGCCAAACCAGGTAAATCTCCTAATGAAGTGACATCCTATCGACCAATATCCCTCCTTCCGGTGATGTCAAAACTATTTGAAAAACTTCTATTAAAAAGATTAAAACCAATAATAGAAAGAAAAAATCTTATACCAAATCATCAATTTGGTTTCAGAAATCAACATTCCACTATAGATCAAGTTCACAGAATAACGAATATAATAGAAAAAACATTAGAAGAAAATAAAGTCTGCTCTACAATCTTCTTGGATGTAGCACAGGCGTTTGATAAAGTCTGGCATGACGGTTTAAACTATAAACTAAGAACGTTCATGCCTAAACAGTATTCAGAAATCTTGAAATCATACATTGCGAATAGATATTTCAGAGTAAAACAAGAAGAAGTGTACACCGACTTAAGGGAGATCAAAGCTGGCGTGCCACAAGGAAGTGTCTTAGGTCCGGTCCTGTACCTATTGTATACGTGTGACATTCCAGAGCTAGAACAAAATACTATTGCCACCTTCGCGGATGATACAGCCATACTAGCGATAGGAGACACTAGTGAAGAAGCGACTGATAAATTGCAACTATCAGTAAATAAAATACATAACTGGACCAGAAAATGGCGAATAAAATTAAATGAGACTAAATCTGCACACATTAACTTTACAAATAAAAAAATAGAAAATTTCCCAGTTAGAATAAATGATACCCGAATTCCTTATGCAACATCAGCAAAATACTTGGGCATCACCCTAGACGCGAAGCTGCGCTGGAAAGTCCATGTCAAAAAGAAAAGAGGGGAGCTTGATATTAGATATAAGAAATTGTATTGGCTGATTGGAAAAAATTCAACATTGTCAATTCATAATAAATTATCCATCTACAAGCAAGTACTGAGGCCAGTATGGGTATATGGGTGCCAACTCTGGGGCTGTACCAAAGCTAGTAATCTACTTATTATCCAGAGATTTCAAAATAAAGTACTGAGAAACATTGTTGATGCTCCTTGGTATATCCGTAACAGCAACCTCCACCAGGACCTGGGTATGGAAACTGTGATCGAAATAATCAAGAGAACAGCAGCAAGTCACGAGCAGAGGCTGCATAGTCATGTGAATGTCGAGGCAATCCAGCTTCTTGACAACACTGAACTAAAGAGAAGACTCATAAGGACAAAACCATTTGAGCTAGTGTAAATGTGTAACAGTTTAGTGTAAAAAGCAGAGTATAGTGCTGTGAAGTTATTGCATGCTAGTTGTAGTGCATTAGTTAATAGATAAAATAAGAGTAAGCCATAGGTAAGCCCTTAGATTTAAGTATTTGCTGTTATTATGTTAGGTCAGAAAATAACTGATAATTGGTCATTTGTGACCAGACCAACACCTACCCACCTGCAGCTTATTTTATCTATTCTGAAAACTTTTGTCTCTTCACCATTATGAGTATATTCACCTAATAAGTCCTTTTTAAGTAAAAGGAGTTTATACAAAATGCACCCTGAGAGAGAGGGACCTCTATGTGCTTAAGATAATATACACATCTAAAATTTAGTGAAATATGCTGAAAATCACACTTGTTAAAAGAGGTCAACCTGCAAAACGCTAGAAAGAGTAGTAGTTGACTAAATTGATGAATTAGAAAACAGTAAAAGCTAAACAAAACTAATAAATTATAGCACACAGATTAATTATTAAAAATATGTACTAAAAATTATTTCAAAAGTACAATAAATGTATTCCCATAATATCACACCCAAACAGACCTTTTAAAATATACTGTTACGATTTTAAATGTTATGGCATATAGAACTGTAAATATTTTATGACTAATCCTTTTTTATTGATTCTCGTAATTTGTAGGTCAAAATCTACCTGAGCTTCGATACCAGTTATTTACAGAAATATCTAGACCCTAATTTTAGTGAGTCATCCACGACTCGAAGTTGAAAAAGAACTAGTCTCAGCGGTTAATTGCCTTCGCCGAAAAAACCAGTATATTCCATGGAGTTCTTTGCAAAAGTAGGTCACCGAACTTTCCAGATAGCGGAAGTTTCTTTATATATAAAGACAAATAAATTAGAACTATATAAATATACAACAATACCATGTTTTAAAATCAACTCAAAAATGATGGTTAAGGGTTACAGAAATAACTTCAGTAATTAGTATGGAAGAATGAAATACTACTGAACAGTAAATAAAAAGCATTAAATAGAATACAAAATACATAAATTCTTGTTTCAAAAGGTGTAAAACATTTAGAGAAATTATAATAAACATTTGAAACATATTTCAACTTCAGTTGTTGTATTTAGACAACAATATTTTTTTATCTAAAAGTCAAAAGATCAAATAAAGAATTTATTTTTTTCAATTGATGAGATTATTCCTCAATGATCGATAAAACTGATATGCAAAGGTTAACAACTTTTTGAATACTTAAAAAAAAAGTTTTAGAAGAAAAAAGAAAATCTTTTGACATACATCTATAAACTAATCTCTGAAGTATAATATGATACATTACGCGAGCATAAACGATTTTGATTCCGTTTTATTCAACATCTGAGTGAATTTATGTTAGAGGTTAATGTATTTTAATTACTTGTCTAGCTCTGCCATTGTACTGCACTTTATGATTCTGTAAAATCTGTCTAGCTCTTGAATCAGGTTGTTTTCCAATATGCCAAGAACCTATAGCAGCACTATCAATAATCCAATCTTTTGCAATACCTTTTTCATTAACTAGGTGTTGAAATACTGCCTCTGCAATGGGAGACCTACAAATGTTACCTAAAATTATATCAGATAATTATTTAAACACTTCACAATATTGATGTACACCACCTAAACATATAAACAGAACTTTTTGAACCATTTGGATTTGATATAACTTTGTATAAAAATGTTTAAAATTAATAAGGTCTGCATAAGTTAATTTCAGCTACTGATGGAGTAAATACACCGACAGTGACAAGTACACAAGTTGACAGTCTGACAGAGTTGACACATCAGACAACGTCAAACTCTTCTTCAAATTAATATTTCGGTGTACACTAAAAAGTCACGCTTGGATAAATACACATTCATAACAGAGCTCTTCACACAGAACGCATAATTAAAATTGTTCTGTGTTTTAATTTTTATTTGATATTAGAAAATGAATAATTTTATATTCTATGTAATGAATAATTTTAGATTTTCCATGTATATAAATTAAATGTCCCTAATTTCCATTAAAATCTATAATATACTGCCAAATGTCACTCACACTCGTGTATAAAAGAAGTGCGCAATATTTCAAAATTGTGTTAATAGTTAATATATGTTGTGATATAATTGCCAAAATTCCAGTTATACATGTTTTTTGAGCTATAAATAATTCCTAAATTTAGCTAGAGATTTTTAAAAATCAGAAAAATAATTAATTTATTTGTTAAAGTTATAAAACGCAGTGAGCTTTCTTTTATTTTGACATTGTATTGACTAGTGAGCAGTTGAGTCATATCATCGATTATTTTGTTAGACAACAAGAAAAAGGAAAACCAAGAAGACACGTAGATTTGTTGCTAATCGAAGTTGTGTTTTGTAAATTTCAGTATTTAAATAAGTGCGATGAAGTTTCAATATAAAGAAGAACATCCTTTTGAAAAGAGGAAGTCTGAGGGAGAGAAAATCAGGAGAAAATATCCAGACAGAGTCCCTGTAAGTATATCAAAAACATTAATTTTGACATTTGTCATGGAAAAAATTAGTTTATTCAATAATATACTGATGGAAACTATAAATAATATTGTCTCTCCTTAAAGTATTTTTAGATTTATTAATTATTAGTTTTCAAGGATTTTTTGTAAGGCATTAGTAATTTTTGGCAAGAGAAAATATGTATTTACGTTCTTTAAAAATATGGCGTTCCAAGGTCATTTGATTTCTTTGTGTATATTTTTATTATTTTTGCGTAATTCGAAAATATTTAAGTATACGTAAACCAGAGAAACGCAATTTCTCGATTAGAGGAACACCAATTATTATTTTTCAAATCGCAACATCTAACATTAAATGATCTATTTTACTGTTCATGTGCAGATATTATGTTTCTGAAGGATCAGAATATTGATGAAATATTGTCAACATTAGTAGTTTGATTTTGTATTAAGTGTTGAAAAATGAATTATTCTGCTGTGAGGTGTATTAGCGCATGTTTTTTTTTTAAATGGGATGTAATTTATTACCACTATTGATGGTAACAAATAGTAATATAGAGTCTCTAGATGTCTCTATATTATATATAGAGACATATAGAGGTATATAGTAATATAGAGACATATTATGTACATCACTTGCATATTTAAAATAGCCTAATGGTTTCAAAAATTGCTTTTGCTTTGTTGTAATTTATCCAGTTTCTGTATAGTTGTAGTGTTATTACATTTTTGATTTGTGTGTAGAAAATGTTACTTTCACTTAAATGTCCCCAATAAATGTGAGGTGTTATGAATAATAATTAGGCAAAGATGTTCTATACTCCATCAAATACAAATTAAATGAATCATATGCATGATTGTGATCTGTTTATTCTATCATTTAGCTGCACCTATGAGTATTACTAAGAAGCATGTCAGTAGAGGATTTATTTTTTATTTAGTGTATGGCATATCAAGAACACATAAAGCAATATTATAAAAAAAATCCCTATATCCTTATCCTTAAATGGAGTATTTACAATGAACATCTAATTCCTATGTCAATATAATCTAAAACATTTTCAGTCACATTCAGGAATTCCATCTTCTTAGTTTTCTTGCTGTACTGTCAATATTTTACCCTCCTTATCTCTGCACTTCTTTTGTTTGAATTATTTTCTGTGGTTCTTCAGTTTCTAGTAAAATTTTTTTGTGCTTATTGGCTTACTTAGTTCTTGAAGTTCTTTGTTCCTATTTTTCTCTTCTTTTCTTGTTTATGTAGTTTTTAGATACCTCCTTTGCTTTATTTATTTATTAACAGGATAACCCCAATAACAGTAAAAATACAATAATACAGAAATAATAAACTTATGTAAGTACAAGACACCTCTTAAATCTACTCAAACTGGTGTTAAATAGGTCTACATCTTAGTTATTCTACAATCCGTTGAGTTTACTGAAAGTACAAGCTGATTATAGCCGGAATCAAATGTCAAACATGAGAAATGTCAAACACGGAACAAAAAATTTCGGTATAGTAGTGTTGGCATGTTTTTACAATGTAGATGCTGTATGCTTCAAATATAAAAATATAAAGCTTTAGAAAAGTACATTTTGTTTATATTAGTTTATGCATTATGCAATTTTTGATTTATATAAAATAACAATGAGTAAATATTTGTTTCTTTGGAGATTATTTGCTGTTAATTATTAAAAAATTTTTTAGCAATTACCCTTTGGTAGATTAGGGGATAGATTTGGAAATCGTCAAATCAGCAGTGGCTATATTACAACAGATGTTCACAATTAATCTCGAAACAGGCAAATATCTACTCGTTACTGCTTCATATAAATTAAAAATTGCAGAATTCATAAAATAATATAATCAAAATGTACTTTTTAAAAGCTTTAACTCTTAATATTTGAAGCATACAATATACGCATTATAAAAATATGTCAACACTGCCAAGCCGAAATATTTTTGACTTTTGTGGCTATATTCAGCTTGTACTTTTGGTAAAATCAACCCTACAATCTCATATATGTGTGTAACAAATTGTTACTACTAGATGATGTTTGATTTATAATTTTAAAAATAAAAGCAGCACCTGAAATATCCCATCTAATACTAAGTGGTGGTAATCCTAGTAGTTGCTCGATATTATTATAATCATAGTTAACAGCTGCTTGTAGGCTTCTGTGCCCCTATTGCATCAGTAAATATGTTATGTTTTTTCTTTCTGTTATCATCTGACATTCTTCATCGAAACAGTCATTAGTTCCTATTCTTTTTTGTTTATCTTTCATGCCTAGTAATTCTTCATCTGCTTCTTTCATGATGTTTCTGCACTCTTCCCACTCTTCATTTATATTTTCATGTTTTAGTCTGTTGTAGTTTGATGTTTATATTTTGTTTATGTTCTCTGTTTTTGTATATTCTAATATATTATTACAGGTCTGATGAATCTTATTGCAAGCAAATATTCTACAATCAGCGAATTAAGTATACTGTAATGTGATCTATCATATTTACTGTCAGTCTGTCTGGATGATTTCTAGGTGTCTTTGTGTAAATATTTCCTAGCAAAGTTAAAATTATACAATCAATTAAAAAAACTGCTATGAAAAAAAGAAGACATTTTTGAAACCACAGCATCAAAACTATTTAAAATTCGTTATTTCCCAAGCACATTTAGTTTATAGAGTATATTTACAAAATTATAAAAATATCACCACTTCAGTATGTACACATATACACAAAGTTGTTTAATATCTCCATCCTTCTTTCTTCTTTGGTTGCAAAGTTTTCAAAGACTTTATTATTAAAATTATAAATGTCATTTACAAAATGTTTTTCTATAGATAATATACCTAAAGCATTAAATTGTTCTTCCTTCAATGTATTTCTAAGGAATGTTTTAATTCCTTTTAGCATCAAAAAGAGAGTTCTGCTTTAGATGTTGACATAGGAAATGTAATTTAAATACTCAAAAGCTTAATAGTTTCTGCAAATGTACATTATGTACAAATGTCCATAGCTGCAATGAGGTCTTTTCTATTTTCATGAACAGTATGAACTACACGTGATTGAAAATTCCAATGTGTTTGGGAAGATTTTGGCAACCTGCAATTAACCACCTCATCCTAATTGTTTGTTCGTTGAGGAGACATAGAAAATGATGAGCAAAAACTAGATAATTTAGAAAACAATATCCTATCCTGCTTACTGATAAAAAATGCAGTTGTCAATTAAATTTGTTTGTTGTACATAGCAATGAACGTAATAAGCAAGAGAATATGTTTCCTTAATAATTTTTGAACACCATACAATCCACCACTCATAACAGATGCGTAATCACAACTTTTAGCAATTAATTTGTTCAGAGTATGTTTTAATAAGGATAAAAAGGTATTTAGCGATTGATTTGGCATCATGTCTGTCCAGCACATAAAATCTCCAAAATCTCTCACCTGGTCATCCTTTACACACATATAAAAAAACTATAACAACTGAAATTCACCAGCAAAGTCTGTAGTTTCATCGGCCATCACTGTAACACAAGACAAATTTTTAATTTCTTTCCTAATTTCCTTGTGGTAAACATCTAATATTCACTCAATGAGTTCATTTTGGGTTGTTTTTGAGGTGTACCTTTAACATTTGAAACTTTGAATATGCACCTTTAAGTTGTTGTCTGATTTGGTATTAAAATTGACCAGCTCCTTAAATATGCCACTATTTTCTGAATCTTCCTTTTCGTCACGACCTCTTAAGACTAACTCCAAAGCTCTACAAAACCTTATACAATTTATAATTTGATTCAAAACATATTGATTCTTATCCACTTGCTCATTGTGTTTAATTAGAGTATCACAACAAGCTAAATTTAACTACTGGGTTTTTATATTTTTTAAATCACCAAGCATTGAAAACCTAAAAACATTATTTATGTGCACTTTAGATTTTTCATGGGATTTTATTTTATCCCAAATATGAACAAGATCATCAGTGCCTTTGTTTGACCAAGTCTCGTTACCTCCAAACAAAGCACATACAAAACAAAACAGTTTATTAGTTTGTTCGCAAACACACAACCACATATTTTTATCATAAATAGTATTATTAAATTTATGACAGCAAAGTTTTTCTCCACTTTCACTTTGTTTTTTAATTTTTAAATCGGGTATAGGCCGACCTAGTTCTTTAATTTGTAGTTTTTTTTTTTCTAAAGAGAAACCAATAAAAGAGTTTTTTTAAGGTACTAATTTGACTCATTGTCAATTAATAATTTAAACCTACAAAATAATAAAAATACCATTTATAAACTATATTTACTCACGACCACGACGCACTAAATGTTTAATTATAAATACAAAAACTTAGTAATAGATAATAGACATAATAAAGGCGACAAACGATCACGTAAAGAAACTCGAAAAAAATAGGTATCATCTTATGATCTACTGGTAGATCTTCCTTCTTGAGCTCGGCACAAAGATTCTCATTTAACATATTATTAAAAGTCCAATATAGCTCTCTCTGTGTCACTTACATATAATGCTCATAAAATCTTTCTCTTTTCATATGTGCCAGTATGATAAGGGCACAAGATTATCCCATTAAATAACTTCTGCTGTTGGTAGCGGAAGTTGTATTACACACACAGTTGCCAGATTTTATATAATTTATGTAGATAAAAAGACATACACACAAAAAATTAATAGGCGTTAAGACATTTTGAAGATAAAAAATATGTTTCTGTCTGCATAAAAATAAGGTCATAATACCATGGCTCTATGGACTACTTCACGGGCCACCAATGTCATCAAATTATGGTTCCTGTGAAGTCATTAAGTCATGTATTTTGTAATAATACCCTCAAAAAGCTTTGGAATGCAACTAAAGTTACATAAATATGGTTATTTAATTGCATATATCAGCTCTGTTACTAGAGTTACAAATTAGTGGCAAGTAACTTATCTTAATAAGTCAGGAAAACACCTGATTTAAGAGACTCGTTAAACATTTTGTTTAGTGGTCTGGCAATTTCAAAACTATATCATTTTAAAATTATTGGAGATATAGCATCTGGCCCAGATACCTTACTTAAAACAATTAACTTTTCAAATTTCTTCAACCATACTGCATATTAAATTATACAACTCACTAATAGAAATATTACTACAACAAATCCTGAATAAACTGTTTGAAAATATTGAGCAAACAAATTTGGTAGATTATTGCCCAAGGAACAGTGTTTATCACCATAAAACATATTTGGTGATAAGCTGTTATCTTTACGTTTAGAATTTATGAAATTAGAGAATTATTGTTTGATATTATTATCAACAAGTCGAGAAATCTAAGAACATTGCACACAATCATTCTAAAAAAGTTTAATAAGTTTTGACATTCCAAATACAATCTAGTAAAATTATTAATACAATAATTCCTGCTGCCAGAATTTTAAAATTTCTTATGGAATTTAAGAAACAAATCATTTTCGGTAAATTGTATTGCAGTCGAATTATTTTTTGCTCAAGCAGGCCCTAGAGGCCCAAGACTTCAATGGTTTTCTTCAATTTCTTTCTATCTTGTGCTAGGTTCTTCCAGTTTTGTACTCCTAACAATCCCAAGTCTTCTTTTACTGATTCCATCCATTTTCTTCATGGTCATCCTCTTATCCTTTTTGTGCCAGCTACAGTATTTATTAATACTTTGGGGACTCTTCCTTCATGCATTTCATTATTTGTTCTTTTTATCCAGATATTCCCATCTTTTATACCTCCATATATTCTAAGTATCTTTTCCTCCCATCTATCTAACTTCAGTTCTATGGTGTTGCTCAAGATCCAGGTCTGGCTAGCATAAAGCACTGTTGGTTGGATAACTGTTGTATATATTCTCCTTTTGCTCCTCTGGATATTTTCTTTGATCTCATCATCTTATTTAGAGTTCCATCATTTTATTACCTTTAGCCATTCTATTTTCGATTTCTTGGGTCTCTTTATTTCTATTTGTTAATGTTACTCCCAAATAAGCGAACTGTCCAACTGTCTCAAAGGTATATTCATTGTTTGGAACAGATACTTTCCAAAACTGTCCTAAATATTCTTCATTTCCTCTCATCTCCATATAATTTGTTTCCTCTTCATTTACTTCCAGCCCATACTCAGTCTTTTAAAAATTTCTCTTAATTATGTTGGTCTTCTTGTTATTAGGGCAAGGTCGTCCATGTGTGCTACGTATTGATGTTTGTGGTGGTAGATTGAGCCTTTAGTGTTTATATGGCTTTCCCTTAAAATTCTCTTTCGCTATAAGATTAAAAAATACAATAGACAGGTGGTCATCGTGTCGCAGGCCTCTAATGATATTAAAGCTATCAGAGACATGAACTTCTACCATAACTTTACTTTTGGTTTCATTTATCATATTATTTTATCTGAAAAGTCAAAATATTTTAATGTGGCAACCAATTTATGTATGTTTATTGTGTCATATGCTTATCCAAAATCGATGAACGATATGTTTAGTGACAGATTGAATTCATATGAACTAGCCAGAATTTGTTTAATTGTACACATTTGTCTATTACTCATCTAATTGCTCTAAAACCAGCTTAATATTTACCTAGATTTTCTTCAATATTGGCATTAATTCTATTTCTGATTGATATAGCTAGAACTTTATATGTTTTGTCTTGTAATGCTATACCATGTAGTTTTTACATTCCGAAAAATTTTGTTTTTTTATGTATTAGTCATAGCAGGGTTTTAGGAACTCTGCTGTATGTCTGTCCTCTTCTTTATAATATTTTGGTGGGATTTTATATTGAATTCATTCTCTTTTTATTTCTTGATAGAAGGTCCGGACTTGGTTATTTACAAAATCTTTTTCAATATTATTTAATTTTTCTTTCAGGTACAATCTTTTCTTTGTTCTGCATATTTTCTTTGCCTCCCTTCTCTTTTCAGCATATAATTCTCTATTGTTCAAATTATTCTTTCTTATGCTATTGATTCTGGTTCTATTTCTCTCCTCAATTGCTCTCTTACAATCATTATCATACTAATCTTTGTGTCTCCTTTGAGAGGGTTTTGGTAGTGTTAACTCATCTGCTTGTTGAATCGTTTCTCTGAGTCATTCCCACCTACTGTCTTTGACTTGTGCTACTTCTTATCCTTATATAGTTTCTCCACTACTTTATTATTTTATTTATCGAGTGTATCTATTAATGTATTTTTTGTAGTAGTATATTTTTGGTATTATTTATCAAGGTTAGGAACGACTTTCGAAATTTTACCCATCTGCGCAGACGACAGACAGAGAAAGCATTTAGGGAGAAAGAAATGGATAAACGCTGGGACTTGTCTACCTTCTTTTTAAACATACTTTACAGCTCGAACTTACTTCTCTCTTACTACGATAGTTTCCGGTAATTTTACTGCGCATCAAAGTTGTTCCTATATAAGTTTGACAAACTGTGAGTCTTCAATCTTAATGATACGTTTTTCTAGAGAAACCAATTTACCTTTACACTCAGGAGAAATTTTTGAACTTCAACTTCCAATTTATTTACACGTTGTTCTAAGGAAGTAATGTTACTTGTTAAAATAAAATTAATGTAGAATTTTGAAGTTCTAATACTAACCTGTCTGTCAATTAGCCTAACTAGTAAAACAACATTTTTTTGCAAAAATTTTTATTCATCAAAATAATCTCCTTTAGCGGCGATACACTCATTCCAACGGTTTTCTAATTTTTCGATGCCGCCCTTGTAAAACGATTTATCTTTGCCTTCAATTAAAATAGGCTTCAGTTTCGGCGATTACGTCCTAATAGGAGCAATATCTCTTACCACGGAACAGTTTTTTGTATCGAAAAAAAGGTGGCAATCGCTGGGGGCCAGATCTGGACTATAAGGTCGGTGCGGAAACAGTTCAAAGCAAAATTCGTGAATTTTTGCCATCGTTTTCATCGACTTATGATACGATGCATTGTCTTGGTTAAACAACAATTTTTTTGAACAAATAAAGTCTTTTCTTTACAATTCCGGTCTTCAATAATTCAATAATCCAATTGAATAACTTCAATAATTCAATATTGTCGCTGCCGATTGTTTCTTCATGTTCAATAAAAATAATTCCTTGTGGGTCCCAAAATACAGATGCCATAACCTTTCCGGCGATTTGTTGCGTCTTTGGTCGTTTTGGGCGGCTTTCTCCAAGTGTTGTCCACTCAGATGACTGCGGATTTGATTTCGGAGTGAAGTAAGTGAGGGATCCATGTTTCGTCCATTGCGATATATCGACGCAAAAACTAAAACTTATTCCGATTAAACATGTCCAAACATCGCCGAGATTCATTAATTCGTTATTAGTCCTTAGAGTGCTGGCATGTCTAAGGCGTCTCTACGTGTTTCACAAAAAAAGGCATTATCCGATTTGACATCACCACCACTCTGACTTTAGCAGAGAATAATTTACATACCTCTTTCCCACACAAGTCACATTTTTCTTTCTCAGCTTTTCCCTTTTCATAGGACACTGTTCCTTACTCTTCTTCGCCACTCATTAATGTCTATCGTGTCTTCTCCATTGAAACCTTTCTCTCTCATGGCTGCATTACACTTCGCTGTGTTATTCATTATGCGTCGTATTCGGCTGCATAAGACGAAGTGTGGAGAGTACATAATCGGGTACAGCCGAATAGCAAATACACACTTTTGACATACTTCAAATGACACGAATAAGCAACACCGGTGGTTGTCTCGCTATTTATCTTGACCTAACTTTATTGTAATGATCGTTATACTTGAATCATTAATTCGACAAATTTTTGTGTTTATATATATAACTATCGTACCGAGTACGTTTTGATTTGTGGTGTACCTACTGTGAAATGGAGTGGACAAATTAAAAGGTGATGAGATTTGTGGATTTAGGTAAAAATAAGTTACAGCAATACGTCCACGTATATACAGCAATACGTCCACGTCCATTTTGGTTCTGCCAAACAGCGTGACGCAAATATTTGGCATATTTGGCCAGCCGGCACAAGTGTGGAGTAGCGTATTGGTTATTCTCTGACGAATAACAATTATTTGGGCTAATACAACGAAGACGCATAACAAATAACGCATAGCGAAGTGTGGTGCCACCATAAAATCCCCTGCCACATAGTCCTTCCATCTTCCCTTCGGTTTTCCTATACCTCTTCTTCCATCAACTTCTAACAGCTCTATCTTTCGTCGCACATAATTTTCATTTCTACGTCTGACGTGACCAAACCATTGCAGTCTTTGTTGAATATTTTTTGAGACTGAAGTCACCCCGACTCTTTCCCTAATCAAGTTGTTCCTGATTCCGCCCCTTCAAGTCTTACCCAACAGCTCTAGTAACATTTTCATTTCAACTACCTCCATCTTCTTTTTCTGAAACTTCTTTACAGACCACACTTCACCGCCGTACACCAACGAAGGCCTTACTTTAATATATCTTTTCTTTTGGCCCTTCCCCGACTTTTCGATCACAGAGTACGCCGCGCCGCGCCGGTCATTCGCTTCCACTTAAAAGAAATAATTGTAAAAGTACATACTCCAGACATTTTGCTAACTTTTTGAACACCACTGGAATAAATATAGAATTTATATGAACTTATTAACAAGTAATTAAGAAGTCACATTTGTCTAATTATGTTAAACTAATAAAAATTGGTAATTATGTAAAATAAACTGCATAGAAATCACCAATAGTATGCATAAATAGAACAATCCAACATTGAAAATAAGTTAGTTACAGAATATTAATTTATCCATGAAACGGTCCAAAGATTGCATATTAAAGCATGGTACGACCACTTAAATTGCACGAAATTTTGAGAAGTACAGTATAACTTACGAGTTTACAGTTTAAATGATAGTTAATTGATACATTTATAAATGAATTTTTTACGTTTAAATTGGCTGGGACAGTGCCATTGATGATCTTCTTTTATGGCACTATACGACACAATGACAATCATTTATCCCACTCAGTAAAGAACGCAATACCTTTCTTTCAAAGCATCCTACTATTTCCCTATGTTTTTTTATTGTATTGTCCTTGTTTCTACCTTTCTGTTTCTATTGATACATTTTGACCTCTGTAGTTACACCAGCCCCTGATAGCATCTGTTGGATACTAACATTCATCTTTTAATTTCAGAAGCGTTATCATGTTTTTCTTTTATCTAGACCTAAGTGAGAGCGCCCACCAAACTGGCGTGGCAGTGGCAAGTAGTAAGTAGCACGCATCTAGCATGTTACATCAAATGTAACCAATGCAAACGAATGATTAGATCGAATGACGTCACTGCCATTTTGGTGAGCGCTGAATCATTCGTTTTCATTGGTTACATTTTAAGTAACATGCTAGACGCGTGCTACTTGCCACTGCCACGCCACTTTGGTGGGCGCTCTCACTTATGTTCATATATGGTTGCCGTAGTGTGCCTGCCAATCATTTTATTGTATTAATGATGATACCGATGTAAATAAGACACTTACTTAATATATATTTTTTTTAATTTGGATTTCTGTATTAATCTATGTGTTCCCAAAAGTAATTGCAAAAACTTAAAATTTTAAATGGCGTCTAATGGTTTAAAACAATTATTTCAGAATAAGATTGCTCATAGAAGATACAAAATGACAGCATCTCGACACGATTATCATTTGTTTACTTTTAAAATGCGTCACGATTGTAGGGATTCATACAAAATTTCTTATCAGAGCCATCTAAATAATATTAAGCTATTATGTATGCTTTTTTTGGAATTATGTAATTAAAAGGCGGAAATATATTTATCTTATCAAACGCATTGAAATATGAGCATACACCTTCGGGCAATTCCCAAAATGTAACAAACAAATTTTTTTTTAGTTTAACCTTTGCTACTAGTAATATACAGGGTGTACAGAAACTCTACTGACAAACGACGCCCGGAGATTCCTCAGATAATTTTAAAACAATTTAACCCAATTCATCTAGTCCGAAAATGCTTCCTAAGGGAGCTAGAGCTCTTTGAAGATGGCTGCTTGTAATTAGTTTTTTTTTAAATACCTCCAAAACGCTTTTATTTAGAACAACGAGAACTGGTACGGTTATTTATTCTCCAGAGTTAAATCGATTTCATAAATTGAGAATTTATGGTACCGATCATAGACGTTCGTTTTTAGTCGGTCAACGGTTATTTTAACACATAATTGTAACGAATTTTTCAGTTATTCTAGTACTAAAAGGTACTTTTACTCTAAGTCGATAGGATACACAGTTTTCTTCTAGAAAAATCGATTTGAAAATTTTTCGTTTTATAGTCATGAAAGTTAAATTAATATTTTTTGCACTAATTGGCTTTGACCTGTCAACAGAAGTATAACCAACGTTTTTCATTATCAAATTGTAGTCGGTTCGCGAAGTCTATTTGTTAGTTTTTTACTTTGTGGCATTAAAATATAACAATTTAAATTCAAAAATGGTTTTTACTAATGAGGAATACGCTGATATGCTTTAGTTTATGGCGAAATGAGATCTAATGCTCGAGCAGCACAAAGTATATACCCTGAAAAATTTCCCAATTGTTATCCCACTAACTAAATATTTACAGCTCTTCATCTCTCCAGATTTAGTGGTCAAAAAAAAAATGAAAGAGGATGACATGATTATGTAACAGCAGCACATGAAAATGTTATTTTAATGGAAGTTGAGAAAACCCAGAAATTAGCGTAAGACTATCTGCCATGTATTCCACAATTTTAAAATCTTCCGTAGGAAATATCTTACACAACGAAAATTTATATTCTTTTCATTTTACAAAGGTACAAGTACTGCTACAAGGAGATTTTCCTGCTTGTGCAATATAATTCGTTTGTTGGTGACAAACCACTCGTTGTTCATTATCTACTTGGGCCTGTGGAATTGCTTGCTCGTTTAAATGGTGCATTTAAACAAATGGTGATTAGTTACATTTCCTTCAATATGTTTGGCCTGATTCATTAGATGATGTGCCTTTCGGCAAAACTTATGGTTTCTATATGATGGCTGTGCGGCCCACTTTAGCAGGAATGTACGAGACTTTCTTGATAATAACTACAAAGACCATTGGATTGGTAGAGGCGGTTCAGTTGCTTGACCAGCAAGGTCGCCGGATTTTAATCCTTGTGATTATTGGGGTTGGGGATACATAAAAGCATTTGTTTATTCCATTCCGATACAAAATCGAGCACAACTCTAGCTAAGGATACAAGATGCTTGCAACGAATTTAGAAATATCTTTGGAATTATTGCTAAAATTCGGCGTTCTCTAAGCAAAAGGGCAAATTTATGCATAGAGACTTTATCATCAATATCTAGCATCTCTTGTAACTACATATCTACTTTTGATACTTGTTCTTTTGATTAGTTTCGTTCCATCGTAATACTTTGTTTTTAAAACCCTTTAAATAAAATTTGATTTTTTGCTCCTTTTTCGAAACTTTTTTTACGAATTGTGTGCTGTATTTATTGAAACAAAAGATAATTTATAATATTAAGGTACCTAATAATTTAACTTTTATGGCGAAAAAAAACGAAAAATTTTCAAATCGATTTTTCTAGAAAATGGTTTATCCTACCGACTTAAAGTAAGAGTACCTTTTAGTACTAGAATACCTGAATAATCTAGTATAACGAATCCTCAAACTAACTTTTGACCTACCCAAAACGGACGCCTATGACCCGTACTAGAAATTCTCAATTGATGGAATCTATTCAACTCTGGATCATAAATAACCTTATAACTTTTCGTTTTTCTAACTAGAAGGGTTCTGTAGGTATTAAAAATAAATTAATTGCAAGGCGCCATCTTCAAAGAGCTTTAGTTCCCTTAGGAAGCATTTTCGGACTAGGTGAATTGTGTTGAATTGTCTTAAAATTATCTGAGAAATCTCCAGTCATTGTTTGTCAGGAGAGTTTCTGGACACCCTGTATAATTACTTGCATTTCAAGACACGTTCTGACGGGCACCTGGACGAGAAGCGAGTGACACAGTTTTTTCCTGTCCATTATAAGTCTCTTATTTTACGATAAATTTTCTGGCTACATGACCAAGATTCCAAGCAAAAAAAATTTTGATAATGGTCTCTGTTGACATTTGTGATATTACTGTTACCAAAAAGTGGATATTTGTCTCCTGTCCTTTTAATGGGCTGCCAAGTCTGAACTCACAATAGGCAGGGCTTAGAAAACTTTTCCAAACAATTCGATGATTTTATATATATTTGTCCCATAAGAAGTTGGAAATATTGTTTCTTTTTTAATGTTTGAAGAGAAAATAAGGACTTTTGGTTATGAACATTCATTCTGTGCGATTGGTATTATTTGTTGTTTGTGAATTTTTGAGGTAAGAATATCAAATTACTAAGATATTTACTATTAATGTTTAGATTTTAAGGTTATGTTATTGTTTGATTAAAAGTTTAATTATTTTTTTACTGTATTTCAAGGTATTTTGTTGTTTTTTTTTATCAGGGGCATATATAAATAAATCAATAAATCATTGAATTTATTTACGAAGTTGAAAAATATTTAAATTAATGTTTTATTTTTTTTTTTCGTTGCCAGTGATTGACTAAAAATATTCGTTTTCTGGTAGTTTAAGTTGTAATATAACATTTTGTGAAAACATTTCTATCAAATTCCCATAATGAGTGTTAAAAAAATGTTTTTGAATGTTGTAATAGTTTTTGAGTTTATTATTATTTAGATCTGGGCATATAATGGCTAGTAAACATGTGTTAAAGATATCTAGTATTACTGAATTTTTCAGTAATGACAACAAAACTACTATTAACTGTTTAAACTACGAAAAACGAATATATTTAGCCTTTTAGGGGATAAAATGACTAGCACATAAAAAAGAATAAATAAAACATTAATTTAAATGTTTTTTAACTTCGTAAATAAATTCAATGATTTATTGATTAATTTTAAAATAATCCCGATGAAAACAATAACAAAATACCGAAATACAGTAATAAATAATTAAAGTTTTAATCAAACAATCAAACAGCATAACCTTAAAAACATGAACATTGATAGTAAATATCTTAATACTTTGATATTCTTACCCCACAAATTCACGAACAACAAATAATACCAATGGCACCGAATGAATGTTCATAACCGAAAGTCCTTATTTATTCTTCAAACAATTAAAAAAAATTTGTTTCCAACTTCTTATGGGACAAATACACACAAATTAGAAATTTTTGGAAATGTTTTTTAGATGCCCGTCCATTGATACGTCAAAGCTTAGGTAGTCAATTGGTTTTGTAAATGATACTAAACATTGTTTTTATTATTACAACCAATAGCCAAATTTTTTCTATGTTGATGCTCACTCAAGTAACATGTCGTGTGTAACGTCTCACGTACGGTTTCTTAAAGATTTTTAATCTAGCTACACAACTTTTCCGTTTGAAAATAAGAGGTGGATGAGTTATATGGGAGTGGTTGGGAGATATGTCTTATAAAATTTCAATTCCAACAAAAAAGCTGCATAAAGCAAAGAAGCTGAAGTTATTCTGACTAAAGATCTAGAAGAAATCGAAAATGGAGACTTTAACTTAACGCCTCTAAAAGCGAAGTATCTTGTTTTCACTTAAATAATAATTTTTCTCAAAGCACACTTTGAAAACACGCAACTCAACCATACTTAGACGAGACTTTAGATAGAACATTAGTTGCTGAAAACTAAGATCCCGAAACATCATCATCCAGAAGTACTGTGGCTCGACATAGGGAGCATCGGCGTCATCAGTCGCGTCTTCAGCCTTAGTTCTTTTGAGGTGCGCTCCACTGAATAACCACGTAAATGATATTATTAAGTGATTTTTTTTTCTGTAATATGGCTTTGGCAGAGCCAATTAGCCAGGCTTTTTTGTATTTATTGTTAAAATCTACTGAATTTTAATTATTAGTGATTGCAGATTCATAGTCAAAATTTTATTGTTATAAGTGATCTTATAGTAATTAAATATATTTCAACACAATGGCATTTAGCGCTAAGCGATATTCCACAACCACACGTTCTTGGACTATAAACGTTAACAAACTAATACAAAAAGTTCTCAATTGGAGGAAACTACCAATACAAAATTATATGAAAATGAAAAAAAAAATCGACTATGCAAAAACTGTCGTATAAAATGGTATAAATGACTACAACTATAGAATTCAACATAACCAACAAATGGATCCATGATTGGTCTCAAGTCCAACCCAACAGCGTTATACCTGCATCACAAACAGTCCTGGAGTTAACTTACCACTCAAAACTGAATGATTGATAAGGATATTTAAACTATATAAATATTCTCGGTGTTTGTTTCTTAATTTGACTAGAAGATTGTTTTATAAAGAGTAAATTCAACCAAACAATTGTGGAAAATTGTGGAAAATTTTAATTTTCCACATTTTTTATACATTTAAATTTAATTTATCCGCTAAATAAAATGGATAAATAAAATTTTAATATATTTAAAAGTCCTGAATAATATTTACTAAATAACATTTATCTTTACAGGTAATTGTTGAAAAGGCCCCCAAAGCAAGAATTGGTGATGTTGACAAAAAGAAGTATTTAGTACCTTCTGATCTAACAGTAGGTCAATTTTATTTTCTTATTAGGAAAAGGATACATTTGAGACCCGAAGATGCACTTTTCTTCTTTGTGAATAATGTCATTCCACCAACATCTGCTACTATGGGATCTCTTTACCAGGTAAGCCAAAAGCTTTTTTTAAATTTTATCCTCTCCAACCATTTGTTCAATGTCTAATGTATTTCTAGTTTTAAAATACGTAATTAGAAATGAGTGAATCTCAAATTATTTGACATTATATTCTTGAGAAATTAAATTTTTAAGTTTTTATTCTTAGATTGTGAAGTCTACTCAAAAAAAATTACATTCAAATTTGAAGATTTATCGCTTTACTTTAAAGTTAAAGCAAAATACATGTGTGCTGTACCTTTTGCGTTTTTATAAAATAACAATAATTAAAAAAAAAACAAAATTCTAACATCTTTTCTTATAACACCAAATTTTTCCATAACCTTTACATCGAAATTATTTAGCTCATAGTGGATAGTTTCTGTTTGTTGACAACATAATTAGAGCATTTAGTCATCTCGCGCATTGTTTTGTTCTGATTCTCGTGTGGCTATTGGAATCACAATCATTTTTAACAATTTTATAGCTTCCACAAATATTTCGCAAATATTTTTTATCAAACAAAAGATAGTAGGGGTAATGAATTTTAACAAGAGATATTAGTCATGCCGATTTAGTACACAAGTTTACCTGTTATTTACAAGGTCACAGCTCTCGTCAAAATCCATTACCTTTATTCACAACAATTTCCTTAAAATTTTCCCGAGTGTTTGTAATTTAATTTTCAGTCTGATTTTACACAATAGAATAAGATGTAGCTACACACGGCAGTCAAAATATCGGAAGGAATATATCTTTATTAAACAATGCTGCCACCTGTAAATGATCTCTAAGAGAAAACCTTTCTTTTTGTTGCGCTGCCTTGTAATTATGCCTCACACTTATTTGGCAATAGCTCTGTGTATTGTCAGCAATTATTCTTTTATTAAATTTTATTAGAATTCTTCTTTAAGTGCCGACTACACTCATGAAGGTTGGCTATAACCATTGCAAATTCGTCTACCCCCTTTTTTCTTTCATTTTACCCTTCATAATCAGCTGCAACAACTTGTACTTCTCATTGGTAAGTATGTGCCCCAAATATGCTGTCTTTCTTCTTTTAATGGTTGTCAACAGTTCTCTGTCTCTTCCCATTCTTTGCAACACCCTTTCGTTCGTAATATAATCGGTCCATGGTATTTTAAAAATTCTTCTAAAAGACCACATCTCCAACTTTCTCAACATTAACAGTATAAGCTTCGTCACCATAAAGAAGAATAGAATGGATATAACATTTTACCATACCTACGATATCGGATTTGCAAATTGTGACTTTGGTTACTTTCCTCGTCTTCAAAAAGGCTGCTCTTGATTGCTCTTTTGTTGATCGAATTTCTTCGTTTCTTACCTGGATCCTTGACTAAACTGTTCCCCAGTATCACAAATTGTGTTTAGTAGCATTTACAGGTCTTTCTCATTTTCAACGATACTAACTGTATGGTTTGCATAACTAATGTATATTTTACCATTTATCTTGATCCCTTCTGTACAGTTGTAAAGTGGTTGTATAAATAAATCTTCGGAATATATATTAAATAGTAATGTGAAAGTACACGTCTTGTCTCACACCTCTACTTACCTTTTGCACATCCCTGCTATTCCTATTTAATGTTACCACAGTATGTTTGTTCCAATACAGATTTTTTACTATTTTAATTGGCTGAAGCTTTCTGATTCTAATCTGATTGAGTCTATAAATGCGACGAAAAGATCTTTTGGTTCGTCTCGATATTTTTGAGCAAAAGTTGTGAAATTATTACTTTCATTACATTGTACTGACTGACAATCGGAACCCGGATGTTTTTAGAAACATCATGACGGATCTAGGGATGAGAGTGGGACAAGCGCGGCGTTACACTACCTCTCACTCTCACATCTGTAGTAGTGTGCCATTTCAGTAAACATGGAGTTTATCCGAAATCAAGAATCAGTGATCACTACGCAGTGGCTTTTTCGCACTCACTTTAATATTGGTAGGCGTTGAACGGTTCCTTCTCGCAACACAATCTTAAGTAAGAACAGTAAGAACTCCTGTAAACATACAGTGAGTGATAGATGCCGTCATTAGGCGCCCTACATGATCCGCCCAAAAACATGCAATTCAGCTAAACATTAATCGGGAATCGTTTAGAAAAATGTTGCACAAGGACGTAAAATTTCACCCCTACAAATTGCAGTTTGTCCAGTAATTAATGGAAAGAGATGTTGAATAACGTGAGGATTTCGCTACGAGAATGAAAGTTCTTTTGGAGGATAACCTAGGTCAGCATCTTCTAATGACCGACGAAGTTCATTTTCATTTGGACGGAACCGTTAAAAAACAGAATTACAGGCACTGGGCTCGTGAAAACCCATGAGCGTTGTTTACATTCTCAAAAAGTCACAGTGTGGTGTGCCATTGGTTCGACTGGCATTATTGCGCCATATTTTTTCGAAGAGGCTGTCCATACCGTCACCGTTAATTCTACTCGCTACGTTGACATGATCCAAAATTTTTTGGTTCCAGAACTACGCAGAAAAGGGATAAACCCAAGGAATGTTTGGTTTCAGCAGGATAGTGCCACGGCACATACTGCCCACGCTTCAATGAATATTCTCCGCTATAGGTAATGGATTTTGACAAGAGCTTTTACCTTGTAAATAACAGGTAAACTTGTGTACTGCATCGGCATGACTCATAGCTCTTGTCAAAATCCATTACCTCTACCTGTTCCCAGGACAACTCATTTCACGTTTCAGAGATTTGCCGTGGCCTCCAAGGTCTCCAGACCTGTCAATTTGTGATTTTTTTCTATGGTGGTATTTAAAGAGTCGTTTATGTACTAACAAGCCTAGTAGTTTGAGTTGAAGAACGCAATCTGCCAGGAAATCCTGACTATTGATCGAGCGATGTTAGAGCGTGTTATGGAGGATTTCATAAAGAGGATCGAAAACTGCATCCAACGTGATGACATTGTTTTCCATACTTAATTATATTGTAAATGACATAATATAAGCTTCATTTTGATGTGAATAAGATAGTATTTTCTTGCCAATTTCTTCGGTATAATTTAGTTCAAAGTCGTTCTATTGCCAATTGTCACCCTGTATTATTACAATTAGATTTTTTATTAGAATTCTTCATTTTCAAATGCTCTTCTCAAATTTGAAACTTCATTTAAGGTAACAGCCCGATCACACGTTTTTCTGTTGTGTCAAACATGTCTATGAATATTTCATGATGTTCAAAAACAAAAAGTGCGAATTTACGTATTTATAATTTCTTAAAAAATATCTATCAATGAGTAGTGATAAAAAATATTGATACTGCTTATAGTCTTAAATGTTTGGAACAAAAAAATAAACATTTTAATTTCTGGATAGGCCAAACTGACTTAAGTAAATGAAAATAATTAAAGAAATATGCCACATTTTCTTACCAAACTCTCTTACTAATCACTTAAATTTAAATAGTTATTACAATTGTTTATTTAATTTATTTGTAGTCTCCAACATATGCATTTAAGATAACCAAAAGCAAAACATTAAAATAAATGCTAAATCAAAATGTTGCAACTTCCTTAAAACATTTTAATCTGCAATATTTGTCTTCCATAATTTGAGTTTTAGTTTAGATTATATTATCAGCTATATATAGTTTATACAACATTGCATAACTTGCAAATACCAAGCATATTGCCATACCTTGCAGATATTTTTGAACCGTTGAAACAATTAAATTTAAAACTACAAAGGAATATGAATTCAAATGTCACAAGCTTTCCCGAAAATTTCTCCAAAAGCCGAATCCATAAACTAATAATTATAACTAATCTACTCCATTCCACGAATATACGACTGTTTTAAATTCTGTTTAAGGTATCGATTTAAATGGTCCAATGTGCTGAATTGTGCAATAGTAAATTCTCCCCATTTTTAAAATACTGTTATGACAGATATAAACCTTAGATTTAAATATGAAGTCATGATATAAATATAAAGTTGATAGTTTATAGAACAGTTGTAATTTAGATTTTGAAGTATATAATTACTATCATTGAGTTTAGTATTGTAAACAAGTTGGTTTTTTAATTAAGTAATTTAAACGAAGTGTAACATTACTTAAGTGATTAAATAGTGTTTAAACTTAAACCCAATCTGTCTTAAAGCTCTCCAAAGACTTGTTCTGGAAATTTCACATGTATTTATTTTAATTTTTGTAGCACTAAATCTAAAGAAATATGTTCTTTCTTTTCGCGCATTGTATATATTGTCTCACGAATTTCAAATTTTCCACCTTCGGGAAGATCTATATTCTTTGGTTGTCGGCGACATTTATATTGTGCGACATTTTGCCCTTTCACTTTTTTTTTGCTTTTTGTAGAGTGCATCACACACATACACATTTATGCACGGGCTGAACTGGACGCAAAAGGCCCACGTTGGTTTTCTCTGCAGTAAAATAAGAAAGTATATTAAATATAAAGTTGTCTTTATAGATGTGTTTGTCTCGTATATACGTCTAGATATTTTTGGCTTCAATAAACAAATACACTACACAAAACTCGTTGTCTTTATAGATGTCTTTGTCTCGTATATACTTCATCTAATTTACATACCGATGCACGTCATCGGCGTCATAGCCCGTGACGCCACATGATACCAACACGAAATATTTATACGGTAGGTGTGTTCTTTTTTAGAATTGCTTTGCCGAGACACTGGCATTACAGTCACTAGACATATTTTATTATATACGCGTAGAAATAATATTTAAAGATTTCTATTAATGTTAACTTAAAGAAATACACAATTATATGTTTCATTTAATTTGTATAAATGCATTATAAAGCGTTTTTATGGAGAACATTTGTTCGGAACACACTGTAACTGTAATCGAACGAAGGTGAAATTTTGACATAAATTGGTAACACTTATTTGACAGTTGCGGTGTTGATACTTTTTGTACTTTATTATTTTGAATTTTACAGTGAATACCTCTTGGTTTATATTTTTACCTATTTAATAAAATCTGTTCGTTTTAGAACAGAATTAGTGTGTTTTATTTCAAAAATTTCACGTAAGAATTTAAATAGTCGTTGTAAAGAGATGGTAATACTTCTGCAATAATTATGTGACCTATTTGATTGAGTCAGGATTTTTTTATACTTTGGCAACTATGTCAACTTCGATCTCTGTCAATGATAATGTCGTGCATCTGTAAGTAAATTATATGAAGTATATACGTCTAGTGGCCGGTTTCCGAAACGTTATTCAAATCTCCGATCATCTAATCGAGCTGTTAGATTTGATTAACTGTTAACCAGTGACCAGTTTCTGAAACGTTAATTATCTTAAAATTACATGATCGTAGAAATTATGTGACATACGATTTGGTTTCGATACTGTCACAATCGGCTGTCATCCTTCAAAATATTAATAAAGAACCAAAAAATTTTAAGCTGTACCTACCATTAAAAAAACAACATAATTTAAAAAATTAATATTAAAAATGAGTAATCCTCCACGCAAAAATTATACAGAGAGGGAGAAGTGTTTACTGTTGCATATAATTGAAAAGTAAGTACGAAATTGTCTAACTTATAGAACAAATTTCTAATTGTATCTTTGTTTTCAGATACAATATATCTAAAAAAAAAATGAAAGTTTTTTTATTTTTATAGTTGCACAAAATAGTCAAGTGAAAGTAGATTATCTACAATTGGAAGACACGGAGCAGACATCCAATGTACCCTCTACTTCCACTGTGCTGCTCAGTACACCCTCGACATCTGCTGTCCTGCTAAAGAAAAAATCTAAAATGTCTAAGGCTTGTTTTAAAAATAAAAAATAAAAAAATGTAGGGAGCGAAACCAATAGACGTATTTATTATAAAAAAAATTGAGTGTACAAATATAGAAAAAAGAACCAAACTGGTATTTTTAAATAATGAAATCAGACAAAAAGAAATTTTAGAATTGGAACTTCAAATAAAAAAATTTGAAATGAATAAAT
The DNA here is from genome assembly GCA_918026665.1 of Diabrotica balteata. NCBI lineage: Eukaryota > Metazoa > Arthropoda > Insecta > Coleoptera > Chrysomelidae > Diabrotica > Diabrotica balteata. The sequence goes on from OU898277.1 coordinate 58,414,894, forward strand.
AGCAGCTTCAACGTCTACCATATCATCAATGTTGTCATTGTGATCGATAGCTATATTGTGCAATACAGCACAGGCCACAACAATGTTTATGGCTGTATCTAGTTTTACCATTAGTCCCATAGATAGGCAGGGAAAACGTCTCTTTAATACCCCGAAACATCTCTCTATGGGATTTCTTGTTGATACTTGTGCTTTATTGTAAGCTTCCTCACCATTTGTTCTAGGCTGCAAAAATGGAGTCAAAAGGTAACTTCTACAAGGGTATCCACTATCTCCCAAGAGAAAATCTTTCCCATATATATCACTCTCGAAATCGGCACGTATGTGGCTATCATTGAAAATAGTTGTGTCGTGCACATAACCAGGCCATCTACAAATGATATCTTGAATCCTTAGCTGTGAATCACATATAGCTTGAGTATTCAAAGAGAAGTATCCTTTTCTATTCCTGAACAGTTCTGCTTGTGGGCCTCCAACTTATTGAATTTTGACGTGGGTACAATCAACAGCACCTATTACGTTTGGAAAATTAGCCAACGCATAAAACCCAGATTTAACACTCAGGCGCTCCTCTGCTGTTGCTGGCATCTTTATAAAAACTGGCCTTAACCTAGCTATCGCTAGAGATATTCTCTTGATGATTCGACATTCTGTTGATTTGTGCACTCTCACACTATCAGCCACAGTCACTTGGAATCCTCCAGTAGCATAAAAGCTGATTGTCAGTAAAATCTGCTCAATGGCACTAATAGATTTGTTTCGTTTGGTTGTTGGTTCCATGCCATCTATTAGTCCCTCTATTCTGTCACAACTTCCTTGGATACTCTGTAGCGTTGTTTAAATACACTATCACTGTAGTGTGTCATTGGATTCATCCTGGTTCTGTGATTAACCCAGGGGATGTCATTTTCCTCCTCGCTCGACAATGAAAGGTCAGAAATATCAGAGATGTATATTTAATTTTAAAAATCTAAATTATAATTAAATAACTAATAATTATAATTAAAAACTAAAAAACTCTTTATTTAATAACTATTTAACCTATATAATAACTATACAAACTCTATTTAATAACTAAAAACTCTATTTAATAACTAAAAACAACTCTTTATAAATATTAACAGCTCTTTAATCATCCAATAACTTCAAATTAGGTGACAGTCGATTTTGATAGTCGTTTGACATGCGAAACTAGTTAATCGGCGTTTCAGAGACTCAAAACACATTATGATCAACTGTTAACTAACGATTAATCGTTTGTTTTGTTAAATTAGGTGATCGACTGTTGTTGAATGTAGTTTGATTGACGTTTCTGAAACTCAAAATGCGTTTGATCAACGATTAACCATCGATTACATAATTTTTGAGATGATCATCCTTTCGGAAACCGGCTGTAGGTATTTTTGGCTTCAATAAACAAATGCACTACACAAAACTCGTCTCTTAACGGACACCTCTATACGGACGGTTTTTATAACTAAAATCAGTCGGCGATATATGAAACTGTATGTAAATTTTCGTTACTTTTTAATATCTGTTACGACTCGGTACTTTAACTATCAGTAGCCGGTATGTTATACCCGTTACTTTCGGAACTTTTAAGATTACATCCACTCAAAACACAAATATTTAAAACTAACAAAGTTAAATATTAGATTCTTTTTCTGGTTTATGAACCATCGTTTTGCCAATTTCATTTCATTTATATTAAAAATATATTTCTTTTTATTACAGTTGTAGTATCTAATAAAGTAATAAAATAATGTAATATTAAAGAAACCCGGCATGCCTCTTTGGTGTTTACATTTCACCGAAACCCATAAACACATTTGGCTTCATAGACGTCATTATATTTATTTGTAGAAGCGTTTGCGTAAAAAATTTTGTTATTTTCGGATTAAATTTCACAATAAATTTTGCGTTCTGAACATCTATTAACTGAAATAATTTACTTCTACTTGCACAGTAAAATATTCGTTGCCGCAATAATCCAAAACAGTCGTATATTCGTGGAATAACCTATAACTTTTATAATTAATGTTAATTAATAAGTAAATAGTCACATAGTTTTTTTTAATATCGTCGGCTTACAAGCGAAACACACTAAGTCAATTTTTTTCACTTTTGAGTTATTTGCAGCATTTTATTGTATTTTTTTTTACTCTTTAGACTGGTTAAACTCACTAAGTCATACAATAACAAAAACGGTTATTTTTATAATTATCATGTTTCTTACTAAGTCTCAAAAACTATATAATGATTCAGGCAAAACACACTAAGTGACTTAATGTATTTCACTTGACTACGAATGAACCTACCGACTGACTTAAGCAGAGCAATTTACCCAATCTTGTAAAAAAATAATTATTTGTTTGGGTATATTGCATAGGTTTTGTCAGTTTTATTCCAGTAATTTGCGTGATTAGGTCGTTAACAGTTTCGAATTTTGTGTGTATTTATTAATTAATTTCTGTAAGAAAAATAAAATTTTCTGTCGGACTACCTACAGCGATAAACAAAGACGTGAGCTTAAATTCTGATAATTTTTGTCAAGATATTCATTCAGGTCCTCCTCAAATAAGTGACCAGGATTCTGATGAATGTATGGAGGATAGCGACTATATTCCTTCAGGTAATGAAAGTGATAATTTTAGATACCAGCGAAGGAAACTCTACAGCAGACGAGGAAAAAACAAATTTAAATGAAAATAGTCAAGTAGGACCTAAAAGAAGCCGATGGAACACCCCAAGACCATCTGTGTGGTCAACATCCCAAGACCATCAACTATTCTGAAGAGAACCGGAAGTTGCTATGTCAAACTTATGCGATGTTGTCATTTCAAAGACAGAAAGATTTTATATTATTGAATGTGCTTTCTAATGAAGTAAAGAGTGGCAGGCCTAGAAAAGGAGAAAATAGCAAAATGCGATCCAACGCAAAATCCTATTTTTTCACAAATATGGGAAAGAAAAGTCAAGTGTGTCAGAAATTTTTTTGTAAAACATTGTCTATTTCTAATAGGCCTATAATTAATGCCTTTAAAGGGCAAAATGAAAGCAGCGAATATAGTGGAATAGACAGAAGGGGCCGTAGGATTCCTGGCAATAAAACTTCAGTGGAAGCAAGAATAAGAGCAAAAAAACACATTAAAAGCTTTCCTGTTGTAGAAAGTCACTACACTAGAAAGTCTTCGAAAAGACTTTATTTAGATTGCAATCTTAATATTTAAAAAATGCACGACCTGTTCGTTAAAAAGTGTAAAAAGGACAATTTGCCAAGCTTAAGTTAGATAACTTATAGGCGAATCTTTTGCAAGGAATTTAATATGTCATTTTTCAAACCTAAGAAAGACCAATGTTTGACCTGTAAGGAATACACAAAAGCATCGCAACAAGAAAAAGAAGCGATGGAGCTTAATTATAGGAGTCATTTAGACAGAAAAGAGGCTGCAATGAAAAAAAAAAAAATTCAGACAAAGAAGTATCGAAAAAGAATAAAAAATTTAAATCAATTACACGTGATATGCAAAGCGTTTTACAAATTCCATAATCGCAAGTAAATCTCTTGTATTATCTTAGAAAGCTGAACCTCTATAATTTTACAATTTAGGAATCTGCTCTACCAAATGAGGCATTCTGTTATTTTTGGATCGAAGTCAATGGTAAGCGTGAAAGCTGTGAAATTGGTACTTGCCTAGGAATGTACATTAATTCCTTATCTAATATAGAACATCTAACGATTTTTTCAGATACGTGTGGAGGACAGAACAAAAATATTCAAGTATCTGCTCTGCTTTTACATAGTGTTAAAAACCATTCGAGTCTTCGGATAATTGAGCAAAAGTTCATGGAAAGTGGACACTCCTATATGGAAGTAGGTTCCATGCTTAGCGCTATTGAAAGTGCTAAAAAAATGTGGAGATTTTTAGTGTTCACGAATATGAAAATGTCTTTAAAATGGCCAGAATGGCCAACAATGGGAATAAAAAATCTTCCTATAATACTCGTGAAGTTAATTATAACGAATTCTTAGATTTAAAAAAACTTGCACAATATACTATTGTTAATAAGAAAGGGGATCAAAAAGGGCAAACGGTCAACTGGTTAAAGGTAAAGTGTTTTAAGTATGAGAAACAGTTTCCTAACATTCTACACGTTTTGTTTTGTTATACCTGTTTTTTTAAATAATGTTCTTGTTTTGTGAAAATATACATGAAAAAAGTAAAAACTTATATAAGCAAAAATTATTGTATTATTTACAATGTAAACGAAGCCTGTAATAATCGTATGACAGTAGGTAAATAAAAAAAAATACACATAAGTCATACTGTCATAGCAAATTAAACAAGTAAAACACGCTAATTTAAATGCTACAGGTAAAAAACATTAAGTCAACGTATTCAAATCGAAAATTAAACAAAAATTAATAATTTGGTAATATATAATTTACTTCTCCTCGTCAGTAATCATTATTAATACTGTATGAAAACTTTCGTATAATTACAAAACAACAAATAAAAGTTTTAAATGTGAAAATTGATCAAACTGTTTTTAAAAAAATTTAAAACACGATTATCTCAAAACTATATTTTTTGACTTAGTGTGTTTCGCTTGTAAGCCGACGATATCATTAGTCATTCAGCCTATTGCAATAGATTCTCTAATCAGACAAATATACAATCCATAAAAAAAATAGTTACATAGTTGGAAATAAAAACAGAACAAAGAAACATACTGCAGGTTGAAAATGATCTCTGATTTGTATCTAGTGGTATGAATCTAAGGGTTTCAATGTGAATAAAGTACCATTTGTGTCCAATTTTGTATAGTTTACTCTGTAAATAAAATAATAATTAAGTCAGTTGAGAGGGCTTCCCTGGCTAAATGTTGGAAGTCTATGGATTATGATAGCTAAAAGACTTCGAAGATGCCGTAATCTGTGTACAGATTATAATACCGCCAAATTAACTGTGATTACTGATTGCTCTTGAAAAATTGCACAAGTATAGGATCCACTATTTTTGTTTACAACATAATACAAAGGTAGAACGTATAACGGCAATATAATTAATATTAAAAATTGTACCTTGCTTTTGCGTTTTGCATTTTTAAAGTTCAAAACAGGTCGATCATGAGCTTATCTAAAAATATCTCTATTTATTATTTTATCAAAATTTATTCAGATTATAAGTGTGTAAACAATTTTATTTCTATTTATTTTTATCTTGAATTGTTTTGATGAACTTGTGTATTTTATTTACGTTCTTGCAGTTGTTTCCTATTTAGTAATAACCGATAGTATATCATGAAATAGTAAAAAGTTTATTCATAATTTTTATACTATACACCGAAAATCAATTTTAGTTGCCGAAAACCAATTTTAGTTGCCGAAAATGCTCGTCTCTTATGGTAGGTGTTAGTCCTCTACAATAACAAGGTTGCTTTTTCATCAAATTGCAAACTTGCAGAGAAGTCGTACTCCGTCGTCGATTCCTAGCTACTTCCCTCCATTTTCTGACCTTTAGATTCTTAAGGTCTTCTTCAATCCATTTTCTATGCGGTCATCCTCTACTTCTTCTGGCCTCTGGGATTGAGATTGTACTCTTCGTGTATTCATTCTTTGACATCCTAGAAATGTGTCCAGCCCATCTTAGCCGCTACATTTTAATAAATTTAACAATATCTTATCTTCGACTAAGTTTTATCTTCGACGTCATTTTTATTTACGGCTTCAAAATGCTTTCGAAGTATTTTTCTCTCAAAGATACCAAGTAATCTCTCATCGTTTGGGATAAAGTCCATGTTTCAGCGACATTAATCAAAACGGGTATTATTTAACGTCTTGAAAATGTTGAGCTTGATTGCACGATTTAGGTTTTTATTTCTGAGATGGTTCTGAAGATCATAGAGTTCTGTTTGCTATTTTTGTGCGTCTGTTTACTTCGTCACTTGGCATGTTTGTTGGTATTTACTAGCGCTCCAAGATATATGTGAATTCTTTGACTTGCTCAAAGGTATAGTTGTTATTTGGATTCTCTAAAAAGGTTCCACTATTTTCGTATGACATGTCTGAGTTAAATATTATGAAACGTCAAACATTAGCTGAAAGTATAATTATCTTTACAATCAATTGTGGCTTAATCTCATATATAAACATAATTTTGAATTATCTGTTGAACATTTTTAAGGGTTTTTAGCAACCAAAACATATATTTGTTTTTTTTTTCCTTGTTTACAATAGGTCCTAGTTCACTTGAAGCGTTCGTAAACTTTGTAACACATTGCAGTATGTCTTTAATACTTATGTCCACTATAACGATATCATCAGCGGATGCGAGGATTTGTGTCGATTTTTATCTGTCTGACTACCTTTTTCGAGGCAATATTAAAAGAGAAGGCAAGCCAGAGCGTCTCTCTGTCTTAGACCATTATTAATATTAAAGAACGTTGTTTTCTCATTGAATTTTAACGCACTAGCTTACGTATTGCATTGCTAGTTTTGCCAAACTAACTAACGTAGGTGGGATCCCAATTTATTATTGCATTATATAGTGCAGTTCTTTGAACAATGTTATATGAACAACTATTCCAATGTAGTGTTTTCCCTCGAGGTCGAAGGTTTAAACCACCAGTATTGCCGGTAAAAATTTTAGGAAGTTGGTTATGTTATAAAATGATAAAAATTTTAACACAACTTCGTTAGACCACCCCATAGTAAAATTACCACGATACTGACCGTACCTGTTCCTAGTCACGTCGGAAGGGCGGAGTGGAAATACGTACTATACATCAGCTTCCATTTTGGTTTGAACCATGTTAATTTATCGACCTCTGGCCATAAATAGACAGTTTACCGTATCCCAGGTATCGTGAACTACAAATATTGAGGATAAAACGATATGCCACGTTGCGTTGGTTCCCATTTTTACCTTTTGTCTTTTTCTATATATCTAAGAACGCCACTCCATGTTCTGTCAGATCGCAGCTTTAAACTTTACTGTTCAATTACATTAGAAGAAATAACTATAAATAATTAGTGGAGTCGGCATTAGAAGAAATAACTATTTTTATAATTATGTTATTATTTTTATAAATCAAATATTCAAAGTTAATTTTTCAGTAAATAATATAATAAAAGGAATATTCACATCCCGTCAAACCTGTCATTCTATGACACTTATTGAAGTTTAACTTAATTTTTCAGATTCTAACTTCTTTTTGTGTAAACATTTTTCAGATACTTGTGTACATGACTTTGGTGTTGTAAAATATTATCATTCAAAAATAAATAATTTTAATATACTATTTATTATAATAACAGTCAATATTACAAAGGAAGTATATTATTGTTTTTAAACTCACGTTATGAAAATAATATTTTCTTTATCATGGCGATATGCGAATTATATGTGATTCACCTTTTTAATCATGACAATGTTAATTAAAATTTCATAAACATAACTAGATTAGTCAGGGCTTAAATATAAATATGCATTTTTTAAATCTTGTTTCACTATTGTTATAAAATAAGTTTAATCGATTTGATAGATTTGAGTTATAGTTGATAGAATTTACATATCCTAATCTAATAAAACACCGGAAATATTGTTTTCACAATTATTTCAGGATGCAATGTTATTTTTTGATATTTCAATTACTAACTTCAACAAAGTGTGTTTTCCTTAGTTCAGTCCTTACGTAGTCTTATAAAATTTTTGTACGTAACAGGCTTGTAGTTTCTAATACGGAATGAAAAAAAAATACAAAAAAACACCTAATGGAGTTCTCTGCGTATATGTTGATTTTCAAATCTCGTTTCATTTGTTGAGGTAGTAAATGAGTCACTAACTTTTTAGAAAAATTAAATTTTTTTGTCTTTATTTCCTTTGCAGTGGTTATACTCCATATTAATTTGTGAGAGAAATTTCTAGAATTCGCACTATACATTACCGTACAATTATAGTATCAAGACACTTATTATAATACATCAACGTATGTCTGGAGTCAACCAAATTAACTATAGTCATTATTTAAAAGATCCGATAAGTAGGTCTAACAAAACCGTTGGAAATATGCTGAGATACGAATAGTACGTAATAAATGCTTTTTAGGACGTACTTTGTATATAAATTAATGGCGAAATAAAATAAACTTAAGTACTATAAAATTTCAAAGTCCCAACATAAAATTAGTTGTGAAAACAACTGTTTGTGTAATATAAATAACTTCTAAATACAAAAACAGGACAAAAAAACTACAAAAAATCCAACAAACTGTCAGCCACAAGTAAACAAACCAGAAACATCACAGATTGCACTTAAAATCTGAAAACGTCTTCAAGCGTCTTTTGGTACATATCTTTTTTCAATCTAGTGAGTCTAGAGCGTTCATCATGTGTCTTTACTTAATAACAGGCGATAGCTAGTTTGTCTTTAGTTTCATGCGTGGAAGACAATGATGCTAGATCAAAAGTATGTGTTTTATCTCGCTAGGCATTAATGACGCGCGGGTAAAGAACCATGCTCCTCCTCCTTAATCTTTTCTCCTTCGCAAGGATGTAGTGGTGTTATGTAATTAGTTTGACTCAATTATCACTCTCCTGTGGGTGTTGTTTTGCTTCGGAGAATGAGTAACCAGTGATCTCCTTTATTTGGTTCGTAATCGCACTGGAGATCTTCCTCTGGATCTTTTACTTGGAATATAAGGTTTATCTTTCTTCAAAAATCAATTTAAGTTAACTTCCGTGCGAGTAAGTGTTCGGCAAGAGGTAGTGTAAAATAGTTATCTATGGTAATGTTGCCTACTACTGCCCCGACTGCAAGTTCTTTAACTACTCGTCTAACATTATAAGATCAGCATAAGCAAGCAAATGATAAACATTTTCAGCGTCGCAAATCCACCAAATCTTGATGCTATATTTAGCTGGCTTTGCAGGACTATACTGCGTAAATTGTATGGAATCGCAAAAAGGATAAAGTTGTACATCGATCGTGACATTCTCTGTCGGCTTGTGCGTCTGTGATTAATTTGCGTCGAGCATTGACCAGAGATCACGGACCTTATCTTCTCTTGCTCGAAACTGGCATGTATTTGCATCGTCAAAATGTTTTGCATGATTTATAGATCCCCATTGTCCCTCGATACAGTGTATATGAATTTAAATGCCACATTATCATTTGTATGATCGATGTTACAATTATTTATACTAGAACAAATCAAAATAGCGATGAATGAGTATATTTCTTGTATAAACATGTTTCTGCTGCCTACACTGACACAGCCTTTTTATTTGTATGTCGAACAAAGTGTTCTTCAACATTTATTGAAAGTGTTACGGTACTTCGATGAAAACCGCTTTGCTGACGCACTACATTATGAGATGCAGTTTGATGTTGATGAAGAGGCGTTTTATTTCATACAGTTTCATTTTTGGTTATGTAAGCGCATGTTGGTTCCCTTGCTTCCTCACTTTCTTCTTCTTTCTCTCGCTCGTTTTCGGCGTCCTCGTCTTTGTCATCTAAAAATAAAAAAAATTACCTACACTACATTCATCACTATCAAGAACCTCACCTTCAGACAAAGTATCATCTGGTCTCCTAATAATGCGGTCAAATAAGCTATTTTATCCGTGGCAATTCATTCTGAGATAAAATTCATGCTTTATTCACTTTTTCGAATTAAAACTTTTATAAATGAAGCACTGATGTATGTACATTTTGTTATAAGACTCTGCAAATTCAGTCCTCGATAATTCCGCCATAATGCTAACATATATTGCGTAGATTACCCAAGCGTTTCTGCTAACCCTTTGTATGAGATACAGCATGCAAATTTTTATGCTTTACAAATATTTACAAATGCTTCTGCCACTCGTTTATTATGTTTATTTACTGAGATAAACGTTAAAGGAAACCATTTCAATTGCATAAACAGTGAAAAAATGAGAGGTGGGCACCGGGGTATCCGGGTATGTAACAGTGTGTGTAAAGTTAGGTATGTAAATACGGGTTAAGTTTGAAATCTAGCTCTAGGTTTTCACAACCTTTTCTTTCCGTTCATAATCTTTAAAAGTTTCTTTAAATTTTAAATAGTAGGCACTTAATCTACCTATAAATTTCAAGGCTATCAACTATCAGTTTCATCAAAAAATCCGAGAATTAAGTAAAGTTCTAATACCAAATGTTTCTCGTATAATTAACATATTTTTAAATTAAATAAAACATTTACGATTTATACAGTATGTCCCAGATTATGGAGAGGGTTTTTCTAATATGTCAAAACGTATAGCTTTCAATTTTATGATTGAGGACATATTTTAAAAAGTATTTTGAATCACACCTAGTGCTTCAGAGATAAGTAGCTATGTAAACATTTGTGTTTGAAGATATAATATTAAAAGAATTTCAAAAATATTTATTTGAAAATGTATAGTTTTTGCAAAAGATGAATTATTAACGTATAAGGGAGAGTAGGCATTCTAAACAAATGATTAGAGACAAACTTCGGATGCTGCAAAAATATTGACTGCTGTATTGGTCAATAAAAATCAAGAGAAGCATGGAAAGTAATAAAAAACATATACGTCGAACAAAACCAACATACAGCCTATTTTGATAAACACGTGGAGAGGACATTACTCATAGAAACTCCTAGAAGAAAGAGAAAAGTATTTTACATTATTCCCTATATGTGTTCACGATCAAGAGAATATACTAATATGAAAACAAAAATGATAAAAAAAGTACGAAAGCTTCCATGAAAAACAACAATAAGGTATCAGCATCTGAATGTATAGCGGCAGAACTATTAAGGAATGAAACACGCAAATGCCAAGAATCCCAAGGAGTTGGAGGGAAGCATGGAATACGCTTATTCGCAAAATATACCCAAAAGACTGTTATGGAAACTACAGATGCATCTCAGTGACCAGTACCTTTCAGTACCAGTACCTAATAATTTTACTGTAACTCAACTGACTGAACAAAAAAGTAACAAGGAACCAAGAGATCCATCTCTTACTTGTTGAGTTGCCAAAGCATACGGTACCAGAAATACAGTACCAGCAAAAGAACTATGGTAATTTCTGGAAAATTCTCCAGTAAGTAATACGATTATTGCAGCATTTAAATCAACTGTGACATCAAAAGCCACATTAAAAATTCTTCAACTTCTTTCTTGTATGTAGGCTTTAAAGCCTGTTTCTTCTTCAATATTAGCCTCCTAAATTGTTTAAATTATTGCGCCACCTTTTTCTTGGTCTGTCAATACTTCTTCGTTCATTTGGTGACTTGTCTCGTGCTATTCGTACTACCCTATCCTCTGCCATTCTACTAATGTGTTTGTTCCACTCCTGTTCCCGTTTTGTCACCCATCCATTTATGTCTTCTATATTGCATGCTCTTCTTATGTTTTCGCTTCTCTCCCTATCCAACATACTTTTCCCTGATATTCGTCGAAGTATTTTCATCTCTGTTGTTTCTAGTAGTCGTCTCGTTTTAGATGTGTCAAGTCTTTTCTCCGCCGTGTATGTTAATATAGGTCTAATTGCTGCTTTATAGATTCTAGTTTTTATGTCTTGTCTTAAGTGTTTGTTCTTCCAGATTGTGTCATTAAGAGATCCCCCTGCTTTACTTGCTTTTCATTTTTGTTTTCGTGCTTCTTCTTCAACATCTCCGTAACTAGTTATATCTATTCCCAGATATCTAAACCTTGCTTGCTGCTTTATTATTTTCTCATCAATTTCGATTTTACATCGTAGAGGATATTTAAATGTTGTCATACATTTGGTTTTTTCTGCTGATATCATATTAAAAGAAAAGGCAAGAAAGTATTTTTGAAGTGTGTATATTTTTTAATAATTCCTAGCTGAGCGCTTTCGGCTTTACAAAGCCATCATCGGAGCTATGCTACAATAAAATGTTTTTATAAGTAACTAATTGGTGAAGATTTTAATTTTATACTTACGTCAATTTATAAATACCACTACAATGGAGAGATCTCATTTCCTTATTTGTTGAAATTTTGATTTTTTTAATTACTTAGTTGTTAAAAATTCTTAAAAAACATACAAAAAACCGACACTGGACTTCACAGACACATTAAAAATTTTTTGTCATGGTACGGGTGTAAGAACCCGACCATTGTTTGCTATGAGGAGGTAGACAGAATAGAACTAATGAAATCAAATGTCGGTCCCTTTAAACGATTGTTCAAAAGTGACAGTTGACAAATGTCATGTATAATAAATAGAGATTGTTTTAAATTCTTACAAAATTATTTAATAGTTTGGAATTACTAATAGTCATCAAAGACTTTCTAAAAATTAAGTTTTTAAGCTTTTAAATTAAATCTTATGTGTTCATCACATCATACAGAATGATATTAGTTTGTAAATTGACTCAAGTCATTGATCAAGGTCAATGTATGTTCAATCTGACAGTCATCCCTAAGAAACAAGGGTTCAAATCGTTCAATAATAATATAAAGAAGAAACATGGTATTAATGTTACATGATCTGATATTTAAGTGTATTGAGAATTGTATCTCTTGATGGAAATTTGTAAGAAATTTGCATAAAAATTTTTTTAAAGAATATATTTTCATGTTTCAATTAAGAATAACTTGTCAAATGAGTTACAAAATGTTGTAAATTTATAATAAAGTTTAGAATTTTTGTTTAAAAATATAAAATTATGAAAAAATGTAATAAGATTGCATGAGGTCACCCTTCTTCCTCTAAAGTCTCCCATAATAATTTAAAAAGAGGTTTATAATTGCAATTGAGGTTGATTTGTGTGTTTAAGTAACAATCAGGGTTTAGTTTCATTTCTTAGGTTATCTTAAGATCTTCCGAGAGATTCATGAGTCTAAAGTTTTTATTGGGAATGTTGTGTAAAATTTTACTGTTTTCAGAAGGAGAAAAGGAATGATTATTAAATTTAATGTGATATCCAAAGTTTGATCTTTCTGGGTTATTGAGGTGTTCTTTGATTCAGAGTTCTCATTGTTCTACCTACATAAGTCATATTACAGTCACCACAGGACAGCTTGTAAATACCACTTCTGTTTAGTTTGTCAACTTTGTCTTTGGTCTTGCTGAAGATGGACTTGATGTTATATTTGGTTTTAAAGGAGATGTTTAAGTCACTGATTTTATTAACAAGTACTCTTGAAATTTTTTCTGAAATTGGGCCTAAGTAAGATAAGGATCTATATATGGAAGTAGTGTTGGATTTTTTATCAACACTAAAAGCTTGGTTTAGTCTCTTTTTGAGTATAGATTTTCTAATAACTTTATCAACAGTAGTATAAGGAAAACCATTGTTGTTTGCTATCTGTTTAATGATGGAGATTTCTTTATTTTCTTGAGACATAGGGATATTAAGAAGTCTGTGGACATAACATTGAATACATCCAAAACTTATCAAAGTTTTTTTTTTATTTTTCATTAAAATTTTAAGGCGGTGGTCTTCAATAAACGCCGTATGCCGCGTATAGCGTTACGCCATGCGTCACGTATACATCCTTGTATAGCAGTTGAACGCTACGGTCAGCGTACAATAAGATACCGCATCCATTATTTATTATATAAACCATAGGTACGCGACGTATGGTGTAACGCTGTACCTGGCGTAACGCGTTTATTGGAGATCACCGCTGTTACGTATTTTGATAGAGCGAGCAGGTTTCAGAACCTTTTGCTTGCGTTTGACGTGGAATATGTTCCTATAGATTGTCTCAAAGTGACTAGTCTCTACAGCGTAAATGCACAACATCGATGCCATCCTTCTTTGCAAACTTGTATTAAAATAAACGTCACTTCTTACTACTTAGCCTAATCCATCTTTTGTGTTGAGGGTAGCTTAAGTACTAATGCCCACTAACGACCCTGCCTGGCTTCCTTCTGTCAGTGGTTCTCAAACAAAAATAATATTTGCTACAACATACTTGGGTTAAATTAAAATAAAATAGAAATTAAGAAATGCCTTTTATTTATGTCACACAAGCAGTTTGTTTTTAATTCTACAGTATGTGCTAGCGATACAAACCATTTGTTTAAAGATTTAAATTAAATCGAATAAAATAAAACTGAAATATAAAGAAACATTTTATTTATGCATTGTTCCATTTAAAAGTTAAGGAGGGAAGGACTTTTAAAAACCGCACTGTAAACCGAAAATAAAACTACTTAGTAAATAAGTTGAAAATAAAAGAGGTCATTGTATTTAATTTCGTGTGTAAGTAATCGTAATTGTACACCATTATACTTAGTTCCTTTTTTTGTCAATCGCTGTCACATTTAGTTTCTGCTTATCATCATCATCATCATTATTATCGTCACTGTCATCACTATCTCCATTATTTATATTTATAATAATTGGTTCAATATCATCCAACAAATTGTCAATTTCCCACATTTTTTTTTTCTGTTGCTATTACGTGGTTTACGTAGTTTTTTCATTTCTCTGGCGTAATAACCTGGTACGCTGCTCTAATTAAATTTCGCATTTCAGCTTCTTTAAAATTCGCGTTGCGTCCAACTATATACTGTTCCACTTCACTCCAAACCATTTCGATGGGATTTAGTTCACAGTGATAGGGTGGGAGCCTCAGAATTTTTACATGGTGCTTTTTGGCAATATCTTCTATTATGTACCTGTCATATTTTGCTTTGAAGGCCTTGACTACATCAAGTAACACGCATTTTAGGTAGTCTTCTTCAAAAAATAGGTCCTTTGACAGAAGCCATTCTTGAATATCTTTTTTTTAGTGTTGAACTGTTGGGAATTTGTTCTAACTTTTTGCTGTCATAGAGGTCATTGTCCATTACCACAACAGTTTTTTTCTGGCAAATTTAGCAATAAGTTACTTGCGAACCAATCTTCGAAGGTCGGTCCATCCATTTCGTCGTGGTAGTCCTGAGTATTTTTCTTTGCCAAAAACGTGACCTCTGCTCCATCAACAAATCCACTGGTAGATGCTGCGTGCAATAAAACGAACCGTGCTATTCACGAGCTGTTGGAGATTTTAATCCTGTTGTCAGACCACGAACAAAAGCATCGCGATAAGAAATAATTGTTTTATGAACCCATTCTTTTTTCACACTGTGCCCGATATTTACATATAATTCATCCAAATACACTATGTTAGATTCTTCTACACGGTATTTACGAATTGCGCGTAAATAACCATGACGCCACGAGATGATTTCTGGTTTTTCAATCAAAATTGAATTTCTGTCACGTTTTATAAACACAAAATCCATATCACTCAGCAATCGATGTAGCGTGACCCGTGAAAAGTTGGGCAACGTTTCTTCGACATGTACAACAGCTAATATGGTGTTTATTGTTAGTAGTATGTTGTCACGAAAAAATTGATGAACTATTCTACGAATTTGGCCCCTGACACCTTCATCGTACTTGTTGTTACGAGAATTACCAACCTTTGGCTTCTTGGGCCTGCTCTTTGGAGATTGTATTCCAACAGGTGATGAATATTCCTGTCGTATGCGAAACAGTCTTTTTGCAAAAACCACTCATTTCTGACACTTTCCTAATTACACCTCATACAGAATCGTTGTTATCCTGATTAAGATGATGATTAATAATATTCATTATTATCTGCTTCTCTGAAAGTGTCAGAGCTTTTCCACGTTTCCATTGAACAATTTCCTCCATTTTGCGGTAAAAATTCGGCGTTAAATATAACAATAGCCAATAATAGAAAATAACAATAATTGCCAACAGCAAATCATAACAACAGCCACCAACAAATAATAACAATAACAAGTACAGTTATTATACAGTAAAAACAGTAACAGTACATCCAAGATGGTACAAATAATCGTAACTCGAATATGTTTACGCGCTCCGAAGAACAAATAAAGACTAATTAAGGCCCTGGATGTATCAAGCTTTTAAACATATTCTGTATAAGAATTACTTTAATTGCTTCTTAATTACTGAATAACTTAGAAGAAAGTATTTGATAAACTTTGAAACAAATGTTTATTTAATGTACATTTTATTATACTACTGCCACTAATAAAAGATAAAAGTTGATAAGTTACTATTAGAAGCAAATAATGTAGAGTATTATGTAAAATTATTAGCAAACGATATTTGTAAATAACATAAAGTTGTACGTGAGGACTTGTTGAGAACTCCTGGTTTATTCCGTTTATTTTGAAATATAGACAATAGAGAACGCCGCTCCCTGCATAAAACTGGCAACGTCTTGGCGAAATTCCCATAAGGTTAGCATTGCATATCTTACTCTGTACAGACTAGTCACTTTGAAACAAAGTATAGTAGATATTTTTTGTTATACCTACCGCATAAACGTTCCCGGCCGATAAAATAGATATACTTCCTTTAGCAAGACTATCAGAAATCTCGTTACCGTCAATTTCTTTATGTCCTGGCATCCATAACAAAAGTTAAAGCAACGATACATTTGAACTTTCAATAGTTTCATATACCGGTATATAGTTATGTGACATTATTTATATTAAAATGGAAAACATGTGTTTACTTTTATTTATATTAAGTTTTTTTTTATTTATAATTTTTTTTTTTGTTTCAGGAACATCACGAGGAAGATTTCTTTTTATATATTGCTTATTCCGATGAGAATGTCTACGGAGATGACCTGTAAAAACATCCCTTTGAATGATTAATCAATCTTTTATGGTTCAGCAATCTGATTTTTAATGTATAACTGAAATTTATTAAATAGTTAACAACTTTGTGATTATTAAAATTTTCAAGTTTTTCTTTTGGGTTACTGACATTTATTATTAGTTATGGTGATTATGATTTTTTTTATTTAAGGAATAAGTACGTATGTGCACATATTTAATCTTAAGAGAGCTACAGCTAGATATTAGATCTTATCCACCTGATTTGATGGATTTAATGTATTTAGATATTGTGATTAAAATTAGTTAAGTTCCAAAAAAAAAATAATAAAATAGTTATTTAACATTTAGTATTTATTCTAACATCAAACACCTTTTAGCCCTTACTATATATCCTCCTTCTCCTTTGTACTATCTCTATCATAGACATAATAAGGATAGGCAAGGCATAGTGAGCAAAATAGTGTAACGCGGAGCACTCTTTCGGTAGTATATCTAATCTATCTCTCTTTAGCAACGCTTGCGCATTACACATATGTGCAAAAGTGGTGTATCTCCATATTTTGTTATTTACTGGTTTATTGTATCGTTCAACCTTCAACCACATTTAGTATAATATTTCAATATAAAAGCGAATCATCTCCAAAATTTATTCCTTCAACATGTAGATGGGGTTACTTCGAGATGGGGGATTTGTTCGAGAGTGTAAACTGTAAATGTGTCATAAAAGTGAAGTAAATCACAAGTCGCAATAATAATGAAGTAATTCCGGAGTTGCTTTACTTTTATTGTGGCAAAATTGCAAGAGCTTATGTTGCATATTGTATCATTTCGTTGATTAATTTATGTTTACTGTTTCAAAATAATAGCATATTATGATGGATACAGATGATTTTAGTAATTCTTTTAATTGATTCCGAATATCACCCTTCAACTGAAGAAAATAATAGTAATTCCGGTACGTTTCGTTGTTGTTAATTTGGTTATTTTTATAACCTTAAAATATAAGTTATTAATAAGAATTAGGCAATCCATTGATCTTTTAAACGTTGTATTTAGTTGGCACACAAAACCAACAAAACTGCCCTTAACTTTATCTACTGGTTTTTGTTAATGATTTTAATTGTTTTAAAGATATGTTGTTATTGTATCTTCAAACAGACCCTGTACCAGCTAAGGCTAGAAAAATATCACTCAATAAAGAAAATTGGGCAGTCAACAAAAGAAAAATGTTAAGAAATAGCGGTAAAGAGTATTTAACTAAAAGAGGTATAATAAAAATTGAGAAAAAAATTGAAAATATTGATTGTGGATGTCCAAAAAAATTATTAAAGCTATTGACAGAGGATGAAAGAAAAGAAATATTTGACTCTTTTTGGAATTATGATCTTCAAAATTCATATCTGTATGCATTGGTACAAAAATCAGCAGTCAAAAGAAAACGTCCACTAAATCACGAGTAGGAAAATATTTTCATTTTAAATATTTTGTTAAGTAAATTGATGAAATCCGATCTGTGTGTAAGATATTTTTTAAAAACATTTCAAATCAGTGATGGCAGACTGTATTGTTTACCTTTCAAAGGATGATATGTTTCAATGTACTGACAAACGAGGTATAACAAGTTCCAGAAAACTTGATGATTCTGACATTGTAACTCACATCGAAAATTTTCCATCCTACCAAAGCCATTACACGAGGAAAAATAACCCCTGTAGAGAGTATTTAAATCCATGACTAACAGTACGAAAAATGTATGGTCTTTACAAAGAAAAATGTGATATTGATAAGAGAGAACCTAAGAAAGTAAAATATATAATAAAGTTTTCAACACAAAATTTAATTTACATTTTAAAATGCCACACAAGGTCACTTGCAAAACTTGTGATAACCTTAATTTAAAGATACAGGGAGCTGGCGATGAAAATGCTAGGAATGGATTTGAAATGCAAAGATAACTTCACCAACGAAAGCCAGAAAATGATTCAAAAAGAACTGATGAAACATACATTCTAACTTTTGATCTACAGAAAGCCTTACTCTTCCCCAAACTTAGTACTTCTATAGCATACTATAAAAGAAATCTTTATGTTTATAACTTCGGTATACATTGTTTCAATGACGATGTAGACTACATGTTTGTCTGGGATGAAATTGAAGGCGGAACATTGCATCATGTCTTGTAAAGCTTTTAAAAACTCATGCAGCTATCATGTCATACTTTGATTCTTGTACCGGACAGAATAGAAACATCAAGATGGTTCTTTCTCTTTTAAAGCTTATACAAGAACCTAATCGCAGTACAAACACAGTAGACCATACATTTTTAGTCTCAGGGCATTCGTTTTTACCCAACGATGGGGAATTTGGAGTCATTGAAACCGCTAGTCGTCATCAATGGATAGACATTATAAAAAACGCAAACAGCCACATTTTTGCGTGACGAAAATGAAAAACTGATTTTTAAGTACAGTTACCTTGGAAAATACCATTACAAATAGAAAGAAAACAACATGTGGTTATGAGTTCAGCTGGCTTAATATTAGATGGATAAGATTTGAAAGAAATCATCTATTACAGTTTAAATTTAAAGAACCCCTTAAACCTGACAAGCCATTTTACATTGTAGATTTAACTAAAAAGAAGCAGCGACCCGAAGTTCAGCTAAACAATATTATACAAATGCCACTGTATACCTCAAAACGTCCCATAACAAGCGCAAAAAAGGAAGATATGAAAGACCTCTTACCGTACATTCCACCGATTTACCACTCGTATTATAAAAATCTCCCTACCGATATACCAACATGGTCAAGCACCGGCAATTCTAGTGAACGTTCTTCTGATGATGAAATTATGTACGATTAGCTCACAATAACAGTGAAGTACCGTAAAACGAGGTGAATAGAAACAAAATTTTATTTATATTATGTAATTTATTTCGTACATAACTATAGATAAATAGTGGCAACCATTATTTTTTTATGTTGCTACACTTTAGGCTAAAAGGAAAATAATGTTTTGTTTGGTTGGCAGCACTGGTTCCCGTTTGTTTGTCTTGTTGACATTTACCACGCGATTGTTGTGTTTTTTTTATCCACTTAGAACTTTCCAGGTAAGTCAGAATACGTAGTGTTCTAAAAAGTAAATAGCTGCACAAAACATAGTTTAATTATCCATACAAAAGATTTCGGCTTACTTTAAGCTTTAACTTTAACGATACTATTTCAAAAACTATTCATATTTTGTAGGTTATGTTTTCAGAATTTATGGGGTGAATAGAAACACATAATTTTTACTGTTTCTATTCTGTAAATTCTGAAAATTGTAATACTAAATCACATTTATACTAGATAAAATACATATTGTGTGTTATATATTTATGTTAGACACTTAAATGGCATAGCTGTTTTGTTTCAGGGCCCTGTAAAATGCCAAGAAAGTACAAACCGGTGGTTTGAAGGGGCTACAGAAAGAACGATCCAAAGATAATCGAAAATGCACTTTCTGACATATAGAAGGGACTAAGTTTTCGGAAGTCTGCTGAGAAACATGGTTTGCATTATAGTATTATATATCGGCACTTGAAAAGAGGCCTCAATGTGAAGAAACATGGTGGTCAGACAGCTTTATCTCTCGAAGAAGAACAACTGTTTGTTGAAAGGCTGAAGATATGTGGCGAATGGGGCTATCGTATTGACACTTCAGCTCTACTACTCCTTATAAAAGATTTCTTAGACCGAAGAGTGAAAGAAGTTAAAGAGGTTTAGAGATAACCTTCCTATCCATGACTTTGTTGAATCATTTTTAAAACGTCATAAGCATCAACTAGCCGTGAGAATGTGTCACAATATTAAACGATCGAGAGCTGGTGTGACACAAGAAACAATTAACAATTATTTTGATGAACTTACAAATGAATTAAAGGATGTGTCCTTATCTAATATTGTTAACTATGATGAGACGAACCTAAGTGATGACCCTGGTAAACGAAAGGTCATTACACGTAGAGGGACAAAATATCTAGAAAGGATCATAAACTCATCAAAGGCATCTACGTCTGTGATGTTTGCAGCCGCTGCTGATGGCACTATTTTAACCCCTTACGTAGTCTATAAGGCATTGCACTTGTACCAAAGCTAGACAGAAGCTGGGCCAAAAAACGCCAGGTACAACCGAAAAAAGTCTGGTTGGTTTGATTCCTTCTGCTTCGAAGACTGAGTACTGACAGTTGCTCTTCCATACCTGAAAAAACAAACGGGTCGAAAATTTCTGATTGGAGACAATTTGTCTTCCCATTTATCAGTTGAATCTGTGAAGTTGTGTAAAGACAATGCTATCAATTTTATTTTTCTCCCAGCTAACTCCACCCATCTGACACAACCTCTGGACGTGGCATTTTTTTGGCCATGGAAAGCAAAATGGCGACAGATTCTCGAAGAGTGGAAAAAGGGCCCAGGAAGAGCGGAAGCAACTGTTCCTAAGAATAAATTTCCAATGTTATTGAAAAAGTTGTGTGATTCATTGAAGAAAGAAAATGTAATCGCCGGTTTTAAGAAGTGCGGTATAGCGCCTCTAAATAAGAACAAAGTGCTGTCTATGCTTCCACAAATTATTGATGAAGAGGAAAACCAAAATCCCGAAAACATTCAGAAGAACCACGAAGCTGTTGACAATAGTTTCAAAGAGCTCCTTCATAGTCTTAGAGAAGGTCAGTCTCCTTATATAAGGAAAAAGAGAACCAAAGTTAATGTGAAACCCGGCAAAAGTATCAGTGTTGAGGACTTTGTCGACGACGATGAGAACTTAAATCCCCAAACTTCACTTGCTAGTAACCAAAACCCATGTTCCTCCAAACAGGTTCAGCCAAATAAAAGCCGAAAGCGTGTGGAGTTATCATCAGAAGATGAAGATGACTTTTCAGTGCAGGATACTGACTCTTCAGATGCCCCTGATCTAGATGAAAGTACTGACAAGGCCTCAGGCGAAAACCTCGTCATCAATGAAGATGACTACATGTTATTCAAAGTTTATGGTAAAAAAAACATCTTTTAGGTTTTATATATGCAAGGTTGCTTTCCTTGAAGATGACGGTTTCGTTGGAATATTTTTGAAAAGAGTGCAACAAACTAATAAGTTTACCATAACTGAAGAAGAATCACTTGTCTCCAGAAACGACGTCATCCTAAAACTATACTCCCCAGTATTTTCCTCAAGTACGCTATTTAAAGACATGATATTTTTCGAAGATGACCTGTCTAATTTCACAATTTATTAATAATTATTTAATCTTATTAAATACGATTTTTTTACTTAGAATTATGTAATTTCTTTTGTTTATATAGCTACCTACTTAAATAAATCATTATGTTGAGAAATAAATTTGTATTTATCCATTTATAAATTAAAAATACCATATTTAACTGCTTCTATTCACCCCCGATACCTTTCAATAGAAACAAACATAAAATTAAAGTACTGTTTCTATTCACCCCCCTTTGAAGGGTGAATAGAAACACCATGTTTTAATTTTTTTTCTTTAAAATAAAATAAAATTAAAATAGTTAAATACTATAAACAAATAGGTCTACCAGAGACCTGTGTTTGGGCAAAAAATTGTGTATCTAGAACAACTACAAATATAAAAAAATTTAAACCAAAGTTGAAAATTGTTTCTATTCACCCCGTTTTTCGTTTTAAACTTATGATTAGAAACTTGGTCCTGTAGTGAACAATAAATAATGTAAATAACTCAATAACGACTTATATTATTTTCCTGTACATCATTTGAACAGTACAAGAATAAATCCACAAAAAAAGACACAAAAAGTTGTGACCAATTGAACCAATTTAAACCATCCGCTAAACCTAAATAATTTTAATGTATTAAATTAAACTAAACTAAATTAAGTTGTAACAAATGGTATCGATGTGATCATGTTATTACATCACTTAGTGATCAGCAGATCTTTAGCTTATAGAAACAAATGTACTATTCTTATTGCTGAACACATATTAAAAAATTACAATAAATTGTGGTTTAACCCGATCTAAAATAATATTTAACATGCCACAAGAAAATAGTTTCCGAACCTATTTTCATCTGCTGAGCCGCACAACCTTTATATTGTATGTATTAAAAAGAAGATATATTTTATTTGACATCTTGCGATGTGCCCAAATTGTATAACTTTCAAAATTTGAGTTTTGATTTTTACTTCAAAAATACATATAGAAATACATATTAGAAAACAATTGTGTTAAATTTTGTTCATGTTTATTTAATTCGCATCAGTTCTTTATCCGAAAGTTTGATCAATAAGCGAAAACATGGAATCTGATTCGGAAGTTAGATCGCTGAATGCAAGCTTAATGGAATCAAAGTCGAAAACAAATACAATGCCTACATCTGAGATTTCTATTAAAGAATTTTTAAACTTCCTAAGAACTGCTTATCAAGTAAGTTTTTTTAATAATTTAGTTATAAAGTATTTTAATTCACACCTAGTAAAAAAGCCTAAAAGGCACGTTAGAATATTAGACATTGAGGGACAGAATAATATTTATATATTTTTGTTACGGTAAAAGTAATAAACTTGTAATTAAAGTCTACTCCATGAATATACTGACTGTTTTGAATTCGGTGTAAAAGTATCGAGTGTTTTGGTATAATTTTTTGAATAATGTATGACTTCTTGTTCGGTTATGGATTTACCAGGAAACCGGTCGTCTAGATAGTTAAATTAAACTGATTGTGCGTAAGTCTTATTTATTATTTCTTTTACCTATTTGAAATGGACTCACACAAGCAACACATTCATGATTTTAATAGTAATTAATTTTAAAAAAAGTTATTTCGTTCATTTTTTTTTCAATAAAATACGCTGCTCCTGACGCGTATGCATCAGGAGCTAGCAATTTAAGCTATTTTTTTCCTTAATATGATAATATACATCAGAAAAAGTAGTTGCAAATTAGGGTTGCCAACTGTTAAAAACTCGAGGTATTAAAGATAAAATGTACATTATTATATATCTATCGACGCATGCTTTGAAAACTCACACAGCTGACACTTCAAGCCACTAGCGTTGCGCGATAGCTATATTTTATTTTATCTTTTTGATACCTCGCGTTTTTAACAGCTGATAACCCTAATTTGGCACCATTTTTTCTTAGGCAGCATTATTTCATCAAATTAAGGAAAAAATGGCTTTAATTTGATATAAAAAAACATGCATATACGTCATGAGCAACGTATTTGATTTAAAAAATAAATGAAAGAAATAAAATATGTCAAAAACTAATAACTATTAATTAAATTAAAAATATATGCAGTCACTTTTTGCATGCATATACGTCATGAGCAACGTATTTGATTTAAAAAATAAATGAAAGAAATAAAATATGTCAAAAACTAATAACTATTAATTGAATTAAAAATATTTGCAGTCACTTTTTAGTGGCAGTCTGTTATCAATGTATTCCTAATTTTAAGTATATGTAAAAATGTTAGTTTTAATAGTTAGTAAAATATTAAATAAAATCAAATAAAACTACACTTGAGTGAAAAAAAAATCGACTCAAAAGCGATATTTGAGATTACACCTTCTGTTTCAATGTATAATTATAAAAACAATACGCAATACGTAGGTACAGAGTTTCCTAAATATTTATCATTGGAACTAACACAAGAAAGACGTTACAAACAGAGAAATCATACACTACAAAATGAATTTCTTTATTTTTCAATATTTGATATTACCACCCCTACTTCTAGATACACTTTCCAATCAATTTCACATGGATCGGATGACTTTTCTAATAAATTCTTAAAGCATTGCGTCCCATTCATCATTAAGCGCAGCTCTCAATTCCATTATGCTCCTTGGTGCATGATTTCTGTCCCGGGCCCTTTATTTAAGCTCATCCCAAACATGCTCAAATTTCAGTCAGATAGGTGGTGGTGACTCGTACGGTATGGCATCGTGCATTAAAATAAAGGCATCACCAATAAATCCCTCGTATGGAATCACATTTTCCTCCAAAATGTCTCTGATGTAACGATCAACCGTTAAACCTCCTCCACATTCTTCACCAGGCACGAAAACCAACTCGGTTTTCACATCCATGGAAATGCCTACCCAAAATATACAAGACCCACCTCCATATTACAATTTCTCGTATATAATATTGAGAAAATCGCTGTCCTGGCCTTCTATAGACTCAACGCCTCTTGTCGTTGCCATATAGGCAGATCATACTTTCGTCGGAGAATAATACTTGACTCCATTGGTAGTCTTCCCAATCCAGATGTTCGCGAGCAAATTCTAATCGCCTTTGCTTCTAGGCTGCTGTAAGCTTGCGACCCGTAGCTGCCCTTTTTGATGTCAGGATGACTACCTTCAGCTTCCTTCTGACTGCCCGCTGGTAACCACACCTTGGACCTCTCTAAGCTCTTCTTTGAGAATAGCACCAGTCAAATGTTGATTCTCGGGAATTTCGATACAAGAAATCGATCTCTCTCCGTTGTTATTCGTTTACGGCCTCCTCCTTGTGGGTGGACATAATCACAAATATCTTGGAACCGACGATACACTAGGGACACAGCAGATTGGCTTAAATTTAATCGATTTGCCAGGGCCCTTTGGCTCAGGCCTTCTGTCAATATTGCTACTGTTTGACCTGCTTTGACGGATGTGGTATCCATTTGTAATGCAGTTGCGAACTTAAGTGACTAATGTATTAGTGGGTTGCTATGGATATTGATGCGTACGATGTTAACCGAAGGCGTTAAGTCGGTGCGTGTTCAACGAGTCAAATTCTTGCAATATTTATTTGTAATACGTGATACGATTCACTAAAAACAAAACGTTTTAAAACTCAATAATGAGGTTAATAATTGTACACTTAATATTTTTAAATTTACACTTTTTAGATTAAAACAGGAGACGTACTTTCGAAAAATAATTTTGAATCGATTATTTTGCACTCAAGTGTAGTTGTATAACATTTTTATATTCCATGTAATCCAATTTTTAGTATTTTACTGTGAATTTGGTGTATATCATTTGGCGATATAAAATATAAAGTGGATCTGTAACTTTGAAATTGTGCGCGAATTAATCCAGTCAGCTGATAGAGTAGTAATATCGTGAGAAATAAGATGTCGTGGTTAGGCGAGACTTAAGTAATCAAATCAAACTTATATTAAAATTTTAGGTTCAAGATAGCATTGAAAATATTTTGACTGCAAATGGCATGTCAGACGCAGTGGAATGGTTAAAAAGAAAAGAGACACTAATGTTACTTAACCAAAATAGTATTAGCTGCCAAACAGTTGTAGATACCACTATGCCAGATGACAAAAAAGGTGATTTTTTTTTATAACTTTCAAAATATATATATATATATATATATATATATATATATATATATATATATATATATATATATATATATATATATATATATATATATACACTCACCGGCAAAATTAACGGAACACCTTAAAAATGGGACATGTTAGATGACTCGAATTTCCTAAACCTGTTGTCCGATTTTAGTGATTTTTTTAGTATGTTATAGGTATATTATTTAAGAATATCAATAAAATAATATTGTTTCTAGACAGGTCAACGTCATTTTATACCGGGTGTAACAATCATACTGTGTTTTTTCCTTAAAGTTCATTTCCAATTATAATCTCAGGCTTTCTTAACATTTTCTTTTTTGATTCATTTTCTTGTGTTGGATAATAAAAAAGTTAGGTACGTTAACAACTAGCCATGTTTTTTCATCAATAAATTCTCATTTTCTTCTTAGTTTCACCAGCATATTTAAAGGAACAACCATAAAATCTGAGTATTTTCTCTCTAGTCTATATACTGTTTAGATAATATCATAATACGAATGTTGGTGAAGTATTTTGAATTTATATTACAATGGTAGTACAATATAAAACCTGTTTAAGAAGAAATAAAACACAAAGATGTCAGACTCAACAAAATACGGATTTTAAATGCATTAACTTTATTGTACAGTTTGAACTTAAATTGTTTTTTATGCATTTTTTTGGCTTTAATAGCGTGTGTTTCCCCTACGAGCCATTACAACTGCAGTTATTCGTCTTCTCATACTCCTGATAACGTTGCCCAGTTGTTGGGCAGCCTCTCCCATTCCTCAATCTTTTGTAATTGTGACTTCTTCTCTGTTTTGAATAGCAGGAACCCGTGCCCTAAGTTTTCTGCCTAGCATGTCCCACATATCCTCTATCGGGTTTAGGTCTGGGGAACAAGCTGGCCAATTCATCGTTGTTATACCCACTTGTAATAAGAAATATCTTACACTTACACTCTTACACTATAAAATAAAATTTTCGCCAATATATGGTGAAAAAGGTACCACATGGTCTTGGAGAATATCTCTGATATACTTATCTGCTGTTAATGCTCCACCATCAATCACCACTAACTCTGTTATTGCTCCCAAACATATACCGCCCCACACATAATTAAACCTCCACCAAAAGGTACGGTCGTAGTAAAATTGAAAGGGGCATTTCGTTCTCCTTGGCGTTAATACAATCTTTTTCTACCGTCGATGTAATTTACACAGAAACGGCTCTCGTCCGTAAAGAGAATTTGACTCCAGTGGTTATCATTCCAATTTTGATGTACTCGACCAAATTGTAGTCGTGCTAAACGATGGTGTCTCTGGAGTCTGGGAGCTTTTATTGGCACATATGACTTGAGACCGGCTTCTTTAAGTCTCTTTCTTATTGTGCGCTGAATTAAATACAAGTTTGTACTTGTTATGAACAGACAGAATGACTGTAAAATGTAAAACACAATACAAATAAACAAATTAATTTGACATTTTGACATTTAATACTTTCTTGTAACAAGGAGCTTTCAAAGCCATGTAGATATAGTCTATAAAATATAAATATAAAGAAATATTGCATTAATAACAGGTTCCTTTAAATTTGCCGGTGTGTGTATTAAATTGTTAACTTCTCATAGCCTACTTTAGGCTTGTTTTTAAACTAAGCAGAAAATGAGGATTTATTGATGAAAAACATGGCTAATTGTTAACGTACCTAACTTTTTTATTATCAAACATAAGCAAATGAATAAAAAAAATGTTAAGAAAGCCTGAGGCTATAATTAAGTTTTAATTTCAATATTTTATATATGCTAGAATATTCCACAGGGTGTTCCGAACTTTAAGGAAAAAACACAGTAGGATTGTTACACCCGGTATAAAATGACATTGACCTGTCTAGCAACAATATTATTACATCGATATTCTTAAATAATATACCTATAACATACTAAAAAAATCACTAAAATCGGACAACAGGTTTAGGAAATTCGAGACATCTAACATGTCCCAATTTTAAGGTGTTCCGTTAATTTTGCCTGTGAGTGTATATATATGTATATATATATATATATATATATATATATATATATATATATATAATATATATATATATAATATATATATATATATTATATATATATATATATATAATTTATATATATATATATATATATATATATATATATATATATATATGTATATATATATATATATATATATATATATATATATATATATATATATATATATATATATATTTAATCTTTTCTACTCTGATTTTTATTTTGAGAAAATTATTTGTATAAGTATTTATTTTTTTACAGATAAAAGTGCACATCCTTCTTCATTTAAAAATTCATTACTAATATGATAGCCGTTATAAAGGTTGTAATACTTAGTATAATAAAAAATTTTATTAAAATATTTATTAAAAATCCTTTGTAAAAGGAGGTATATATTAAGAACATAAACGTGCTAAGTTAAACAGACAAAACGTTTTCGGAATCCATATTCCATCATCAATGTCTAAGAGTACATGAATGTAGCCACTAAATATATGGGTAAAAACCCGTTAACAAATAATTGATTATATTTGGTTTACAAAATTTAAAGTATTATACTTTATTCTTCTCTGAAATTAGCGACGGTATACCCAGATTAGACCATAAAGATAGAAACAATTTTTTAAATAGATAAACATTGAATGACTATTTGTGTGAAAAAAAGTCACAAAAAATCTTTTCAGACAAAGATCAAAAATATTCATTAAGCAACTAATTGAAAATAAAAATAAAATAAATGTTAACTGTGCTCAAGTAATAATGTAAATTTGACTCAAGTAATTATTTTCAGAAATAAGTAGAAAAAAAAGTACTACTTCTTTAAGTGCCGGAGATTGCGAACCTCTGAAACGAAAACTAAGCGAAGTTGTTTCCGAAGGACTTCTAGATTCGGTACTTCCGTATTTAGTTCAACAAAACAATTCAAAAAAGAGTTTAGTCTCCATAAAGCTTAACGACAAAGGTGATAGACCTGTAACTTCTCACTCTTCCACTACTACCATACCCCCCAATGAAAAAAACATGGCAAGAAGAAGATCTAGTGATACTATTATTAAATCGCTTCCCATTATTAAACCCGACTCAGAAGTTGAAATCCATGTATGCGACGAGCTAAAATCAGCTAAAAAGACATTTTACTGCAATCAAAATTTGCTAATTTCCAAAATGGGTTATTTCGCATCAGTAACCCAAGGTCAGCGTTTGGAAGATATGGATATATCTGTCCACTGCGATATTGGTATTTTTGAATGGCTTATGCAGTGGATCAAGAAAGATACTCTGCCGGAATCGGAATGGCCACAGTTGGAATCTAATTATGTTATTCCTATACTAGTATCAGCAGCTTTCCTGGAAATGGAATCTTTATTGGAAGACTGTTTGTTATTTTGTCATGAACACATGAATGATATTTTAAAAACCAATACAAATCTGTCGTGTCTAAATGAATCTGTACTTATCAGGTACGTATTAGATTGTAGTAAACGTTGCTAGTTCTAGGTTTGCTCTAATTTTTTTTATTTTTGAAATTGTCAAAAAATATTGCTGAGAAAATTAATTTTTCTTCATATTCAGTTTTAATAATGGGTCTATCCTACGAACTTCTTCGATAAATTTACTACTTGTTCTTGAATACAACTCATCCGAAGCAAACAAATTGTTTTTCCCCATGATTGGTTTTGTTTCTCTAGTTGTAACTTATCGAACAGTTATTATACTATTAATATTCTTCTTCTTCATGTGCCTTGTCCGTTCCGAACGTTGGCAATCAACATGGCTATTCTAACTTTGTTTACGGCAGATCTGAATAGTTCAGCAGATGACAATCCGAACCATTGCCGCAAGTTTTGGAGCCACGAGTGTCTTCTCCTCCCTGGACCCCTTCTGCTGTCTATTTTCCCTTGAACGATCAGCTGTAGTACTCTATATTTATCATGTCTCATAACGTGACCCAAGTATTCCAACTTTCTTTTCTTTATACGTATTCTTGCCTCTCTCTCTCTCTTTACCTATCCGGCGTAGTATCTCTTCGTTGTTCACGTGCTCAGTCCAGGATATACGTAATATACGTCGGTAAGCCCACATTTCGAGGGCCTCTACTTTTTTCATCAAAGTTGCGGTCATTGTCACGCCTCCATTCCATATAATAAAACCGGGAATACATAACATTTCAGAAGTCGAATTTTGAGAGGTAGGGTGAGGCTTTTAGAGGTGAAAATTTGTTCATGCTTCACATAATATTACAGTTTATATAACTGTAATATTACTACTTGTAGAAATTCTATATCGTAATTAATTTTCTTATTTTCAGATAAGGAACAGATGTATGTGTTAATTTTATTTTTATGTGCTTACCTTTCAGACTATCTGCAATGTATACCAATGTCGAAGTGGAAGCTATTAAAGACAAGAAAGATAAGATACAGTCTCGACTGTTTACAAAATTAATACAGTCTCTAGCGGAACCAGAACCCGAGAGTGTTAGGGGACACTGGTGTTCTCTGGCAAAAGTGTTTCGTTGCGAAAAATGTCAGCTTCTAATTACACCAGATGTGGCATCCAAAATTCCATGCGTTCCACCTTGCATGCGACTTCAACCAGATGGGAGTATTATTAGTTTACATATAAGGTAAACAAATTTTACTTTAATTTTTTTTTAATCATATCTATATTATTTATGCATAATACGAGTATGTTGAAACTGCCGGAACACCGTTCCGGCACTGGTTAAAAAAAGAAAAAAAAATAAATAGAGAATTTATTTTTTGTAAATAAAACACGGATTATAGAAAGCGTTCTGTATATTTCGTTACAGTACAACGATTCACTTCGTCCTTCGGGTTAATCGTTGTAGGCCTACTACTGCCTAGTGCACAAAAACCAGAGTTTACGACCACGGCGCGAAAATTAGACTGTACTTCTAAGAAACTCTCTCACCCCACTTCGTCCGAATACGGCTACTCGCCCCATAGTATTTGCAGAGTATTTGTTTGTGTATAGTTTACTCGAACAAATCATAGTAATTCGCGTACGCTTTGCGAAGTTTTATGTTTATTTGAAATAAATGCATTAGGTAATATATATTATTCAAGTGTGATAACTGTAGTGGAAAATACTTCAATGGAACCTCAGAGGAAGAAGCAAAATAATATAATGTCATTTTTTGAAGTAGGGAAAAAAGAACTAACTTCTGTTTCTCCTTGCATCATCAGCTATAGATGAGGAAAGTAAAGATAATTTAACCGAACAGTCTAATTCAATTGAACGTCGTCCTAAACCGGATGAGTCTGATAGACTTGGCCTGCAGTACAGACTTTATCTGCAGCAATTGGTCACTGAATTAAAATGGCCATCTATTTGGAACCAAGAAATGTAGGAGCAAAAAAAGAAGCTTTTCCTTGGATTGATTATAAGGAAGGAAACTTGGTTGCGCTTCGGTATATATATATATATATATATATATATATATATATATATATATATATATATATATATATATATTAAACTTAAAAAAACTAAGATTAATATTACAAAAACAATATTAAACAAAATCACCAGGCTTGCGGGTTGAACCGCGTCGATTTTCACAGCATTCTTCTTTAGGGATTTCAGGGTCTCAGTCTCCTAGCCCCAGACACTACACTGTTCACTGCACTACATTGTATAGCGACACAATCGACCTAATTTTCGTTTCCATCCCGATTTGCAGACTGGTAGCTCTTCCCAAGTCCACTAAGCATTATTTTTGAAAATAATTTTGTTAATTTTTAGGCGGCTTTTGAAGTTTCCCTTTTATTTGGTCTATTCTATTCCTATGTATAAGTATATGAAAATAATGGTCCATGTCCAAGACAGTTCTTTTTAGACACTTAACGTCTGTGCAAGTTTGTGTACTCTAAAATATGCCCTTGCTTATTGTTATTTACTTGAGCCTGCCCGGCTCAAGGTCTATCACCACGTTAAGATGAAACAGCACGATAAGGCAACAATTTATTTTTAGATAGTTTGAAATTTTTTTGATAAGAAATAAATTTAATATGCTTTCAGAGATCCAAATTGGGATATCAACACTTACATAATTAGACTATTTAAGACTTTAAAATCATGGCGAAGAGTTTATTGGAGATTATGGGGTGATGCGCATTTTCTTTTCTGCTCTACTTGCCAACGCTATTTCCCATCAAATCAGATTGGCTGGTGTCGCTATCATCCAGATACTCCACAGTTCTTTACTTTAGATGCCCAAAGAGCTCCGCTGCCTATAGGACGATTTCCTTGTTGCGGAGAAAGGGCGTACAGATTTCAGCTACTCGAAAACTTCAACGGATGTCACTTTAGACAACATACAGTGAGGAATTGTTTCATAACAAATCAACTGATCCAATGTACAAAAATTATTTTAAAAACTTTTAGGTTCTTGCAGAAGATGTAAAAGACGCATCAATATTTTCTATGTTAGAAACGTATAGGCACTTAATTGAAGAAGAACCACCCCAGCTGCTATTTCCTGAAAAATTGACTAGACTTGTAGCAAGAGGTAAGTTTTTTTATTGCTATATACATTTTTCACGTTAAGTTACATCTAGATCTATACACAGTATACAATGTTCTTCAAAAATTAAATATTCACAAATATTGCGTAAGAGAGCTACAGCTTAATGAAACACTATGATTGCAACATCGATTTTATTCAAATATTTTTTTCACTTAATAAATATTTATTATAAATATATCATTAGGTATATTTTTATAAAACACTTATCTTATAAATATATTTTTGTAAATTTGTTTAGAGAAATTTATTCAGAAATTACTTGCTTGAAAGAAGTATTTATAGATATTTTATTTTATAGATATAGATAAAGATATTTTTATTTACAACTTTTTGATTGTGAGTTAATGGTCCCAGATGCAAGTATAAGTTTACAACAGAAAAGCGGTCAACGGTGGTTATATGGGGATGGTTGTTGAGTTGCCTATCGACTTTCATGATTCTTCAATATATTTAAGTTCAAACTAAATATTGACTTTCATTTTTAACCAGTCATATGAAGTCAATTCAAATGAACCTAGCCCTCGAAGACGTCTTCAAAACTACAAATTGGTCAACCTATGGCATTAACGATAATGGCAACAAGTTAAACCACCTCAGATTCGCTGACGACATAGTGATTATTGTTGTATATTTAAGAATTAAGTTTTATGTTTAGAGTAGAATCTAAGTTATATTTTAGACATTACTGTTTGTGTTAGTCTGTATTCAGCTTAAGATCATGAACTTTAGTGTGTAGACAGCTTAAGCTGACAGCGGACAGAGAACAATGATGGCCGCTAGTTAGAGCCCGTAATGTAAGTTATATGTTAAAAAAAAAAAGAAAATAAAGTTCTTCAGAATAGTTATTTTTATAATATCCACCACCAACGAAATAAAACATGGTGTCAGGTGTGGGGTTTTATTTCGTTGGTGGTGGATATTATAAAAATAACTATTCTGGAGAACTTTATTTTCTTTTTTTTTTAAACATATAACTTACATTACGGGCTCTAACTAGCGGCCATCATTGTTCTCTGTCTGCTGTCAGCTTAAGCTGTCTACACACTAAAGTTCATGATCTTAAACTGCATACAGACTAACACAAACAGTAATGTCTAAAATACAACTTAGATTCTACTCTAAACATAAAACTTAATTCTTAAATATACAACAATTATAGCGAGCACATTCGAGGAACTGCAAATTGTGATGGGGAACTAACAGGCAGCTCCCAATACGTCGGCCTAAAAATGAATATGAAAAAAACAAAAAGAATGACAAACACAGATGATCCCAGACGTATAACTATAAATGGCAATGAGATAGAACAATTCCAGGAATATATCTACCTAGACAAAATCCTGAAACTTGACAAAGAGAACAAAATTGCGGAAATTACTAGAAGAGCAAGACTAGCATGGGCAGGATTTGGAAAACTTAGTTGGATACTTAAGAACCGCAAAATACCCCAATACTTGAGGAGCAAAGTGTTCAACCAATGCATCCTTCCTATCATGACATATGGATGTCAAACCTGGACCCTAACCAAGGCAAACATAAATAAACTAGCCACAACAGAAAGAACAACGGAAAGAGCAATGTTAGGTATACGACTGTCAGATAAAAAGAGGAACGACTGGGTAAGATCAAAAACAAAAGTCGAGGACATAACAACAAAAATTGCCAAACTTAAATGGAGCTTCGCCGGCCACACTGCTAGACAAAAAAACCAACGTTGGAATACTACAATACAACATTGGAGACCTTATGAAAGTAAACGACCAAGAGGAAGACCACAGATGAGATGGGGTTGATGACATTAAAAGAATAGCCGGAACAAATTGGAAATATGTTGCTCAGGATAGAGACTGATAAAAGGAGTTAGCTATGTCCAAACATGGACGATAGAAGGCTAAGAAGAAGAAGGCAGGGCTGTGTCGTCGTAAAACACAGATTGTTCATTTTTCGGCCATTTTGTAGATGTACAATAGGATTATTCCTTTTGGTTAAGTCCACAAATATTTTCAGCTGTACATATATCTTAAGGTGCAGTCTCTCTTATGCGACTATCGCAAGCGACTAACGCACTGGTTGGATAGTCTCTCTTGTGTACTTGACGCATGCGATAGACAAGCTGATATTGAACTGAATGGCAGGAATTTTATAATAATGCAGCATATTGATAAAGATACAGGTTTATCTTTACACATTTAAAGAGCAAGAATTGGAGGAGAGGATTTTAAAAATAATGCTAGATAATGTATATTTATAATTTATATAAATAGCTGTTTTGTAGTCTTTTGTAGTTTTTCACACCTGGTCCCTCTTATTTTACATCCCTATAAGTAGCATTTTGGTCTCTCAGAAATTAAATCTATGAGTCTAGCATCGTTATTAGCTTGCATTTTTAAAATAAAAACAAAAATGTAAATTCCAAAAATTCAAAAAAACTCTACCTTCAAAAACACGTGTTGATAACCTACAAACACTAAATTTTTTAGTATTTTATAGTAAAAACTAGGCTCATCCAACCATAGTAAAAACTAGGCTTATTCGAAAGAAGATGTCGGAACCGGTGACTCAGGTAAGATACAACATAAGATGACAGACTCATTTCCAATAACACAAGGATTAAAACAGGGTAATGGGCTGGCACCACCGCACCTTTTATTACACATACATCGTACACATGTTGATTATTTATGGAGAAGCGCAGTGTAACAGTAATTTAGCTGTCCAAATTTATGTATATTGGAATGTCAAAAAACGTTGTTCATAGAACATTTACGAAACAACTTCTGCATTCATACCACTATCAAAGAGTACAAGATTTACAAGGTGATCTTCCTCTTAAATTAACATTTTGTAGATGGTTTTAAGATATACTCGTCAGAGAACCTGGATTCATCTAAAGTGTTAAGTGCGGATGAAGCATCTTTCACGAGAAACGGTGTGTAAAATTTTCATAATTGCCACATATGGGGTGACAAGAACCATTATTTAATACGTAGGACAAATCTTCAATGAAAATTTAGCATGGGCATAATGTTTTACCGGTACTTCTTGTACTTGGGATTAACATCTAACTTAACATCTTGGGATGTTAAGGGATAGTGATGCGCAACATATAGCCTCTCCTATTCAAATGTCAACCTCACCTGCTCGTATGATGATCTAGATCATGGTCATCTGGTACATTCTGCTAGATAACTAACGAGGCTCTGGCGTCCGAGTGTTTGCCGGGATAAGCAATCCACCATTTACTGGCCAACGGCTTCGGGCGGATGAGCTGGTAAATGGAAGGGCACTATGTTGTCCTGAGACTGAGAAATTGGTCTCATAGGCGGAAAAACCAAGAAAGTGGTCAACGGCATCAGAATGCAGAAGGCAACGAGAAACCACTGCATTAAAGGTCCCTGATGACATCTCTAGTAAAGCTATCATGGCAAATCCAACTAAAGTGGAAACTCTTACTAATCATGGAATACGGAAGGCAAGATTCGGCAGGCCCTGTGATCCACGTTTGGATCACAGGGCCTCCCAGGTCGTAACCCAGCGAAACCCCTGTGGCAGAACCGAAAAAGTGTCTCTCAGAACATCAGAGTTGACTACTAAAATATGTACCTGAAATGTGAAGACAATGTATCAGGCTGGAAAAATTCATAATACCATTCAAGAAATGACCAGACTTGGGATCAGTATAATGGGCA
This sequence comes from Diabrotica balteata, assembly GCA_918026665.1. NCBI lineage: Eukaryota > Metazoa > Arthropoda > Insecta > Coleoptera > Chrysomelidae > Diabrotica > Diabrotica balteata. Next base: position 58,451,224 of record OU898277.1, read on the forward strand.
TAAGCGAAATGAGGTGGCCAAATAGTGGTGCTTGTATTGTTGACAATCATATGGTATACCACTCGGGAAATCAAGATGGTCAACATATATATGGGGTTGGAATAATCGTCTCTCCCCAATTACGTCAATATATGTTACAAATGTTATACCTGTTTCTGAAAGATTAATAATAATCCAACTGAATACTAGTCCCGTCAGGTTAAATATTTTACAAGTGTATGCTCCCACTAGCGATAAACCAAAAGAAGAGCTAGAGCAATTTAATGAGTAGTTGATAAATTCACTTAAACTACTTAAAATAGACGATATAATTATTATTATGGGTGACTTCAATGCGAAAATTAGTAAAGGAAGAAGCGGTGAATTCATAGGTGATTTTGGCCTAGGGCAGAGAAATGAAAGGGGAGAAAGATTAAAACTGTTTGTAGAGGAAGAAGAATTTGCAATACTAAATACATTCTTCAAACTACCACCAAGACGCTTGTATACCTGGGTCTCCCCGCAAGATCAACCAGGACACGTAATACGGAGTCAAATTGATTACATAATGGTGAACAAGAGATTTCGTAATGGATGCCTATCAGTTAAGAGTTACTCAGGTGCTGACGTATCATCAGATCATGTTCCTGTTGTTGGTAAATTTAGGTTTAGATTCAAGAAGGTCACAAAAAAGAATAGTAACAAAAAGTGCGATATGAGAAGACTAAAAGATAACAAAACAAAAGAAGCAGTTGCACAGATTCTTTCAGAAAAGCTAAGTAATATGGAGCAAACATATAATGCCGAAGAATCACTCCAAAATATATGTTAAACCTTTAACAAGATCAGAGAAGAACATCTAATAGAAAAGAAAGATAAGAAAAAAAGTTGGATGAATGACAATATACTGCAACTTATGGAAGAAAGAAGAAAATCAAAGAAGAACAAAATAATTTACAACAAGATTCAGAGACAAATAAGAACCGAAATACGAAAGGGCAAAGAAAATTGGTTAAAATCACAGTGTGAAGAGATAGAGTTGTTAAAACAAAAACATGATACGTTTAACATGCATAAAAAGGTGAAACAAGCAGCTGGTCTTCAGAAATCCAACACAGCTAACAATTACTATTTATAACTGGGAATAAGCCACATTAAAGATTAATTATAATTAATTAAACTTTGCTATTACTCAGCCATCCGTTCCAAAATTAGACATAATAAGCTCAGTGGAGAAAATATCTCAATGCTTACCAACCCATGAAAAGGAAGAATACAGAGTGTTATGTAAACTTGAATTGGAGAAATCTACTAAAATTGAACAAAACATAAGCAAAGAGGAACTAAAGGCTATAAGAACTTTAAAAAATGACGACTCCATAATTATCCTACCAGCAGACAAGGGGAATGCAACTGTAATAATGGATAAAATTCAATACGAAAATAAAATTAAAGATCTATTAATAAACGGACCTTATACAAAATTAACAAAAGATCCAACAAAGCCTTTGGAAAACAAAATATATAGAACTTTATTCAAGTTTAAAGATGTTTTAACAAGTTATCAGAGAGGATTAATTACACCTCATTACAGTAAGACTCCTCATTTTTATGGAGTACCGAAAATTCATAAAACGAATATACCACTTAGACCCATTTGTAGTACCATAAATTCTCCTTGTAGTGAACTATCAAAATTTTTATTAAATATTTTAAAACCTTATACAAATCAAAATGACACATTCATAAAAAATACACAACATTTTTTAAATAAATTATCAAATATTGAATTTAATTCAAATAATACTTTGGTAAGTTTTGACATAAATAGTTTATTTACGAATGTGCCATTAAATAAGACTTTAAGTATAGTCAAGACAAAATTAGAGAGTGATGATTCATTGGCAACTAGAACAAGACTAAACATATCGGCTATAATGGAGTTATTAACATTATGTACTGATAATACATATTTTCAACTAAATAATGAATTCTATAAACAAAATTTTGGTCTAGCAATGGGCTCTAGTTTATCTCCATTCTTAGCCGATATATTTATGGAAGATTTTGAAACAAATATCATTTCTAAACAAAATTTCAAACCCACAGTATGGTGGAGGTATGTAGATGATGTATTCTCAATATGGCCTCATGGATCAGAGTTGTTGGACACATTCCTAAACGATATAAACGATAAAGAAGAGACAATAACATTTACCATGGAAAAGGAATATAATAACACGCTACCTTTCCTGGATGTTTTGATCTCTAAGAACGATACTGGATATGAGACTCAGGTGTATAGAAAACCAACACACACCAATAGATATTTAAATTTCAAATCAAATCACAATATTAATGTAAAAAAGGGAATAATTAAATCCTTATACGATAGAGCCAAAATTACTTGTTCTAACGAAAATTCGTTCTTGGAGGAGAAACATTTGTTAACATCTGTTTTATTAAAAAATGATTATCCTTTATCGTTTATAAATAAGGAATTTTCAAGAATCGATCGAATAGAACAGAACAACTTAGAACGAGATCCTACAGCATACACAAGGAATAGTATGAGGAAAATAACAATACCGTACATAAAAGGATTATCAGAAAAACTTAAAAGGATAGGAAATAAATTCAACATTTCAACAACATTCAAAACAACAAACACGTTGAGATCTATTTTGTCCAAAACCAAACCTAACAATGAACAAGAAAGGACAAAGAATTGCATTTATAAAATACCTTGTGAATGCGATCAGTTTTATTTAGGTGAATCATCAAGGCCATTAAATGTTAGAATAAGTGAACATCAATCTTATATTAAAAATAGAGAATTTGATAGATCTCAAATATGTAAACACGCATGGGATAATGAACATAGAGTTCAATGGAATAATTCAAATATAGTCCTAAAAGAAACGGATGGTAAAAAAAGAAAAATCAAAGAAGCGGCTCTAATTATGCTAAATGAGGCCAATTGTGTCGCCAATTCCTCGGCAGAATGTAGTAGGATCTGGTTACCAATATTGAAAGAGGAAGTTATTAATAAGAAAATACCAGTATTAGTAAGTCAGTAACATATAGAGGATACATCATTTATGTTTTTTAAATAACGTAACATAAAATCAGAATTTTGATGTTTGTTGAAGGTAAACTAAATTCACGAACAAATACTTACAATGTCGGGATAGTATTATGAGGTTTTTTTCCTGGTTTTTCCCTCATAATTTACTATGGAATCACTAACAGGAGAATTTTACTGTCATCATGTCATGTGTTTGTCTTTTTAAAGACGAATTACATGCTATGATTTTTTCTGACGGATATTCTCAAGTTAAAGTTGATTTCATGTAATCGAATGAACTATCTTATAAGTAAAGTCGTCCCAGGAGCGCAACTCAACAATATTGGCAATATCATTTTAAAGTCGTCTACTTTAAAATGCATAATGTATGTCTGAATTGTCAATATAAATGAGTCAGATAAAATTAAATTATCAGAAGAATTTTTTCTCTATGTAACAAAAAACAAAATTTGTTTAATTTACTATTTGTATTTTGAGAACGATTTCCGAATTGGAAATTGAAACGTCAATAAATGTATTTTTATCTTTAATGTGGCTTATTCCCAGTTATAAATAGTAATTAATTTACAATGCCACAAGAAAATAGCTTCAGAACAATATTAAGAAACAGCTAACAAACTTCGAGACCAACAGGGGAATATCATCACAGACAAAAATCTACCATCAAAGACAAGAAATCCCCATGTGGACAAAATACATACAAGAACTCTTTGATGATACTAGATCCGAACAACCTCCATCCTACATATGTGATGACCACTTACCAATCAAATCAGATGAAGTGCAAAAAGCCATATTACAACTAAAAGATGACAAAGCTCCTAGACCTGACAATGCATATGCTGAGCTAATAAAACTATTTAACACCGACGGTATTCAACACCTAATAAAAGTATTTCATCATCAATCAGCCAATCGCGTCCACTGCTGGACATAGGCCTCCCTTAATTCTTTCCAGTGTTCTCTACACTGGGCCGCTTGTAGCCAGTTTCCCGCTACACGTTTAATGTCATCGGTCCATCTAGTCGGTGGTCGTCCTCGGCTTCTTTTATAATTTCTGGGCCTCCATTCCATAATACGTCTTGTCCACCGTCCATCTTGTGTTCTGGCTAAGTGCCCTGCCCAGTTCCACTTAAGCGTCGTGGTTCTTTCGATGACGTCTTGAACTCCTGATCTTCGTCTGATTTGTTGGTTTGTTATGTGGTCTCGAAGGCTCACGTTCAGCATTGCACGTTCCATGGCTCGTTGTGTAACTCTAAGTTTATTCGCAGATTTTTGCGTGAGTGTTAAAGTCTCTGCTCCATAAGTTTGTACAGGTAAAACACATTGGTTATAAACCTTTCGCTTGAGACACATGGGAATTGAACTTTTTAGAATATGGCTTAATTTGCCAAATGCCGCCCATGTTAGACCTATTCGCCTCTGTATTTCATGTGTTTGATTGTCTCTGCTTATTTTGATTTCGTGTCCCAGATATTTGTAAGTGTCTGTTTGTTGTATGGTATTATTGTCAATAGTTATATTTCCACTCATTACGAGATTTGTTATAATTTTAGTTTTCTCAAAGTTTATCTTTAATCCTGCTCTTTCAGACAGACTTTTAAGCGAATGCATCATAGTAACTGTATCATGTAAGTTATCTGCGATTAATACAACATCATCTGCAAACCTTAGGTGATTTAATCTTTCTCCATCTATATTGATGCCCATATCTTGCCATTGAGTACCCTTAAATATTGACTCTAGAGCTGCCGTGAACAATTTTGGTGAAATATTGTCTCCTTGTCTAACTCCTCGTCCTAAGCTGAATTTTTCTGTGTCTTATGTGTCTTCTGTATCGTATACTTGATGTAGCGTTCTGATAGATGTTTTTGATTAGTGTCGTGTACCTGTAATCTATTCGGCTTTGATTTAGGGCTTCCAGTATTGTTTCAAACTCTATAGAATCAAAAGCCTTCTCGTAATCGACAAATGCAAGAACCAGTGGTATGTTGTACTCGATGCACTTTGTGCCATATCCTGCCCTGAAGCCTGCCTGTTCTTTGGGCTGATAGAAATCAAGTTTAGGTGTTAGCCTCTTTGTTAAGATTTTCATAAAGAGTTTGTACATATGTGTCAAGAGGCTGATGGGTCTATAATTTTCTAATTTAGTAATATCGCCTTTTTTGTGTAACAAGACTATTACTGCATTGTTCCAGTCTTTTGGAATTGTACCCGCATGTAAGCATTTAGTAAACAGTTCGCTTACTGATTTTAATAAAATTTCTCCACCTGCTTTTATTGCCTCGATAACGAGTCCATCATCACCAGGCGATCGATGGTTCTTCATTTCCTTTAAAGCTGCTCTTACTTCTGACACAGTAATGGGTAAAAGTATTTCCGATCCCTGATTTATGAGAGTCTTTACTCGTGTCGGGAAATTGTCTTGTGGTCTTTGGCTGGTATAGAGGTCTTTATAAAATTCTCTAGTTATTTTCAGAATGTTTTCTTTATCTGTTGTTGCCTTTCCGTCTTTATCTCTCAGCTTGTATATTTCTTTTTTACTTTGCGTAAGTTTTCTTTTCATTATCTTTAAACCTTTGTTCTCTTCTACTGTTTGAGTAATTTAATAATAATTAAAAGTATTTAATGACATATATTTAAGCGGAGTGATACCAAGAACATGGCTTAAGTCGACCTTTATTGCTTTACCAAAGAAAACAAAATCCGTATCCTGCAGTGATTTCCGAACCATCAGCTTAATGAGTCATATTTTAAAATTATTTCTAAAAATCATACATCAAACGATATATAGACTGTGCGAAAAAAAAATTAGCCGTACACAGTTTGGTTTTCGGAATGCAGTGGGTACGAGAGAGGCTCTCTTTAGTATACAAGTGCTATTCCAACGATGTAGAGACGTGAACTGCGACATTTATGCGTGCTTCATTGACTACCATAAAGCGTTCGATACAGTAAAACACGACAAGCTGATGGAGATATTAACCAATATTGGAATAAACACCTGTGATTTAAGAATTGTCAGCAATCTGTACTGGAATCAAACATCTATCCGGACAGAGGCAGGAGAATCCGACGATATCAAAATCAAACGTGGCGTCCGTCAGGGATGTATACTATCACCACTGCTGTTTAACATATACTCAGGAAATCTTTCAAGAAGCAGTGGGTGATGTTGAAGCCGGAATTCGAATCAACGGAGAATCTATCAATAACATTAGATACGCGGACGACACGATAGTATTCGCTGACAGTTCTGAAACCCTCCAGGAGTTAATGAACAGAATCCCAGAGGTCAGTCAGAGATACGGACTTTCACTAAACACTAAGAAAACAAAATGCATGATGATCTCTAAGAAGGAACAGCAATTTGGACAAATCAGTGTAAACGGTCAACAAATAGAAGAGTAAAAAACATTACACCTACCTTGGTACGAACTTCAATGAAAATTGGGACCATTCCATATAAATCAAATGTAGAATAGAGAATGATGTCTAAGTTATTCAAATGTCATGATTTATCAATGCCCATAAAAATCAGGTTACTACGATGTTACATCTTTCGTATACTGTTGTAGGGAGTTGAGTCATGGCCTCTCACAGATGCCACCTGCAAGAAAATTGAGGCTTTTGAAATGTGACTTTATCGTCGCATCCTGAAGATATCGTATACCGACCACGTTACTAATGAGGGTGTTCTGTTGAGAATGAAAAAGAAAAAGAGCTGTTAACCACAATAAAAACAGCCAAAATCGAATACCTCGGTCACATCATGAGGAACAGCGAAAGATATGGACTGCTGCAACTAATCTTGCAGGGAAAAGTAGAAGGAAAACGGGGACCAGGAAGGCGAAGGATTTCCTGGCTGAAAAATCTACGAACGTGGTTTAACACAACAACCACAAATCTTTTTAGAGCAGCAGTGTGCAAAGTGCAGATTGCCATGATGGTCGCCAACATCCGAAACGGATAGGCACTACAAGAAGAAGGTACTTCTTGAAGACGTGCCCTTGTAAACACGCCGTGAAATGTGGCTTCTTTACGACAGAGCACTAGCACATTTTACCTCAGCTGTTAAAAATCTTCTTGATACCACTTATCATCGTCGTTTAATTGGTAGGAATGGACACATTTCAGAATGTACACTAATAAGATTATTAACACATTCATGGAGTACTTTTTAAATACAATTCATTGTTAAATCTTGTTCATTGCTAGATTTAGTTTTAGATAAAATAGATCTCAATGTGTTTGTTGTTTTGAAGCTTGTTGAAATTTTGAATTTATTTTCTATCGTTTTAAGTTTTCCGATAATCGTTTTATGTACGGTTTTATTATTTTCTAGAATTATTTCTTGTGAATGTTATAGGATGTCGTTTGAAGTTGTTCTATTCCGTTCGATATATTCTTGAAAGTTCCTTTTTTAAATACCATAAAAAAGAGTTATTCTATTAGTTTATAAGCAAAAAAACGTGACTTTGTTTAATGATTTTAATTTAAATATAAAGACATGTTTGTAAAAATAATTTGTTTTCTTTTCTTTTCTCTATAGTTTTAATATTCTAGAATCCATGCTCTTTGTGAAATAACTGTAGACAGGGTGTTATGTACTTACGTTAAAATATTATTGCAAAATGTATTAACATTTATTAAATAGTGCAAAAAAAATGAGTTTTTGCAACTATCTCGGCAAATTATTGATGATTTGAACTTGTAAAAATTCAAATTAACGGTCTGTTTATAATATAACAGCTTCTAGATATAAAAATTTCTTTAATAAAATCAAAGAATGCTACAGGTAAAAGTATACGTTTTCGGTCTTTGGACTTTGTTCATAAAAAATAGGACCGATCTGACAGTACTTCGATAATTATTTTTCATTAACTATATCCTCCTTATTATTTAAAGGTATCAGATACCTGTAATATTTTTTTTACCTTTTTTCGTTTTCTAGACTGTGGTAATGGGTACAATTTTTTGTGACGCTATACTATCAATAATAAAATTCTTCGCTTTTAATATTTAATTGTTAACAATATATAAACAAAATTGGCGCTTAATATAAGAATGATACATTTATCTGAAAATTCAACAAATATTCAACTAAGAGTGATTTACGGAAGATCAAAATTAAACAAAGCAGGAATGATGGGTTTAAATCAATCTTAAATACTATCTTTCCATTTCAATAAATACATACATATCATATTTAAAGCTTATACATTAATTTTAAAGGTGAATTTTATTACTTTTTCCTTAAACATAAAATTTGAGTTTTCATCCTCACTTTACATTGTTTCAGAATATCTTCAACTAACAACTTATCAGATTTGTTTAATTCTGGAACGTGTGCCAAAGCTTCCTTAAAATGACTTTTAGCATTTTGGGACAAGTAGTTCGTAAATATCCACTGGAGGCATTCGATATCTACAACAGCTTGCTGAGCACCTTCCTTACTAAACTTCTGGGCACATGACATAAGCCTATATAGTTCTTCAGCGATTGTTTCAACAATTTTGACCAAAATACTGTCTAGAAGATTAACTGAAATGTTATTTATTTCAGAATGTACACTAATAAGATTATTCACACATTCTTTGGCGTAAGGGCGAATGTCTGTAGGAGGCACGTTGATATCCCAATCAAACCGCCCCAAATACATAGAAGGCTCTATGGTACCAACAAGAGGATCACTCTTTTGCTCCAAATATTTATCTAAAATTGATTTTTCTAAGGATTCATATTTATTTTTATTCATCTTGATAGGGCCATCTATGGAGGAGAATCCTGTTTCCCTGAACTTTTTAGAAATTTCATCAAGTATAGTAATTTTTGTAAATATACAATTCGATAAGGTTATCAGCAACCGATTCTCCCAAGTCGGGATATCATGCGGTGCTCCTGTTTTATGAGGACCTACAGGTGTTCCTATTAACTGAGAAACCACTGGTGAATTATCATCACAATCATCATAATCTTCGGTCGATGAAAGATTATTGAGAACATCATAAAAAGAACCTAAAATATTATCGACTTGCTTTTCGAGTTCCTTTTGTGCAGAAGAACTATCTAAAAGAGATGTTTCTCTTTGTTCGACCGATAAAGCAGATTCTTTAACAATTTGTATAACATCTTCAATTAACCTTAAAAAACTTCAAAGGTAGTTCAGTAACACCCGTATATTTTCCGCTAAAACTTATTTTCCAATTTTCTGATAGTTGCTTAATTTGTTCGGCTGTTTGTTGGAATAAGGTGCTCATGCAGTAGATTCGCATATCTATAAGCAAAGCAGATACTATATCTAAAGCTTCATTGGGTAGATCTAGTTGAATAAGTGTGGAGTATGTAGACCGCACTGAGCGTAGTAATTCTGGAAGGTACAGCGCTACTTCGTCACGGTCCAAAGTGGTTAAAGAACCGTATTGGACACGATCAGATTTATCTAGAGTATTTGGAATGATGCTAACTCGTACGTATTTAGAAAACGATTCAATGGCAGTCAGAACCATATGTTTGTATTCAACCTAAAATTAAAAAATCAGGTAATAAAAATAATGAAAAAATACATAAAAATATAAATATTTATAAAGAACATAAATTGGATCACAGTATGCAAAGATCCACGAGGCTAAATATCTCATATCTACAATTTAGATGATACATGGAGGCACCACAAATTAATTAAATAATGTTACCGAATATACTAACATCGGAAATAAAACCACTATTTAAAAAACACAAAGCTGCTGGCACAGTTCAAAGACACGGAGGAATGTTGAAATTAATTAAATAAACTTATCCTACAGACCAACATTTCAAATAATGAGGAATACCTTAAAAATATTGCTCAGAACAGTATACTAACAAATGTTTAAAGAATTTGGGCAAAGCATAGCCCTAGCCAGTTGAACTAAAATTATGTATGACAGATGGCTGTATTAAACGAAAACAGCTAATAGACAATTTATCATCATCGACAACTATTTCATCCATCGTCGAATGTCCATTCATTCTATTCTATTTCTGGTTTTTTTGCATCCAGTCGTGACCAGCCATTCACTTGATGTCATCAGTCCATCTCTGAGATTTGCCTCTTCTCTTGGTCATCATTCATTAATTTGCTTCATCCAATGGTTGTCTTCCATTCTTCATTATCTATCCTGCTCAGTTCCATTTTTAACTGGCAATCTTTTGAATTACACCTGTTACTTTTGATTGTCTTCTTATATCTTCATTGGATTTGCAATCGCTAATAGAGTTAGGGTGATGCACTGACGTCCGAGTGATTGCCGGTATAAGCAATCCCCCACTTACTGACCAACGGCTTAGGGCGGATGAGTTGGTGAGTGGTAGGGCATTCTTTTGTCCTGGGGTTGAGAAATCGGCCCAAAGGCGGATGAATCAACAAATAATGGTCAACGGCAAAACATCAGTATATTAGTAACATCAGAACTGAGTAAATATGTGACCAATTTCGTACCAGTCTCGGATAGAATAATATTACTCCAAACAAATACTCAACCATTTAAAACTAACATACTTCAAATCTATGCTCCGACTGCAGATAGAAAATATGACGATGAAGTCGAAAAGTTGTATGGTCAGATAAAAGACACCTTACAGAAACTTAATAAACATGAAATTTTATATATTATAGGTGACTTCAATGCAAACATTGGGGAAGATCGACGAGGTCAGACTGTAGGTCCTTATGGTTTAGGACAACCTAACGATCGAGGACAGAGATTGTATGAGTTCTGTAAAGAAAACGATATGATCATTGCAAACACCTGGTATAAACTACCCAAGCGACGACTATACACTTGGAAAGCCCATTTGATGATGGCAATAACCCTGAGTCTTCAAGAAATCAAATAGACTATATACTTGTAAATGGTCGTTTCAGAAATGCCGTCATATCCTGGGGCGGATATTGGATCTGATCATCAACCACTCGTAGCAGATATTAAACTAAGATTAAAACGAATTCAGCGACAAAAACTAAAAACCAATGTACTTAACTTTGACGATATAAATATAAAACATAACATTAAAAAGAATTTAACAATAGAATAAAAAAACATCGGGAAACAACTAGAAGATCCAGAAGAACTATGGAGTGAATTTAAAAACCAAGTTAACGAAATCTACACAAACAATGATTATAGAAAAAACTTAATCAAGAAAAATAACTGGATGACAGACGACATCTTGAAATTAATTGAACAACGTCGACTGATAAAATCTAATGTACCAGAATATAGACACCTGCAAAGAAGAATATAAAAGGAGATCAAATCAAATTAGCCAAAGAAAAATGGATGAGAGAAAGGTGCGACGAAATGGAGGATGTAATATCTAAACACGACTTATTTAATGTGCACAAAAAAACTGAAAGAAATGAGTAATATATTTAAAAAACGAGTTCCCTCTGTACTTGTTGACACTAATAACAAAATAATTGTAAATAAGCAAGAAATCAGAAAAGAATGGCAGCTGTATATATCAGAGTTGTTTGAAGATGACAGGAATAATATTGTCAAATTCTACCAAAACTGTACTGTCGGCCAGAAAATTATGAAATGCGAAGTAGAACATGCTATAAATAATGCTAAAATTAGAAAAGCTTGTAGTCCAGATGATACACCAACTGAGATGCTGAAACTAATAGAGAATGATAACATAAAAGTAGTAGTAAGACTTTTTAATTCAATATATAACACCGAAGTGATTCCCGCAGATTGCACACAATGCGAGAAAATGCTCAGAATATCGATTAATTAGCATAATTAGCCTAATGAGCCACACTCTTAAAATTTTCCCCAGAAATGCGAAGAAGATCTTGAAGATACCCAATTTGGTTTTAGAAATGCCATGGGAACCAGGGAGGCACTTTTGCGCTTAACATCCTATTACAAAAATGCCGTGACCAAAGAAAAGATGTTTTTGCATGTTTCATGGACTTTGAAAAGGCATTCGATAAAGTACAGCATGTAAAATTAATGCAAATACTGAAAAATCTCGGAATAGATGACAAGGATATTCGTGTCATTAAAAATTTGTACTGGAATCAAATTGCTATCGTAAAAACTGGAGATAACTACACCGATGAAATCCCCATACAACGAGGAATCAGACAAGGTTGAATTTTGTCGCCAACATTGTTCAATGTTTACTCGGACCAGCTATTTAAAAGGCACTTAAGAGACAACCATATGGAATAAAAAATCAACGGGGAACTACTTAATGTAATTAGATATGCAGACGATACAGTAATTCTATCAGATAATATTGAAGGTCTTCAAACTCTGCTTGATCGTGTTCACGAGGTAGGAGAGGGAAATGGGCATTAAAATAAACTCAACAAAACCAAATTTTTAGTGTTTAGTCGTGACCCAGATCCCAATGCAAAGCTTCATTGAACGGAGTCCAAGTTGAGAAAGTTCACAAATGACATATTTGGGAACTGTGATAACGGACCAACTAGATCCAGACATAGAAATAAAACGTAGAATAGCAGTTTAGAACAGTTTAGAACAGTTTAGAACTAAGGCAAAGAATGGTTAAGTGCTATGTTTGGTCTGTACTTTTGTATAGTGCAGAAGTGTGGACGCTAAAAGTATCGATTATGAACAAAATTGAAGTATTGGAAATGTGAGTTCATAGACGAATGCTGAAGATACCTTGGACAGCAAGAAAAACTAATGAAGAGGTACTAAGGAGCGTCAACAAAGACAGAGAATTGCTAAAGACTGTTAAATATCGAAAAATGTCTTATCTGGGACATATAGTAAGGGGAAATCGATATAAAATTTTACAACTGATCCTTAAAGGCAAAATAGAGGGCCGTAAAGGTGTAGGACACGTGTAAAACACGTTTCTTGGTTAAAAAACATTCGTGAATGGACTCAGATACCAAATGCAGGGACAATTATTCCATATTGCAGAAGATCGAGAAGCCTTCGCAATGGTGATCGCCAACGTCGCATAGTTCTGATATGGCACGCGAAGAAGAAAAATAGAGTTAGGATACAACGATAGTGGTTTGACAAGTGATAATATGTATATTATTATATATCTATCGACACATGCTTTAAACACTCACACAACAGAACGAAACACAAAAAAATATATATTCTTACCTGTCTTCCTGCTTCAATTTTCACCTGCAACTCTCCAGAAAAGTATGCTTGACCAATTTTCCATAAATCAGGAAATATTTCTGAGGTAACAACACATATTTCATCTGTAAAATTGACACAAGCTGGTACTATGTTCACTTCAATTTGTGATTTTGAGTATTTTGACACAGAATTATGCTTTTTTGAAGCTTCTGATTTGTCAGTAGATTTATGGAAAGTGTATATTTCCTTAAACTTTTGATTTATGTACTCCCATCTACTTTTAATGGCGTCCCAAGCAGCATCGAAGGGGCATTCTAAATTAACCAAATAGCGAATAAGACGCTTCTGTTGTTCTACGGTAATAGGCATTGTCTGTAAATCTTTGTGTAATTTGGTTTGTAGCTCTACAATACGCTTTTCAACTTCATTTAGGGCTTCCCTAAATATAGGCACTTCTGTTTTATCAAATAAATTTTTAACTCGCATATAATCATTTTATAACTATGTCATAATCTCCCTTTTTTACATTCCTTTCTATAACACATGGAAGGCAAAACAAAAATTTGTATCTTTGTAAAACATTCAATGCATTTCTTGTCTTTTCAGCTCTGTCTTTTCTCGCTAAAACATCATCAAATAGTTTTCTGGCTTCTCGCTCAGACTCCTTGATGGCTCTTTCCAATTTAATTGTTGGTGTACTTCCAAATACTGAAGATTCTTTTTCGTATTTTTCACGTAAGTTCATTAAAGTGTCGATTTGATCCATGACACTATTCAAATTTGCCTTCAAGAAAGAAAGTTGGCCTTCTTTTTGACTTTGCACTTTTCTAGTAAGATGGTTTAGACCAGCTTTTAAATCGTTGAAACTTGTTGTTTGATGATTTTCTAAAAGGAACCACGCAGGAGAAAAATGCTGACTACCAATGTCTCCACATTTGCCTGAAAACAGGTAACAGTAAGTATATAGAGATATTTAGAAATATTGAAATGAAAAGCCATGTCCAAATCAGGTACAAGTACAATTTTATTTTAAGATGAGTATAATAATTAATACTAGGAAACAAAACAGATAGAATTATATATACAGATTGAACCAAATTAAAACGAAACATACAATTTAATACATGTGTGTTTGAACTGCATTTGAAATAGTGGACCAACATAAAACTCGGACAAAAATAAATCCATACCTGGGTATAGACATTGTATAAAATATCGTTCAACTATCTGTCTCACAACAATGTTGTTTGCGTAAGACGGGTTTGTCTAAGGAAACGATAATAGTTCAGGAAATTAAGCTCGAAAATAGTTAAAACCTCGCAATTGTTTCGTCCTGCATGTATCCAGTTGAAATTTTAACAGAATATAGGTAATAGAACAAGGATCAAAATCTATATCGAACCGAAGTGCGCTAAAGGGTTTTAGGGGTGAAAACTACCCCTAATTGTCAAAAATTATAAAATAACATATTAAACCTGAATATGGGTAAGATTTGGTTTGAATTAGTTAAATAATGATTATTTTATACTTTTGAATAGAGTTCCATCATATTTCAACCCTTAAAAAGCAACCCTTGTTAGAGATTAATGTAAAAAAATTACTAATTCTAAAAAAATGATTTCGCCTTGGATCGATTTGGATAAAAAATTGGATTTAAGCTCAATTCACCCGCTGCTTTATAGTTTATGTCATGTCGACGAACCCTGATTGTTCTAAGGGGTGAAAACTACCCGTAATTGTCAAAAATTATAAAATAACATATTAAACCTGAATATGGGTAAAATTTGGTTTGAATTAATTAAATAATGATAGTTTCGTGCTTTTGAATAAAGTTCCATCATATTTCAACCCTTAAAAAGCGACCCTTATTAGAGGTTAATATAAAAAAATTAGTAATGCGAAGAAAATGATTTCACCTTGGAACGATTTGCATAAAAAATTTGGAATTAAGCTCAACTCACCCTCTGCTTTATAGTTTATGTCATGCCGATGAACCTGATTGTTCTTAGGGGTAAAAACTACCCCTAATTTTCAAAAATTGTAAAATAATATTATAAATCTTAAGATGAGTGAAATTTGGTTTGGATTAGTTAAATAGTGATTTTTTTATACTTTAAAATACAAATTCATACATTTTCAACCCTTAAAAATCAATTGTTATGAGTGCTATAGGTGAAAACAATTTTTTGCCAAAATTTTGCAACTTTTCATCTTTTGAAAATCACCCTTTACAACATTGCAGTTTTTATAAACTAATTTATAAGATATAAATTGAAAAAAGTAGAATTAAATACAAAAAAATTTATCAACATAAAAAGGCACCATATATCCTTATACATTTACATAAATAGTTGAAAATACTTACATTTATATGTAAAACAATTATAATATTAATTTTATTCGTCATCAATTACATCTTCATCGTGATCTATGTCATCCTCATCTTCAATTATTGGTGGACTATTATTGCACCCTTCACCTGAGCACCAGAACAAGTAGAGTTACAGTATAAATCAACTTTTCTGCACCCATATGAAACACCGCATCCTTTTTTGCATTGCCAAAAAAATAATTTTCAAAAGTTCATCGAGTGCAGGTTGTTTGTTCATGCGTACGGGTAATAACAAACCATCTTTGGAATACCATCCCCAATCTGTTGCTCTAATATTTTCATTGCCAAGCCATAGACATATGAGCAGATGTTTTATTCTGTTGTATGGGATTTCAAAATAAGAACGCTTAAAATTTCGAATGTATAACGCCCCACTAGCTAATATACCGGTTTTGTAGATTATTATGCTCCGAAATGTACTGTACTATACTAATAAAATTTTCCGGAAAAAAATTCACTGGTTTTTTTTAACGTATTTCATTTAATTTTTAACGATAGAGCGTTTCTTCAAAAACGATTTGTAGAGCTTTTTAAGAGCTACAAGAATCTGTGAATTAAATCTTTTTGGAACCCTTGGTTTTTAAATGGGGTGAGTTTAAAGGGCTCGAAAAAGATGGTGCTTGATCGTAAATCGATGCTTTAAACGACTATATCTCGCCAAATATTCATTGTACAACAAATCTAAATGAAGGATAATTTTAGTCATTTAAAAAGCTACAATTTGGTAATTTGTATTTTTTTCATATATTCAGTATTTTCGGGCATATTTAAAAAAAGAAGGGTAAAAAATATGAAATTGTAAATCGTTTCTCGCTTTAAGCTGTACTTTTTCTAACACAAAGCATTTTAAATGGGTCAAACTTCTTGGACGTATTAACAATACATGTACAAAGGGAATTTCAGAAGGGTGAAGATCGATTTTAATTATGGGGGTGGTTAGGGGGTTGTTTTCATCGATTTTTTCGTAAAAAATGAGGTATTGACCTTATTTTCATCATAACTCACTCAATTTTTGTGCTAGAGTCTTTTTTATGATAGGTCTATTTATGCTCTTTAAAAAAGGTTTTGTGAGTTTTCTTCCAAAAATGCATCATTTTCCCGATATTTGATTTTGAATCTTTCAAATTTGGCATTTGAAGAAAACCGCTGAACATTGATAGGCCGTATTTCGGTTCCTATTATATCCCAAAAACATTTTAAAAAATGAATTGTATTTGTCTTTTTAAAAGCTACAAATTTGTTCTCTACAATTTTTTAAAAAATGGATTAAAAACGTGGATTTTTTCGTCTAAAAGTTATTACTTTCAATCGCGAATAACTTGAAAAATATCATTTTATAAAAAAAATGTATAGCACATTTTTTGTTTAGAATCACTTTTTTAATTGAAACCTGTAGTTAAAACGTAAAAAAAAATTTCACCCCGGAGATGGGGTGGCAACCACCCCCTAGGCTTTGGCGCACTTTGGTTCGATATAGATTTTGATTCTTAGGCTATTACCTACCTTCTGTTAAATTTCAAGTCAATCCAGGGAGCACGAAAAAATTGCGAGATGAAATGCTTGGTATTGGATTTTTATAATATAATTACTTGACAATATTTTGTTGGCCAACCACCTACAGCAGAATTGAGCCGAAATACATTATATTCCTATGTTCCGAATTTATTTCGTTCAATCTGTATATATATATATATATATATATATATATATATATATATATATATATATATATATATATATATAAACAGCTATAAATTTCCCCTCCCCTTAGGATGATCCACACAACTTAACAAAATAACATTTCAAAAATTATATTTTCTTTATACTGATAACTTATGTTTTGACCCTGGTCAAAATCAGTCTGTCAAAAACTCAAATTAAATAAAAAAATTCTAAATTATTTTATTATAATATGTGTGGCCGGCAGAATAAAGCAGGCAAGCGAATTTTTAAGAAAAAATTGTATTTATTAAAAACGTCTACAAACTATATCTAAACAAGTCAAACGTTGTATTTAGAGATAAACTCAACCAGTCAAGTCCTTTTATCTGATTTAGATCAGCTTGTACGTAACCAACACATTTGACTTAACTGATTAGGTGAATTTGTCCAGTTATCAGTGGAATACTTACTAGCAAAAAAGATTGAGGAAGTCATGAGAAAGGAATATTATGTAAACGATAGCTTTATTTAATTTGTAATGCGAGTATTCATTACATTGTGTTTTTCGTGTTTCATATTTCTTCCTAATATTTTACTTATTGGTATAACCTGTGACTTGTATAGTATGTATATTTCATCAAAATCTACATTCAAAGCTAAATACATACATAAAATGACTAGCTATTCTGAATTTAAAGTAAGTGATTTAAAAAAAAGAAACCAGGTAGTAAACAATGCGTAGACCTCTCAAAAAAAATGATTTTAGAGGAAGGTGAGTGATATTTTTTCGTACTCAAAGAGCACAACATAACCAGCATCTCTTATTCAAGTGAAAGGAACTACTTCACGTTGCTCAAGAACAATAGATCTGGACCAGGTTAAATTTGTATAGAAGCCGGAGACAGAATAAATTCTGTCATTCTGTCTCCGGCTTCTATACAATATGTAGCTTCTCCATATAAATTTTAAAGTGTTTGTTTGTCTTAGTGTATTGTATTTTGTATTGTTATGTCCAAATTTTACATTTATGACATTCTACTATGTCGGATAGGCCACAATTGACGAAATGTCCCTGAAGATGATCTATTGATCGAAAGTACTTGGGCAAGATTAAATTAATCACCATGTTCGATAGTTGCCTTGTATACCCTCAAAGTTTAATTATTCGAACATTCAACCTTATATTGATTTAATTTTATTTTTATTTTATTACAAATAACAAATAAAACAACAAATCCCCTGGAGAAGATGGTATACCCCCGAGTTGTTTAAGTATGGAGCAAACGTCCTAAAAAAATACATAATAAAACTTGTTGCATCCATTTGGAGAGAAGGAAAACTCCTAGACAGTTGGAATGTAGGTATACCTGTATAATACCTATTCACAAGAAAGGGGATCCACTAATATGTGACAACTATCGAGGCATTACCCTCCTAAATACGGCTTACAAAGTACTAGCTTATATATTTTATAATCGTTCACTAGTATATACTGAAGAAAAAATAGGCAAATACCAATGTGGATTCCGAAAAGAAAGGTCAACAATTGATCAGATTTTCCTTCTCAGACAAACCTTAGAAAAGACAAATGAATATGGAATTGATACCCATCACCCCTTCATAGATTTTAAAAGCGCTTATGACAGAAGTATAGACAGAAGCGCACTTTATAGTGCCATTACAAAACTAGATATTCCGTTGCATCTAATAACATTGGTAAAGGCAACTCTTTCAAAAGATAAGTGCAAAGTCAAGATACAAAACAGAGTGTCAAGGTCTTTTCAAACACATACTGGATTACGCCAGGGAGACAGTCTATTGTGTCTATTGTTTAACATCGCGCTAGAAAGAGCAATAGAGAAATCAGGCATAACAACCAGAGGTACGATCGTCAATAGAAGTGTACAAATATTGGCCTACGCAGATGACATTGACATAGTAACACAGACAAAAAGAAACCTGATACAGACTTTTGAAATATTAGAAAAAGCCGCGAAGACAATGGGACTGCAGGTTAACATATCCAAAACAAAATACATGAAGGTCAAGAACAGCACACAAATAGCGGCACCACAAGATATGGTGATAAAAGCACACACATTCGAAGGGGTCTCTGAGTTTATATATCTTGGAACACAACTAAATAACAGCAACCTAGTAAGCTTAGAAATTAAGGGAAGAGAGACTATTTTGGACTATTATACCTGACGAACAGAGACTATTTTGGACTACAGCAGTTCTTAACATCACATATAATTAGCAGAAAAACCAAGATACTCATATATAAAACTCTTATTAAACCTGTCCTGACATATGCATCAGAGACATGAACTATGGTAAAAAGCGACGAAGAACTGTTAGGCCACTTTGGAGTACAAGAAAGCAGGATATGGCACAGGTGTAACAATTTTGAGTTGTATCAATGCTATGAAAAATGCAACATCGTTCTGTCTATTAAAATTAATAGACTAAGGTGGCTAGGACACCTTGAAAGAATGGACACTGGAGACTCCCAAAGACAGATACCATTTCAAGAGTCAGTAGGAACCAGGAAGAGAAGCAGGCCAAGATCTAGATTCAAAACTCAAGTCGAAGATGACTTAAGGAATCTAGGGGTCAGAAATTTGAAAGCCAGGGTGAAAGATAGGCATGAATGGAGACTAATTCTTAAACAGACCAAGACCCACCAAAGGTTGTAGAGCCAAAGATGATGATGACAGATAACAAATAACATTTATGTCTTTTTTTAATTTAGAACGGTAATATTGATATTTTTTGTTAATTTAAAATGTGCATTTGTGCCTTATAAGATAAGTTAATAAAGAAAGATGTACCTAACTGGGCAAGTCAATCAAAATCCAAAATATTTAACTTTGATGTTTTTTTTTTATTTTGTATTGTATTAAATGTATGTTATATACATAACTGTAATTAAACTAATAAAAAAGATACATTTACTTATGCATTTAATTTTCAAATGGTTTTTTCACTTACAAAAAAACTCAAATTTTGACTTGTCTGCTTTTGTCTGCCAACTACACATATAGCACATAACTAAAACTTATGAGATATCTAATGACTAGTAGTTTTAATAAATTTTTTGGTTGCACACTAATATTTTAAATACTTCTTTATAATTTATGTGTATGCAAAGTTAGTCTAAAAGTGGTGGTAGTTCTGAAGGGTTAATTGTTTTAATTCCTGTAAATAATTAAATATTTTAATCCAACATTTATTTACATTTATATAGTATTCCTATGTGAATAATACCTTTACTTTTATGCTAAATCTGTGGAGTAGGTATCTACTTACATTTAAATAATTACAACTCTTTGGTGAAGTTTGTGAGAATGCTTATGAACTGGAAGAAATAACTTTGAGTTGTATAACAAAAATCAAGTTAAGCCAATTGGGATGACAGGTTATGTGAGAAACATACAGGTCAAAGTATAGATGGAAAAATAACATAAATGCTCTGAGTTGGATGACTCACAAACTATGAGAAAGATAATTCCCAAATTATGAGAGATAATTAATACCATTATAATAAATACTTGTAGAGTACATATAAAACATACCAGGAAAATATCCTAAGAGTTCCTCTTCACTAATTTTGTTCTCTGCCTCTTCTACAGACAAGCCTAAAGGATCTTCTTGTTGAAAACTACTTGGACTTAAAGAATGCCTACCCCAAGAATATATGGGAGTTTCTTCTACCCAAACTGCACTCTCCTTTAAAGGTCCAATTGTAGCTAAATGGTATCCCCTGAAGGTAACATTACATGTACCTGTTCCACCATATTTTGTGGTTACTATGACATCTCCTTTACCTTTTATTGGACCTAAAGCATGTCAAATGATTTAGTGTGAACTTAACATTGAACTACTAACTAAAAAATAATTACTATTTAAATGGGAATAAGCCACAATTAAAGTTAGTTTATTGACATTTAAATTTCCACTTCAGAAAACATTCTCAAAATACAAACATTAGTAAATTAAACAAATTTTTGTTTTTTTTACTTGGTGAAAAATTCTTCTAATTTAATTTTATCTGACTCATTTATATTGACAATTCAGATATACATTATAGATTTTAAAGTAGACAACTTTAAAATGATATTGCCGATATTGTTGAGTTGCATTCCTGGGACAACTTTACTTGTAAGATAGTTATGAACTATCTTACAAGTAAAGTCATTTCAGGAACACAACTCAACAATAATGGCAATATCATTTTAAAGTTGTCTACTTTAAAATGTATAATGTATGTCTGAATTGTCAATATAAATGAGTCAGATAAAATTAAATTAGAAGAATTTTTCATCAAGTAACAAAAAACAAAAATTTGTTTAATTTACTAATGTTTGTATTTTGAGAACGATTTCGGAAGTGGAAATTGAAACATCAATAAACTTTATTCAAAGAAACCTTTAATTGTGGCTTATTCCCATTAGTAATTACTTTAAAATGCCCTAAGAAACTAGCTTCGAACAATGACTAAAAAATAAAATGAAACAAAATGATGTAAATAATCACTTCAAAACTGTTCTAAAGCTATAAAGTTCCAGTGTTAATTAGCCTTTTAAAACTATGTTATTTTATCTGTATATAATAAATACAAACTGAATAATATTGCATAAAAAATAATTAAACTGAATGCCGAAACAAAATCCTACAAAATCTCCATAGGTGATCTCTGAGAATTGAACATGTAATACGAAATAAGCTATCTAAGACAATTACTTATTAAGTAATTCTTGTAGACTGTAACCAAGTAATGCAGATTTAAAAAAGCCTTAATATTTATGTATTACCTGAAATAGCTATAATCTTATTAGGAGACTTCCACTCGGCTGTTAAAAGACAATCCATTCCACATATTGTAAGACCTATTAAATCGGATGGTTGACTACCGAAATTTTCACCACGAATTTTGATTCTCGTGCCTGGTGGTCCTTCATTTGGGGAAAGACCTGTAACTATGGGGGGCGGTGCCATACTTATATGATTCTAAACAAAAGCATTGGGAAAATTATATCATTGCTTATAATTTATAATTTTCAATTTATTTTAAATTAATTACAATAGGGTTGTCGAAAATAAAAAAATAAAAACTAGAAGCACAGTATAAATAACAACCTAGAAGTCTAGAATAATAATAATATAACCCTAATTTTTAACGTTGTCAGTTGTCACTGTCAACACCTGTCAATATTAATTGAAGTTATCAGTAGATGAATAACCAAAAGGTCATAACTTTCCGAAATAAAGTAGAACTTGTCACAACTTCAACACTGTCACATCTGTCAACACTCAATACCTAACCTAAAAACGTAAACCATACACAACACATGTAATTTGACTAAAAAACAATTTTCAGAATGGGTGCAACAAAACCTATCTTTCGTGATCTTAATCCAGATGATCCCGAACCTGAAGCAACGGAAATTGAATCACTTTGCATGAATTGTCATGAAAATGGCATAACAAGATTACTTTTAACAAAAATTCCTTTCTTTAAGGAATTGGTGCTGATGTCCTTTACTTGTGAACACTGTGGTTATCAGAATAACGAAATTCAATCTGGCGCGCCTATTGCCGAGAAAGGAGTGCGAATAACTTTAACCGTATCAACAAAAAGAGATCTAAACAGACAAGTGGTAAAAAGTGATTATACCAGTGTAAAATTACTAGAGTTAGATTTCGAAATCCCTGCAAAAAGCCAAAAGGGAGAGGTAACTACTGTTGAAGGTGTTATCAATAGGAGTATAGCAGGATTAGAGCAAGATCAACCTGTTAGGAAAATTGAACATCCTGAAGCAGCAAAGCAAATTGAAGAGTTTATAAATAAATTACAAGAATTGAAAGAAGTAAAAACTTCATTTACACTAATGTTAGAAGATATTTCTGGGAACAGTTTTATAGAGAATCCAAATGCTCCCAGGATTGATAACTCCTGTATAACTACACATTTTATCAGAAACAAAGAGCAAGACCATGAATTGGGCCTTTTTAGTCAAAGTGAAATAACAGGTGAGGAGGAAAGTGCTATACTGCATCCTATTTCTGAAGGTGAATTTACATTAGAAGATTTAGAAGGGGAAGTATTACAATTTCCAACAAATTGCCCTTCTTGTAATTCTCCTTGTCAAACCAATATGAAAATGACAAATATTCCACACTTTAAAGAAGTAGTGATTATGGCAACTACATGTGATGCATGTGGACATAAAACAAATGAAGTTAAATCAGGAAGTGGGATAGAACCAAAAGGTCTTAAAATTGAAGTAGATATCAAAAGTAAGGAAGATTTCTCTAGAGATTTACTGAAATCTGAAACATGTTCCCTTGGCATACCCCAATTAGATCTTGAGGTGGGTCCCCATGCATTAGGAGGTAGATTTACTACTGTAGAAGGCATTATACTAGCTATTAAAGATCAACTGAGTGATCCAAAACATTCACATATTTTTGGTGATTCAGTAGATCCTAAATCAAAACAAGAATTTGAAGCCTTCTTAAACAAATTTGAAGATATTCTTTCTGGAAAATTATCTGTTACATTGGTATTGGATGATCCAGCTGGTAATAGTTACATTCAAACAATGAGGGATGATAGTCAGCCTGACGAGGGTCTACGGATTATACATTATGAAAGAACATTTGAACAAAATGAAGAGTTGGGACTTAATGATATAAATACAGATAATTATTAATTTTATTTACTGATATGTATATATGTGGACCTGTCGATATTTTTGTATATGTATTGTAAATAAATTATTTACTACTGCTTTTATATAATTTCTCTTCAGTATTAACTTTCAAAATAGTAGTTCTAATATTAAAGTAATACTAATACTAAATTAGTAGTGGTACAATAAGTGGTAATTATAAACAAATTTTAAAAACTACTACCGAAATGATTATATACCTGAAAATCATCTCCAGACACAAAGGAAAAAATAGAAACAAAATTGATTGCATGATTTAAAAATTCTGTGGAAAAACAAAATCCGCAGCAGCACTGAGGCACCTACTGAGTGTAGCTGCAAAATTTCAGGGGCCAATGCTTTTTAAATGCATTCATTTTTTACAAATCCTGAGAAAACTAGTATTTTTCAAAAATTTAAACACAGAATAAAAGATTACATTATTACTGAGGGCCCAAAGTCCCTGAAAACTTCTCTAATGTTTATTTTAATAAGTTACAGGGGTGAAAAAAAAAATATTTAGTGTGCTTTTTAAATTCAAATATATCATTTAAAAAAACTGTTTGTTAATTCTAAGGGACTTTAAGCAGTCTGTAATAATATAATCTCTCATTCTGCGTTTAAATTTTTCAAGAATATTTATTAGTTTTCTCAGGATTCGAAAAAAAAAAATGAATGCATTTAAAAAGCATTGACCTGAAATTTTGTGCCTACACTCTTAAATGTATAAAGAAGTCCCAGAAATATGTATACTATTAAATTAAATGAAAAAAACTAAATTTATGTCAAGGAAATAAATGTAGTACAATAAATAGACCTAACAGGCTAAATAAGAGAAATATAGTAGTGACGATAGAGGCAAAACTAAAGAATAGGAAGTTTCTGATGCATAAGTCTTTATTGATCTTATACTGGCTTTATATATTCTTGATTTCATCTCACAGTTGATGTGTCGGTTATACCATATTTATAGTGTTAGAAAATTTATTTGCTCTATGTACTTTGTATTTGATCTCTTACTTCTTTTTCAATGTCTCCATAGCTGGACAGCATAATCCCTAGGTATTTTTTTTTTCATTATATGTTCTAAGGTATTCTAAGTTCATTGATTACTATTTTACATCTGATTGGTTTTTTACTGATCACTATTGTTCTAGTTTTCTGAGTTGAAATCTTCATGTTAAATTCTTTTGTTCTTATATTAAATCTGTGAACTAGCCTTTAAAGGTTATCTTCATTTTGGCTGTCAATCTGAGTAACAGAGATTTTTATTTCATTGTTCCCCATTCCGTATCCTTTTTCTTTATTACTTCATCCATGATTTAAAGATAAAAGTCTTGATGATATGATCAACATGTTTTATGATGTTATTTACCTTGCAATTGATGTTTTTGTTCTCATGAAAAAGTATTCAGCATAAAAGTTTCCTGTCTGGTTTTCTCTAGAGCTTAAAAAAACAATAAAAAAAAATGAATAAAAAATATCTAAAATTTCGATTACTTGCTGACTATAATAAATTTTCTTTATTACGAGCTAACTGTATACCTACAACTGAAAGAACAATGCTATCTTGATTATGTTGCTCCAACTGAATCTTCTCTGAAAGATAGAATAATATTCCTTCTGTTATGCACTATAATAATATTTCTGGCATGGAGATTGTCAATTTATTTGCTGAATACTTTTCCAAAACTTATAGTGATAAAGAGTTTGATTTGCAGGATGAAACCTTTTTAACAGGAGACATCAACCTATCACAATTTAGCATTTCTATTTTGTCTATATATGAAAAACTTGCTACTTTGGATATCAACAAGGGGCCAGGTCCAGGTGGTCTTCCACCTTCTTTTCGAAAACACTTTAGCTTTTTACTTTCTAGACCTCTTTTTCACATTTTTAACCTGTCATTAAAGACAGGGATTTTCCCGGTCTATTGGAAAACTATATAGCTTTATTACGTCAATACTAAAATCTGGAGATAGTTATCAAGTGAACAATTATCGGCCTATTTGCATTCTAAGTTGTATTCGCAAAGTTTTTGAGAGCCTTGTCTGTGACTATTTGTCAGCAACTTTAAAAGGCTGTTTTATCGACCAGCAATTTGGATTACTCTCTAGCCGCTCCACTGAACTTGATTTATTGACATTTACTAATTTCCTTACAGAATCTCTTAAAGATGGCTTCCAGGTTCATGCTGTATAGGTACACAGACTTTACAATGGCTTTTGACCTGGTAAATCACAAGATTTTAATCAATAAGTTGAGGAGTCTGGGTATCCAGGGTGAACTTTTAGAATGGTTGTTATGCTACCTAACTGAAAGAATACAAATAGTACTTGTTCAGAGTTTTCAATCGTTTGAGATTAAGGTACTTTCCAGAGTACCACAAGGATCACACCTAGGACCTCTTCTATTCAATAACTATGTTAATGACATTGCCTCCTGTTTCTTCTTTGCTTCTTTCCTAATGTTTGCTGACGATTTAAAATTATATTTGAAAATTGAGAATGATGGTGACTATCAAAAACTAGTCTGATTTGGATTGGTTGAACTATTGGTGTGACAGCAACGGAATGGAACTTAATGTTAAACAGTGTCATTTAATGGTTTTTTGTTGGAATAAAACTCCTACAAATCATATCTATACTATCAATGGTTGCCCTTTAGGCTCTGTATCTCAGATAAAAGACCTAGGTGTTGTGCTCCATTCCAGCTTATCCTACATCCCCCATATCTCATCTGTTGTCTCAAAATCACTTCAACTTTTAGGGTTTATCAAACGTTGTGCTAAAGACTTTCTAAATATTCCATTCATAAAAATTTTGTATTGTTCACTTGTGAGACCCCACCTAGATTAGGTACTGTTCATATGTTTGGTCTCCTCACTATAACTCCCATATTCAAGCTATTGAGAGAGATCAACAAAAATTTTTAAGATTTGCATTTAAACAAAACCAGAGGATTGAAGAAATTAACTATTCAAATATAAAAAGGTCCGTCAACATAACTTCTCTCCAAATCCGATTTATGCTCCGACATATCTCACTATGTTTTATAGTATGCACTTTATTATTTTTGGTCCTCAGCTATTGGAAAAAATTAATCTCCATGTTCCCAACAGACAAACAAGGCTAAATCAACCCTTTTATGTTAGATCCCATCGCACAAACGACAGACTCAATTCATTCACATCTAGAACACCAAGGTTTGCTAATCATTATTCCCAAAGATTGGATTGTTACCTATAGTATTCCAAAAGAATTTAAAACTCAGCTTAAGAACTGTGTGTGATAGCTTGATATCCTTGTGTTTTGTACAGTCTTTGTTAATGCTTGTTATTTACTGTTCCAACTTTTATTTTTTGTATGATTAAAATTTTTAATTTTAAGTAGGTATTAAGAATCTTTATTTATACGCCCATGTTAAGAATCGACTGTAATTTATTAATAATGTTTACATTGTATTTTAATTGGGCGATTGCCCGTTGATAAATAAATAAATACGCCGCCATGTTACCTATCCAACGGTAACTTAACCATCACAAATTATAAATACTAATAATGTAAAACAACTTCAAATTTAAAACATTTAAAGGGTTTTTACCCATATATTTTGGTGGCTACTAGCATGTACAACCGCAAGTATTAACCACATTTTGCTCTAACCTTTGTCAACATTTTCATTTAACGTTCTTTTTAATTAAAGTGGTTATATACTTTCAGGTTTGCACTGATGATGGATTGTTTAATCCGAAAACGTTTTGCAATGTGTTTGTGATAGCCCGTTTGAGGCATTTTTATATACCTTTTATAAAGGATTTTAAACAAAATTTTTTTGTGATATGTGGTATACAGCCAGCTACAGGAACTTAGTTTCCTCGTGGAATTTTAAATAAATAAATGATTAAAAATTGATTTAATAGCATAGGGCTTAGTGAATCCCCTGTCATATTCTAATGCCTGTAGGTTCCATAATTTGTCCATCTTATTGTTTTGATGGATGATTTCAATTGTTTTTATAATATCCCGAGGATTGAGCAAGCCCAATTCTATAAAATGAGCAAATACATTTTTTACAATAGAGCAGAAATACAAGTTGCTAATTACAATAGCAGTACAAGTAATGAAACATAATATTAAATTAAAATATCAGACACAAGACAAAAACGTTGCAAAATGTAATTATTTAAATAACAATAACAATACAATTTCATAAAAACCAAAATAATTACATGTTTCATTTAAATATTAAGCCTATCATTTGATATTAAAACGACTGGTGGAGTTGCCAAACAGATGTAAATCATAAATAGACTTAGCTAGCCTCAAAACTCTAGGTTTGAATGAAAATAGTTCATAATTGAATATGTGAAACAATAAATGAAATAACCGCACTTATCTAGTCGAGCGAGATAGTGGAACAAATCTGATCTTATTCAGAAGTTGGGAACAATAATTGCAAATTATACCCTTTATAGTCCAGCTGAGATCTGTTTTGAATTGGACATTTTCCACAGGAGTCTATTTTTTGCTGGAATCACTTGAGGATTTACATTGTATCAATAATCACACTATGCGCCAGTCGCAAAAATTGTTTTTAATTTTTTATTTAACAAAGTCTGAAAAAAAAAGGAAAATGTTTGCTTTTTGTGCCCATATTTTCGAAATAGAAATTATTGGGA
>OU898277.1:58480365-58496423 GCA_918026665.1 Diabrotica balteata
ATTTAAAGCCAATGAGTCATTGAAAGTAGCAGAAATATATTATGTATCAATAGAGTTTAAAAAAAAAAACTAGTAAATAATTGGAAAACAATGTATAACAACTATTCGCTGAGAGAAGTGTCAAATAACTGTCACAGTGTGGTATTATTTATATTCAGTTGATAAAATTGCAATAAAGTGTAGTGTTAATATAAAAATAAATTTGAACTACTTGGAAAAAAAACTGTAAGTAGTATTTATTATAATATAATTAAAGATACTTATATCAAAACAACTTCCTGCTACCGGATTTATCAACTACACAACTTTTGGTACCTCATTACCGATTCTGTTGTGACAAACAGGACCGTCTGAAGAATAGAGGTACCAAAATATGAATAATATTTTTAAAAATGGATGAAGATTCTGTTGGTTCTGTTTCTTCTCCTAACAATAATCAACCATGTTCATATTCCAACGCTGTTACTTCATTTAAATATCCAACCAAAAACCAAGCCATTGTCCTATCTGCTCTCAATGGAATAAAAATAAATGAATACGTGATAGCAATAGGAAATATAGTAAAACCAGAAAATATATTATTTGCATCCCGCATCTCAAATAACAGAATTTGTATTTATCTCTCCAATACCGAAGTCGTCAATACATTGCTGAAGACACATACATCAATATCCATTAATGATTCAGAAGTTGAAGTAAGACGTCTAATTACTCCTGCTACAAGACTGGTCATCTCATATGTCTGTCCCACCATACCAAACTCAGTACTTGAAGTTGAGCTGAAAAAATTAGGACTTAATACTGTATCCCAGATGACTTTTCTGCGAGTTGGAATGCCGGACACTGCCTATAACCACGTTTTAAGCTTTCGAAGACAAATTTTTATCACTCCTATTGAAAATATCACTATCCCAGATTTCATTACAATATCCTTCGACAACACCAACTATCGAATTTATCTATCCACTGACTTAAATTGCCCTAAGTGTATGTCAAAAGGTCATCGCGAAACAGACTGCCCTGTTCTATCACAATTGACATCAACTGAAACGCCCATTGAATCTCAATCTACAATATCACTTCCGTCTAAACCTCAAAATCTTACAACAGAAACAGGAAATCCTATTAATAATACCACTAACTTTCAAATAACAACAGAAGATATTCACAACGAAACGACTAAAAATAACAATCCTATTACTTTGAACACTGATGCCTCCCGACAAAAAACAAAGAGACAAATATCTACTGACTCTCCTGAGATACATGAAACGCCACCCGATCCAACAATTTTTACCAAACCCAAAAATACAGTTAAGCGGCCAAAATCATCACAATCTGATATCCTCGAGTCACTTGAATCTATTAAAGGTAAAATCGAATCTAAATACCCGACATTTCCTCTTAAATTTACAGTTCTTTGTGACGCGATATGTAACGCATTAAACTCAAATTATCCTACCCCCATAGTAGAAAATTACACAACCGATATAAGTTCTTTTAAAGAGATAATTCTATTCGCCCACGACCATATTCCTGATCGCAAAATAAAAAATAAACTAACAAGACTTCGAAAAAAGATACAATCCTTAGTTACCGATTCATCCTCGGATATTGAAAGCGATAACTCCCTTTCCCACGTTGTAAAATAAAATGGATAATACACTTATATTACAGTGGAATCTTAATGGTTATTTTAATAATTTAGAATCCCTTAATCTACTTATAAACGATCTTTCTCCTCTTATAATATGTTTACAGGAAACCCACCTTAAAAGTAATAACTTTAATATAAAAAATTATTCCCATTTCCTTAAAAATCGAGACGCAACATATGCTAGTGGAGGTGTTGGTATTTTTGTAAAAAATCACATTCAGACCAAAGAAATTAAGCTACACACTAATCTAGAAGCTGTAGCTGTATCAGTGTCATGCAATATCAACTGCAGACCTATTAACATATGTAACATTTACCTCCCTCATCCAAATGAAAATGTACTTGAAGAATTACATCGCTTAATCGATGATATTCCTGCTCCCAAACTAAGACAAGACACAGATATTCGCATAATTACTTATACGCATAATTTATATTATTTTATCTTTTGGTTTACCTTTATAAGACAACACCCTAGTATGGATTTTATTTATCAGCATTTAATTAACTTTGTATCGACAGACCTAAAGATGACTCGCACAAGCAACCCATTCATGATCATGATAAAATAGACGGTTTAGGTCTGATTTCGTTACAGCATACCACCATTCGTTGGTAAGCATATTTCTGTCTCTTGGCTTCATCATAGCAAAATATCAAAACAGGGATAGCTACTGCAGAAGGTCTGTTTGCTCTACATGTTCTCACCCAGCGACGTTTGTTCGTCAATCAAAAGCTAAACGTCTGTTTCATAGATTTAGAAAAAGCTTTTACTAAAGAATATAAAGAGAGTATATAATAACTACGGCATACAGATTAAAACCAATAAACCAAATATGTGATCTTTAGTAAAAATCCACTTTATCATACTACAAACATTACTCTAAATAATAACATCCCATTCAAATAGAAAATACTTGTAATAGTAAGTACTCGGTAGCTATGATTAACGAGGCAAGTATTCAAAATATCGAGAATAAACGACATATTGAATACAATAAACATCTTCTTCTTCTTCTTCTTTTCTCTTTATAAGCATGATCAGAAGGACAAATAAAAGAGATGAACGAACTAATAAAAACGAAGCACAATCAAAAGGAACTTTCTGGAGGAAGCCTTAAGGCCTTAAGCTATCTTTGTTAGAATCTATGGAAATCAACAAATTAAAAAACACAGATATAATTCTGAATGACCAACTTGGGACAAACAGTTCTTCCCTTCTCAACCTATTTCATTAGAGACTATACATTTGTAAACCCAAGCCAAAAATAGATCACTTGAGAAAGGCAATTAGCCGAAACAACTGTAGTGATAAGATTTAAAATAAATTTTATGGAAGTTTGAAAACAAAGTTTTCAGTGTTTTATTGTTACTATTTACTTTAAAAGGTTTTTACCCTAATATTTTGGTGGCTCAGGCATGTTAACCTGCTTTTAACCTAATGATGGAATTGTTATTCCGAAAACAATTGTTAATTTAAAGTAGCCCTTTTAAGGGTTTTTTAAATATACCCACTTACAAAGATTTAACTTCTTTTTTGTGATACATGGTATAAAGCCAGCAGCAGGAACTTATTTTCCTTGTGAATTTTGTAAGTTAATAGATATTAAGACTGTAATATTTTTTTAGTTTAGTTTCCTATTCTTTTATTTCCTTCAACATACAACCATACGAATTTCAACATACAACCTTCAAGATAGCCACTGGCCGTATCTATGTTTTGGCAATAGCATGTTGTACCCTATTGAACTGCCTTATTAAAGGCGTAACAAATTACTAAAGTTAAAATTTATTAGCTTGAATAAAAAAATTCAACCCTTTGCGCAATCAACAGTTATGATTCGTCACACCATATAATATCATCAATAGAGTTGGTCCTAATAAAACTTTAGAATACTGTTTCTAAGTAATATAATTTAAAGTGTAGGTATTGTTTTTCTATTAATAAATTTCCAAGTAGAAAGTTTCTGTATATGTCTTTCGCGGAAATGAGAGAAAGGGAGATTTTCTTTTGGGGACAGTTTGTTAAATTTTGAGGGAACGAAATTAACCAAAAATTAGATTTCTCCCAAACTTGGTGACTTGAATTGTCATAATATCACATGGGGTAGTATAAAAACAGACAAATGTGGTAGACTTCTTCAAAAATTAATAGACAATCAAAATCTAATTTTAATGAATACTGGTAAATCTACTCATTTCAGCTCCCACAATAGTACTTTTTCTGCCATCGATATTTCATTGTGTGACCACACATTAGCTACAAGTTTTTCTTGGAATAGTCTTGATTATCTATATAATAGCTATCATTTTCCTGTAACAATTGAAACTATTTTGCATGATCAACCAAATATTTCTGTTTACCAAAAATGGAAATTAAACTCAGCAAACTGGGACTTATATAGAGATCTATTAAATAATTATCTTACGAACTTTATTCTAGAAGATAGCATAGATTAATCTCTTCATCATTTCAATGATACTATAGTAAAATGCGCTAATATTGCAGTGGGAAAAACAAAACCTTGTAAACGAAAACCAGTACCATGGTGGAGTGAAGAAATAGCCTTAGCTATGAAATCTAGCAAACATGCTTTCAATGTTTTAAAAAGACATAAAACAACAGAAAATGTTATCAATTTTAAAAAACTTAGAGCAAAAACTAAATATCTTATTAAGAAAAGTAAAAAAGAAACATGGTCAAATTATGTCTCTAGCATAAATTCATCAACACCTATGACTACAATCTGGAATAAAGTTCGTACATTAAAAGGTGAACAAAACTCAATTCATATTAACACTCTTTATTAAAAAAACAAATTAATATCTTCCAAACAAGAAATTAGTAATATTATGTCAGATGTATATAAGAATAATTCAAGCAATGCAAACTTCAATCCCGCATTTTTAGATTTCAAAAATAAACGTGAAATGACAGATATATCTATTATAGATAGTGATAATCCACTAAATTTCCCCATCACATATCAAGAATTTGAAGAAAGTAGATGAATTAGCAAAGAAAGCTGCTACTGACGAGCAAACTGAAATTATGACTACAATTCCATTTAGTGATATCCAGCTCAATATTAAACAGCACTGTGTAAAAAATTGGCAACAAATGTGGAATTCTACTAAGGCTAACCTTAAAAACGTGAAAACTAGGATTGGCACTAAACTACAATTTCCAGAAAACAGAAGGCAACAAGTGATTATAAACCGACTAAGAATTGGACAGACAGCGTTAACTCACCAGCATCTCATAAAAAAAGAACTACCACCTGAATGTTCCTATTGTGAAGGTCCAATAACTGTTCAACATGTATTGATTGAATGTCCTCTTTATTCCTACGAAAGAGCCATCAACAACGTACCAGAAGAAGCAAAGAAACTTAAAGATATTTTAAACAGTAATGTATCTAATACAATCAAATTCCTTAATGACATACGTTTACTACACAAAATTTAAGTTATATTATATGTATCTCTTTGTAATTTGTAATTTATTATGTGTAATTTAATACGCAATTTGTAATTAGTAAATTTGTATTTGTAATAACAACTGTAAAATCTGTAAAACCCGCTAATAACCTTTAATGGTTGATGTGAAAATTCTAAATAAAAAAAAAACTATTCGCTGATTATAACAAAACCTATAAAATTATTTGTCGTATGGAATGAAAGTGTGGTCTATTTAAAACTATAGTAAATGTCCCTGACAAGAAGTATCCTGACATATGGGTCCGAAAACTGGACAATAAACAAGAGAAATAGAGGTAGAATAAGAGCAGTAGAAATGGAGTTCCTGAGGAGAAGCTGTAGACTTACAAAAAGAGACAGAATTGAAAACGCAGAGATTAAGCGGAGAATGGGAGTGCAATCAGACATAATCAAATATATAGAGGAGAAGAGACTATCCTGGTACGGCCACGTCAGAAGAGCGGACAGAGGACGCTGGATAAACAAAATTACAGAATGGAGCCCGATCGGAAGAAGAAAGAGAGGAAGACCCCGAAGGTCATTCAGAGACGAAATCGACGAGGCTATGGAGAAAAGAACCCTGCGAGATGGAGACTGGAATGACAGGGAAAATTGGAGAAAACGGTTGAGTGAAGGAAGACAGTGACAACTGTGGAAATCGTTAGTAGTAGTAGTAGTAGTAGTAAATGTCCGTTATTTAAAAAAAAAATAGTTTCTTTTATTGGTATTTATCTGAAACATTTGCCATGCATTTTCCCAACACACTTGCTAAATCTTGATTTCATCTGATCTGAGCGATTCTACTTTTCCTCGTGTACTAACGTTATCGCCAATGTTCTTATTTTATATGACATCATTTTGTTGAATTTCAGAACCTCTGGCTCATCTTTGGCTTTTCTATTGTTGTACCCCAACGTGGTTCTACCATCTGGTTCTTATCATCAATCAGCCCTGAGTTGTCCATTGTTGAACATAGGCCTCCTCTAGACTTTTCCATCTGCTTCTGTTCTGCGCCTCTGCTATCCAATTGGTCACGATTCTTTTGAGGTCGTCGGTCCATCGCGTTGGGGGTCTTCCTCGGCTTCGCTTGTCAGCCCGTGGTCTCCACTCAAGCAATTTTTTTGTCCAACTGTCGTCTTTCATTCTTGCAACATGTCCTGCCCATCTCCATTTTTGCCTTGTAATATGTTCGATAATGTCTTCCACTCCGGTTCGTCTACGAACTTCCTCGTTTCTTATTATATTTCTTAAGCTTATTCCAAGCATTGATCTCTCCATCTTTCGTTGTGTCCTACAATTTTTCGGCTGATGTTTTTGTGAGAGTTAAGGTTTCTGCTCCGTATGTGAGGACTGGTAGAACGCACTGGTTAAAAGCTTTTCTTTTTAAATGGATCGGTATATTTGTTTTAAATACGTCTCTCATTTTTCCGAATGCAGCCCAACCCAGACTTATTCTTCTGAGTAGCTCGCATGTTTGGTTATCTCGCGTTAACCTTATTTCGTGACCCAAATACACATATTTTTCCACAAGTTCTATGGGCGACTTTTCGATTTCTATTAGCTCATTGGGGACGAGATTGGTCATCATTTTTGTTTTTCCATAGTTTATTTTTAAACCGACTTTCTGGGTTACTTGCTGTAGTTGTTGTAGCATAACTCTGGCTTCTCCTAAGTTGTCTGTTATGAGAACAATATCATCGGCATATCTGAGATGATTGAATATCTTTCCATCGATGCTAATACCCTTTGATTCCCACTCTAGCCGTTTAAATGCGTACTCCATAACTGTTATAAATAGTTTTGGCGACAAGGTATCTCCCTGCCGCAAATTTTTATCTTCTCAGTCATGCAATGGAGGTTAAAGGTTATTGTCGCATTTTCGTATATATTTCGAATAACATTTGCATACCTGTGATCTATTCTGCATTCTGATGCTTTCTGTGCTTTTAAGATAGCAACTGTTTCAACTGTGTCAAATTCTTTGTGGAAGTCGACAAAGATAGGAGCAAGGGGTCTGTTATATTCGATAGATTTCTCAACTAGAGTTTTAAGGCATTGCAAATGGTTGTTTGTTCTGTGTCTCACTCGAAATCCTGCCTGTTCTTCTAATTGATAGAAATCGAGTTTTGCTTCTAATCTGTTTGTCAGTATTCGAGTAATGAGCTTGTATAGGTGGTTAATCAAACTAATTGGCCTATAGTTTTCGAGATCTGATTTATCCCCTTTTTGTTAAGGAGGATTGTCACCGAATTATTCCATTTACTTGGAATGTTTTTACTATCCAAGACATAGATTAAAAAGTGTTTATATTCGGGACATCAAAAGTGGACCTCCTAGTTTAATTATCTCAATGACTACACCATCTTCCCCCGGAACTCTATTATTTTTCATATTTTTGAGGGCATGTTAAATTTCCTTTTGTGATATATCTGGTATATCATCCGATCCTACATTATGTACCTTTTGTATTGGTTGTTCGATGAGCTCTGAAATAACTTGACTTTTATATAATGTTTCATAGAAACTTTCCGCTATATGTAATATGATTGGTCTATCTGAGATAATATTTCCATTTTTGTCTTTAAGTTGGAAGATTTTTTTTGCCATTTTCCATTTTTCTCCTCAACGCTTTCATGCTATTGTTGTCTTTTATAGTTTTTATAATTTTCTCGTTGTTGTATTTTCTAATATCCCATCTAATGGCTTTAGAGATTTCTTTATTGATGCTGTTTATATCTTGTGAGTCAACATTTCATTGACTTCTCAACATTCTACGATTTTCCATTTTTTGTTTCGTTTCTTTACTAATTTTTTGTTCTTTTCCATGTTTAGAGCCAAATTTTTCCTGAGCTTGTGTTAATGTATCTGGTCCTTATACTGCTATAGAAATACTTCATTGCAAAAAAAAAGAGCATGACACTTGGGGTCTGCCGACAGAAGTCAATACTTCTTACAGCGTGTTATGAATATATGAAAGGTAATGAAATTTTATGTGTGCTTATTACTGAATTGTTAATAGTTTTTATAATAACACTACACATTTTACACTAAGTAATTTATAAAAAAATAAAAATTTTAAAGAACCTAACTTTAAAATTTTGTTTAATGATTTAAGTAGTTAAATTAAAATCCACAAGGAAAACAATTCCTGTAGCTGGCTGTATACCACGTATCACAAAAAAGGGTTAGTCTTCGTAAATGGGTATATTTATTTAAAAACCCTTAAAAGGGCTACATCAAAAAAACAAACGTTTTCGGACTAAACAGTCCATCATCAGGTTTAAAATTTTAAAATTGCCTAAAATAAGTATAAACCATTTAGTTAAAACAAACGTGGTTATGAAATTTTGACTATGGTTAAAAAGCAAAAATGGCTATACTTACTAGGTTAAAATGCCTGAGCCACCAAAATACCTGAGTAAAAACCCTTTAAATTACATATAGGTGTAAAAGATTATACATCATTTTGTAAAAAAAAATGTGATGTTCAGTATTAAATTAAATTTGACTTCAGGTAACATACACAGCTGAAGTGAGTTCCAGAGCCGGAGAGTAAACCTCTTCAAACGGAGAACAGCTGGTAACTGATTGACAATATATCTATGAACGGTGTCGAAAACAAAATGTCAATGTAACATGAAACTATATTAGTTATACCTAGTATCACTACAGCCAAAAGATTCAAAAAATTATTTTGATGATTTTAAAAAAATTATAACAGCAATCTAGGTGTTGGGATTTAAAAACTTTTTATTTATTAATTTGGGGCAAAAAAGATGTGAAATCACCGATGGTGTTAAAGTCATGTTTAAGAGAATGACCTGTGCATTAGGCAACCTATGTTACTTTTTGTCGTATGGAATGTGGTCTAAAAGTGTATTTTATGTTAGATTAGCTTATATATATGAAAATTATTCTTTTATGTTTATCACATCTAGGACAAGGTAAAAATTAAATAGCAAATATTTGAAGCTAACATAAGAGCTCGTATTTAAATGACTTTATTTAAGACTGCTAGTATGGTAAAAAAATTAATAAAAATAAGTTTAGTAAATTGAAAATCTACAGGCTGAAGAAATTAAAGTTATAACCTATGTGATTAAATTTAAAATTGAAGAGGCTGAGCACCTCAGAGACTTGATGAGAATAAAAGTAGAGAAAATGACTGAAGAAGAAGGGGACGGATAAAGGAGAAAAGGACTTAATCAACATTTAGAGATAATAGAGGTCCTTCATGCTTACAGCATCTAGCACCCCGGACAAAATCTATTTTAGTAGTAAAAAATTCATTTTATAAAAACCTAAAATTTGATGTATGAGTGTGCTACTAAGTTGTTGACCAAGAGAAGGTGAGCAATGTTAGATAATGATTTTTTTGTAATACGGGAAAATTTGAATTTTGATAAATGGTTAGATAATGTTTGAATGATTACTGAGTTAAAACTATTGAGTACATGTTTGATATATGAGTTGACCAAGAAATAATGAAAGAGAAAAAAATGGATAGGAATGTGATGTAGATGTGAAGAGAAGAGAAAATGGTGAAATATTATTTCACCATTTTCTCCTGAAGTTAACAATAAGGTCGAAAATTTATGAGGGGAAGGTGTGGCAATAGTGTAGAGAATGGTTGTATAAAGAAACACAAATATTGTATAGGATTAAAGGTGTTGACGTTTGTATAGGATTGTCGGGCAGAGAAGGTGGGGCAATATTGTGAAGCGTGGACTATGAGAAGAGTTGTCGATGTAAGGGTTGAAAGTCATGGTTGAAAGATACATGACGATTAACGCAATTGGGGCTACTTTGCTTTTCTTTGACTATTTCCAAGTCTTCATATAGATCTAATTTTAGACAATTTTTTGAGGGATAATATGCAACAAAGAGACATCTTCTGGGATGTTGAGGGTATGTTTATGTTATGCAAGATGTTGTGAGAAGGTGGAAGTGTTCTCTTTTTTAGTGTGTTCTAAGGAACGGGAAGTTAGTGATCTACAGGTTCTACCTACATATGTAGCATCACAATCAGAGCACTGTAATTTATAAACATCACTACGATCCATGTAGTTGATGGGATCTTTTGTATTGGTTAAACATTGTCCTAGATTGTTCGGAACTTTGAAAGAAATGTGGGTATTCTCAACAGATCTTTTTAGGATATATCTAATATTTTCAGAAAGACCTTCTTGAAGGTATGGTAAAGAAGCATAATGAGGTTTGATGGTCAAGTCTCTGGGGAATGCAGTCTCTCTCAAATGTTTAAGTTGTCTCTTATTTATTAGTTTGTTAATGAGATTGGGGTCATACCCATTGTTGAATGCTATTTGCTTAAGAGTGTTGAGTTCTGTATGGTAGTTGGATTGTGATAGTGATATTGTTAATAGGCGATGAATGTAACTATGGAAGGCTGCATATTTGTGTGACATTGGATGGTTGGAAGATAAAGGTATGATATGGTCGGTTTGTGTAGGTTTTCTATAGATACTGAAATCGAAATGATCGTTTAATCTGGTAATGGTAAGGTCAAGAAAATTAATAGATTAAGACGATTCTAGTTCCATAGTTAACTTAATGTTTGGGTTAATTTGATTTATTTTAGAGAGTAACAGATCAGCTGAATTTGAGTTACCTGATATGAAGACTAAACAGTCAGCAACATATCGAAACCAATAGAGAATTTCAGGATTTTTCATAATGTGTTTGGATTCTAAGTGATAAATAAATATATCAGCTAGGGAGGGGAAAGGCAACTACCCATGGCTAAGGTTGTCCGGCAGGTTGTCTGTAAAATTTACTATTGAAAACAAAAAAGTCTTGAGCTAGACAAGTTTGTAATAATTGAATAATTGAGTTAGTGGTAGACATAGTGATAGATTTTGCTCGTAGAAGAGAGTCGACCAGATTAATAGTTTCTTGTTTAGGGACTGAAGTAAATAGTTTGCTGACATCGAATAAAAGCATTGTGATATTAGGATGAAGATTTATTTGTTGAAGATTGTTGACTAGATGAATGCTATTTTTGGCTGAAAAGCGAAGGGTGAAGTTCGTCATGTTGTTGATGAGATTCAATATGAATTTTGACAAAATAGAAACTGGAGTATTTATGAAACTAACAACAGGACGAATGAGAATGCCCTCTTTGTGTATCTTAGGTAAACCATACAATCTGGGTGTTAATGTTAATGGGTTATAGGTATTTTATAATATGGAGCGTCATGTTCTGAAAGAAATTCCGTGAAGAGTTTATTGGTTGCTTTAATTTTATTAATGAACTCTTTTGTTGGATCTTCGGGGAGTAAAGTGAAATTGTTATCTAAAAGAAATGTAGTGACCTTGTCGTTATATGAATTTTGATCTAAAATGACAAGGCAATTGCCTTTGTCTGCTTTACTAATGATAAGATTATGGGATTTAATTTTGTTTTGAATAGACTTGAGGATTTGGAGTTGGTCTTTCTGTTTTTTGTTTGATAATTGTGGAAAAGAAACATCGAATGAATAATTTTGAGAAGTAAAAGGTGGGTTGGTGGATAATGAGTTATTTGATGTGTTCAATGGAGTGTTGGAAGTAGAGTTATTGAAAGAAGTAGAAGATGATGGAAAATTTTTGTTTTTGAATTAGTAGATAGTTTTATAGCAAGAGTTTCTAATTGACGTTTTATGATTTAGAGGGATTGAGAGATTCTGGATGAACATCTAGCTCAATGGAGAGACTCTAAAGATCCTTTTCAGAAACCTCAACTCAGAAAGTTAAGTTCATTTTTATCAAAGATTACACAACATAAATTTTTGAGCCTTGGGTGAAATTGGAAATTAGAGAATTCAGTTTTATCTAGGACAATCTAGGACAATGTTTAACCAATACAAAAGATCCCATCAACTACATGGATCGTAGTGGTGTTTATAAATTACAGTGCTCTGATTGTGATGTTACATAGATAGGTAGAACCTGTAGATCACTAACTTCATATTCCTTAGAACACACTTAAAAAGAGAACACTTTCACCTTCTCACATCTTGCACAACATAAACATACCCTCAACATCCCAGAAGATGTCTCTTTGTTACACAATATCCCTTAAAAATTTTTTCTAAAATTAGATCTATATGAAGACGTGGAAATAGTCAAAGAAAAACAAAGTAGCCCCAATTGCGTTAATCGTCATGTATGTTCTGATCGAATAATTAGAACTAGCCTAAGTACTTCCATGTAAGTATATTCTATGTCCAAATTTGGACATAGGTGAGACTTTATTAGTAGTATATTAGTTGAAACTTTACTATTCTATGTCCATCTTTTTTTAGAACGTAGCTTTTATTATGAAAGAAATGAACTTTAGGAAAAGTATCTTCTCAAAAATTATTATACAATTTTCTGATTTTTTTCTGAATTTTATAATATTTTGAGAAAAAAAAAACAAAAAAAATGCTCTTCTGTAAAATTAACATTTTGTGACTTAGGCTACTTCTGCATCCAAGCGACGATTTATAATGTTTCCTATTCATACCAAAAGGGACGCACTACTAGTCCAACAAAATAATGCGATGTTCGCAGAGAATACACAACGTTCACAAAATGAGCACTCGCTTTATAATGCATTGTGTCAGTCAGAAGAAAATGTTAAGAGATTTAATATGGATAATCAACGGTTAAGTCAAATAATCGCCGATATGGAAAGGAGATTAGCACAGCTGGAAAAAGCCGAACAACATACAGGGTTAACCGCAAGTGCTGATGAATCACAAAAAAAATTAAAAACAGATAAACATTAATACTGCACCGATGAAGAAGATTTAGCACACGAAACGGGCTGGATAAGAACCGAAAACAGAAAAACTAACAAAAAACTCAAAATGGATACCTTATTATCTCCTCCCTCTTCGCAAAAATCAAGTGCAGAAACACAAATTGAAAAACCAATCAAAAAACCGAAACCACCACTTCCGGTTGTAGTAGAAGCTTTTCAAAGTGGTGTTGACCTGAGCAAGCTCCTGACTAAGGCTGGTATTACCTTCACTATGGAAGTCATAAGCAGTGAAGTTATAAAAATTAATACAGCCAAAAGCGATCATTACAGAGCTTTAATAGAGAAATTAAATACGAGTAACCTTTCGTACCACACTTATGAGAATAAGCAAGAGAGAACAATTAGAGTTGTTGTTAAGAAATTACTTTACACATAGCTACCAGAGAAAATAGTAAAAGACCTACAAAAATGACGATATAAAGCCATTAAAGCTGACAAGAAATTCAAATGGAAAACATTTAGACAGGATGACGATATAAATAGCATTTACGGCATAACACAAATACTTAGTACGAGAGTTGGAATCGAGCCATTTAGAAGTTCCAGATTAGTTCCACAATGTAAAAGATGCCAGGCTTACGGATACACGTGGAAATACTGTAAAAAGGAGCCAAGATGTGTAAAATGTATTGGTAAACACCTTACTGAAGATTGCCAAAAACCACCAGAAAATTAACCAAAATATGTTCATTGTGGCGAAAACCATCTTGCAAAGTACCGCGGATGTTATGTAGCTTAAAATTTACTAAAAATAAGAAACGAGACAACAAAGACAATGCTATAAAAGCGCCCCATAGAGTTATTGAAAGCAAGAAACTAAAAACGGCAGATGTCAGTGAAAATAGAAGTTACAGCGATATAACAAAGAATGCAAGGAGACATGCATCGTCGCAACAAAAAAAAAAAAAGAAACTGATATTACAGTAAAAATGATATTGGAAAAGCTTACCAAGTTTGGTGGTAAAATAACTCAAGTCGATATCAGATTTACCCGACTAGAGCATAGTGCTAAAGGAGCTATTCCGAAAATCAGAAATGGCTAAAGACCTCCGAATAATAGCGTGAAACGTAAATGAACTGTTACAACATCAGATCGAGCAAGAAATACTATATATTAAGAAAATTGAGCTGTGCCTCGTTTCTAAAAAACACTTTACTAAACAGTCATATGTAAATTTTAGGGGTATAGAATATATTCTACTGTACACCCAGACAATGCAGCTAAAGGAGGAAGCGCTATTATAATTAAAGATAACGTCTTGCATCATGAGTAATTAAAATATGCAACTGAGCACATACAAGCTACAACAGTCTGTGTGAAGATGAAAATACATACCTTAAATAAAAGTTTAAGTTTAGTATACCCTTGTAGAATCAACTGTAAAAATCGGCATTTATCATTACGCATGATGTGGCCAAAGTAAACCAATTTTCTGTTTTTTATGGTGTTAACAATTTCTCTGTCTTTTATTAGCCTCTAGAGAATAGTTATGTTACTTGTGTGGTGTATATAAGAGGCCCTCAACATACGTCGCTAGCACCACATTTCAAATGCCTCCAGTCGTTTTATAGCATCTTCTGTAAGGCTCCAGCTTTCTAATTTATAGACGGGACATGGAAGACCTAATAGGTTGTAGAGAATCTTTCTAAGGCTGTTGAAAGAGCTTGTAGCTTTTTCAATACCAGTTTTTATTTCGTATCTGTGCTCCCAAGTATCCTTAAAATTGCAGTCCTCTTTCTTTCTTTCTCCCCTTTCTTTTGACCCTATCAGGGTGTCGAATTTGGGCTAGCTATTTTAATTTCCATTTACCCACCTCTTTCATTCTTTTTTGTTTCCTGTCATTATTTTCAATTCCTGGAGTAATTTTTGTTTAAGTTTTCCCGCCTCTACTACTTGCTGTATCCATTTTTTTCTTGGTCTGCCTCTTTTTCTTTTTCCGGTGTTCTTTGCTTTATAAACTTTTCTTGTTATTTTATTGAATTGCATCCTCATCAGATGTCCATACGAGTTTATTTGTCCCTTTGCTATTTTGTTCATTATCGGTTCCTGGTTGGCCACTTTCCTTATAGTCTCTTTGCTTAATCTATCCCATTTTGTCTTTCCAACTATCCTTCTTATATTTCTCATCTCCATTGCGTTTATACTACTCTTATGTTTTTCCAGAGTTGTCCAGTTTTCACTTACATAGAGCACAGTCGATATCACTATTGCGTTATATATTTTTATTCTTGTCTCTCTTGTAAGTTCTCTTTTTCCCATTATTGGGGCTAACGCATAGTGTAACTTGTTTGATTATTTTGCTCTATTTGTTATTTCCCAGTCTATTTTTCCGTCATTAGTTATTATACTTTCCGGGTATTCTTAAGTTGTTACTATTTCCAAATCTAAGTTTGTACATTTTATCTTTATTTGATTACCTTCCTGATCTCCTTTGCCGCTGATGATCATTTTCTTACTTTTTTCCTCGTTTATCTCCATTTTTAATTCTTCTATTTGTTCTACCCATATATCCATTAGTTTCTGCATTTTATTCTCGGAATCTGCTATTAGTACTGTGTCGTCTGAATACATTAAGGAGTCTATTGTTACCGGTTGTAATCTGTAGTGGTAGTAGTGTAGTGGTAACCTATTATTGTCTGTAGTTGATTGGTTCTGACTCTAGTGTTTCTTATCAATTCGTTCATTACTATTACGAAAAGCAAAGGGCTGAGACTATCTTCTTGTTTAATACCTCTCTTCCAATTAAATGCTTCCGAGCTTTCCCTGGTATTTGTACCTTTCCTTTTACCTCTTTGTAAGTACTTTCTATAATTTTTATCAATGCATTAGGTACATTCATTTTTCTGAAGCATTTCCCTATAATATGTTTTTC
Source organism: Diabrotica balteata (assembly GCA_918026665.1). Classification (NCBI taxonomy): domain Eukaryota; kingdom Metazoa; phylum Arthropoda; class Insecta; order Coleoptera; family Chrysomelidae; genus Diabrotica; species Diabrotica balteata. Next base: position 58,496,183 of record OU898277.1, read on the forward strand.
TATCATGTCAAATGCTGCTCTTAGGTCTATGAATGCTAATACTAGTTTTTCTCCCGTAACTATGCTTCTTTTTATTAGGTTTCTAATGATATATATGTTGTCATTTGTCTATCTTCTTGGTCTAAATGCCATTTGTTCTTCTCCCAATACCATTTTTACTTCTTGCCTCAGTCTCTTCTCTATTAATTTTGTATATATTTTAAAACATACCGATGATAGACATATTGCTCTATAGTTGTCG
>OU898277.1:58505502-58525414 GCA_918026665.1 Diabrotica balteata
AGAGCTAGGTTACCTTGATCGTCCATTTGGTTCTCTAATTCTTGTACAATTAAAGCTTCGATGGTGTTTTTCAGCATATCGAGATAAATGTCGCTACTTAAATTGCCTGGTATGAACAAGGGGCCAATTATAGCATCGCCTAATATTCTTGCCCAAACATTCAGTTTTTCTGGATATTGCAGTCCTCGGGGCTGTAGATAGATATGACATTTAATTTTTTGTAGTCCATTGTGATGTTCATATGTATTATTCTTTCGGAGATATAACGGCAGTTATTTATGTTTTCTTTAAATTTTTTATGGACAAGTATACCTACGTCTGCTCGTGCTCGTTCTTCTTTCTTCACTCCACTGTATGCTAGGAAATATTGGTTATATTCTCTTTGGCCTTTACCTTTCTTCTTGGTTTCTTGGATTGTACAAATGTCTATGTTTTTATTTATCAGTTCTTCTATTATCTCTTGGTCTTTGTTGTTGAAAGAAGTAATGTTCCATGTTGCTAATCTAATTGTGGGCTTATTTTTCCTTCTCGTTTTCCTTTTCTTTGCGTGGTTTGTCATCTTAGGTTCTGTCTGGTTCCGAGGCTTAATATCGGTTCTTTGAGCCTTGTTTCCTTTTACAATGGATAGGATGCTAACCTGGCCCATCAACCCTCCTCTTTTATCCGGGCTTAGGACTGGCTGTGGGCATGAACGCGACTTCTTAGCTACTCAATCCGCCCAGTCATCGCGCTCATAACCCCCAGGCAGAGTTGCACAAAATGATCAGCATAGAAATTAGTTGCTTCTAACCATGTTCCCTAATGTGTTAAAATGGGTAACGGTGCCAGTGGAACAGCAGGAAGCATATCTCTGTAACATTGTATTCTTACAAGTAATTCTAGGAATACCTTTTTGACGCTCGCTATTAAACTGTTAGGTAGTGGCAATTTTTTTCTTACTCCCTTCTTAACTCTGTTTATTCCATGCACTAAACAAGTGACATCTAATAAGTTTGTATAAAATATTTTAAAATTTTCGAATTGAACAATCAACTCGTTCAAAAATCATGATTATTTTTTTAATAATATCCACATGCCTAAAACTCGTCGATTTTCTTTTCTCTCAAACGTGCAAAGGTCTACATTCAAAATATGAGTCACTCGCTAGAATTGTGGTACTATAGTAAAATACAAAAAATAATTATATAAAAATAGTTTTTTTCTAGGATGGGTGGGAGATTATTGACTGTGTTAAATAAAATATAAAGAAAATATTTAGTAAAAAAAACAACAGTTAAGTTAATTATTATTTACAATTAAATATATTTAGTAAAATGTTGCATTTTGTACATGTCGAATGCAAGTTTCATTTTAGACCTTGGCCAACACTGTATCTCCATTTGGGTCCAAGAACAGAAACTGGAAGAAGTTGAAAAAAGGTTGAACATTTGCTGAAAATAGGAAATATAAATAAGTTGCTAGAAACGTTATGATCACAAGGTTGTTAAATTTATTCATTTTTAAACATCCTATGTGGTTTTCTATAAATTTCTGTAAATCGTTATTACTTTTATTGGTAATACGCCACCATTTTAGATTAAAACAGAGTTCATTGTTAACGATTCGATTGCCACTTCGTAAATCGTTTTCAAAATGGTGAAAAATTCTTTTACTGATGTAATTTTATCTGATCCATTTATATTGACAATTCAGTCATATACTATATATTTTAAAGAAGATGAATTTTGAGAAAATGAATTTGCGATGACTTTATTGTAAGATATTTTATTTGCATACATGAAATCAACTTTAACTTGAGAATACCTGTCAGAAAAATTACAGCATGTGATTTGTCTTTAAAAATACAACCACATGAAATAATGATAAAAAAAATCTACATTAATTTACTCTCAACAAACACTAAACTTTGATTTTATGTTTATGTTATTTAAAAACATAAATGATGTATCCTTGATATGTTATTGACTTACTAATAGTGGTATTTCGTTGATATTAATTCCCACTGTTAATATGGAGAACCAGATTTTATTGAATTTTGCCAAGGAATTTGTGATTTTGTTCTTTTTGCCAAAAAAATATTTCTTCTTTTTCTTCTTCTTTTTATATAGACATGACTCTGCCTGTTTTTCAATGTGCCTCCAGTAAGTTGTTATTCCATCGTTGTCGCGGTCTTCCTACTGATGAACCGTCTGGTGAACTACTGGTGAACCGTCTCTTGTCGTCTTTACTGGTTTATTTATTGTCATTATTTGGCTTATATGATCGTTCCATTCTACTCTTTTATTTCTTACCCAGTTTTTGATGTTTTCCAACTAACTTGATGGTCTTACCATCAATGTTTCGTGTTTTTATCTCTGCCGTTTCTAACATCCTTTTTGTCCTCTCCGTGTCAGGTCTTGTTTCTGCCGCGTATGTGTTTATTGTTTTGACGACAGTCTTGTAACTTCTGCCTTTTGTTTATTTCCCAATATTTTTATTTCTCCATATTGTTTTATTTAAGCAGTCTGTGGCTCTGCTTGCTCTATTCACTGGATTTTCCACTTCGAGCTTTCCGTAGTTAGATAATGTGATGCCTAGATGTTTAAACTTCATCACTTGTTCTATCTGACATTCCAGCTCCAATTTACATCTTAGTAAATTTGATGTTGTAACCATGCATTGTGTCTTTGTTGGGGAAATTAACATGTTAAATTTTGTGGCGGACATATTAAATTGGTGATTGGTAATTAAACACAAAATATTTAATATTTATAATTCTGGATTTTTTAATGATATCTCCATAAGATTTATGTTCACTTAGTCTAACATTAAATGGTCTTGGTGTTTTACCTAAATAAAAATGATCGCATTCATATGGTATTTTATAAATACAATTCTTCGTCATTTCTTGCTTATTTTTAGGTTTTGTTTTAGATAAAATAGATCTCAATGTGTTTGTTGTTTTGAATGTTGCTGAAATGTTGAATTTATTGTAATATGGTACACGATACCAGAAATATGGTAATGTTATTTATCTCGTCTCATTCCTTGGGCATGCTACAGGATCACATTTTAGGTTTCCCCTGATCGGTTCTCGAAAATCGTTATTTATAAACGACAAAGGTAATCATTTAAAAAAAAAACAGATGTATTTTGGTAATTTTGGCTCATTTTGTTAGGATTTATTGATTTCATTTTTAATATGAATGTTTTGATTTGATTTGTAATTTAGATATCAGTTGGCGTGTGTTGGTTTTTTATACACCGGACTCATATGTTCGGTGTATAAAAAATATTGTAATTTAAATCAATAAATAAATAACAAACCTTGTTCCTTATTTGCTTCAAAGATAATAAGAGTAAACCATACCACCAGTAACACAAATATGTTTTTCATTTTTACAAACTCAAATTTATTTCTTTATGATGATCTGAGCTTTTATATAAACTTTAAAATTTCCTTTACGTTTTGTAGAAATTATAAATATGTATAGCACTATGTATTAATTTCAATAAATTATATCCGAAATCATTTATAAATAGAACATTTACATTTTTTATGATTTGTTATCGTGAATAATTTCTTATTACCAAAGTATCATATACAATTATGTTTTAAATATAGCTAATAAGCTATATTATTATATAATTTAAATATAACTAATAATAGACTATGAACTTCTTGACATGTTAGATTATGGAAAAGTTATTAAAATTTTTTTAAACAATTTTTTTAACTAATTGTAACAATCAATTTTTTGGCCTTTCCATTAATTCAAGAACCAATCCAGCGGATCTTTGGAAAAAGATTAGGCAAATCCAAGGAAACAACACCAACCTTAAAATCTCAAGCATTGCTGTAAATAACACTACAATCGCTGCCAATCAAGAAATCGGCGAAACCCTAGCAAAGCACTTCGACACTAAATTCAAAAGTAAAATAGATACCTCCTAACGAAAACCATTACCTAATACCCCACCCTGTTCCTCACCCGATACAATAATGGGCATCACACATCTTAATTCTCCCTTTCTTTTTGAAGAACTAGCATCAGTTATTCAAACCTGTAAAAATAATGCCGCTGGTCCTGACGACATTTCTTACATATTTATCAAAAAGCTCTCCAACTGTAGCCTACTTAAAATACTTGAGATGTATAATTTAATCTGGTCATCTAATCAATTTCCCAAACAATGGCAAACCTCTATCGTAATACCCATTAAAAAGTCTAACCTAGATAGTTCCTTGGCCAACTCTTATGGGCCTATATCACTAACTTGTACGATGTGCAAAATATTTGAAAAAATGATTAATAAAAGAGTTCTATGGTTCATTGAAATACATAAGATATTTGCTAGTGAACAGTCAGGATTTCGTCGAAACCGTTCAACCCAAGACAACCTTGTAATCCTCCAAACTCATATATCAGAAGCATTAAACAAAAAACAAGAAAATCCACAAGGAAAAATTCCTGTAGCTGGCTGTATACCACGTATAACAAAAAGAGGTTAATCTTTGTAAATGGGTATATTTATTTAAAAAACCCTTAAAAGGGCCACATCAATAAAACAAACGTTTTCGGACCACACAGTCCATCATCAGGTTATTAAAATCGAAAATGCTAGGTCATAATGCCTGAGCCACCAAAATATTTGGGTAAAAACCCTTTAAATTACATTTAGTTATGAAATGTTGTACATTGTGTTATAAAATAACTGTAATGTTCAGTATTAAATTAAATTTGACTTTAGGTAACACATGGCTCAATTGGGTTCCAGAGCCGGGTGAGAGGGAACCTCTGCACTCGGAGAACAACGTGGAACTCGTACAAAAAGTCGTAGCTGCCACATTTGATATTTAAGGTGCTTTTGATAATATAAGTAGGCAGTATTTATTAAACAAACTTATTCTTCTTAATATCATTGGTAATATATTCAACTTTATACGAAATTTTCTATCTTCTAGATCGTTCAGAGTCTCTGTCAACGGTATTTTATCTTTTACTCATACTCAAACTGATGGCGTACCCCAGGGATCGGTACTAAGTCCTACACTTTTTAATCTAGCAATAAGTGATTTATGCTCTCATCTCATTTCCCCTATTAAACAAATCATGTATGCTGATGACCTAGTAATTTACTGTCATGGACAAAACTCTTTTACCACCTCGAAGCTCATTCAGACTGCTGTTGACACACTTTTTAAAAAACTAGTGACATGGAGTTATCTTTATCCTATGTAAAATCTAAAATTATAAACTTTAGTAGACTCCCGCTTCTCCATCTCCACCTATTTTGATTAACAATGTCCCTCTTCCTGTTGTTAAACAATGCAAAATTCTCGGAGTAACGTTTGACTCACGACTAACTTGGAAGCAACATATATTTGCAATAAAAGGAGAAACGTGCAAAAGACTTAACATAATAAAAACTCTATCATATCATTATTGGGGATCTGACGAAAACTCACTTCTTAAAATATACAGATCACTTATACGTTCCAAGCTAGAATATGGTTGTCACATTTATATATATATATATATATATATATATATATATATATATATATATATATATATATATAAAGGAAGAAGGAAGAATGATCACAGCTGTCCAAATATTAATTATGTGAGGTTGCTGCAGGCAAAAGTGGTATTTGAAAGTTCCATGTTGAAAAACTTTTTTGAAGATTTTTTTATAAAGCAAAAAAAATAAGTTGTATGTGTTATATGGTGGCTTGAAAACTCAAACAATACAAGTGCATTTTTGTTATTTTCCTCCAGTGTGATAGTACAATACAAATATTAAAAAACATTGAACATTTAAGAAACAAAACAGTTAAAACACAACTACATATCACATTGTCATTTTTTGGACCAGTCTATTCACCTATGCACAAGGAGGTGGAAATTTAGTGTGTACCTCAAGGTTAAAGTGTCTTGTCAGCTATCATATTAGTAGATGTCAGCCAGAAAACTAAAGCTGTGTTCAGTTCATGTGTAAAGTTACATTTAATTGAAAATTATGTTATGTTAATTTAAGACAATTAAATTCTGTTGTTAATAAATATATATAGAATTTATTTATTTCTTTGTGATTATTTCTTTTAAAGTTATTTTAATTATTGTTATTACTCTTAAGAATTTTATTTCCTGGAAAAATGATACAATTGCAATAATAATGATTAAGTTACTACTTCTATTGGATGGTCAGAAGAGTTTTAATAGACAATATTATACTATTCAGAATATTCCAGTTCGTTGACTTGATTATTTTTTGTTTCCAACTGTAGTAGAAAGGAATAAATTTCACTAAGGTGTTGTATATCTGATTTTGTGTTGATTATATTATCTGTTGTTGCTATGTGGGTCATTTCTAAAAAAAGTCTTCTCTTATAAGCTGTTTCTTTTTCGAGGATTTTGACATCTGCAAAATTCATTCTGTGGTTCTGGGTGTGAACGTGGTTGGCTAGGGTGCATCTATCTGGGTAAAGTCTACAGTCACTTTTGTGGGTGGTAACACGGTCTTTAAGACGTCTAGAGGTTTGACCGATATACTTGCCATTGCAGTCCATACAAGGAATACTGTAAACAATATTAGATATTTGGTCATGCGGAGTACGATCTTTCATTTTTGAGAAAATAGAGTTTACTGTTAAAACTGTTTTATTGGCTATTTTGATGTTATCATATGATTTAAAGATTCTAGTTAGTTTTGGTGTTAGTTCCCTTATGTAGGGCAGCACACAATATGTTGGAAGGGTTTGACTGGTAACCGTATTCTGGGAATTTGTACTTGCTATGTTAGAATGTTGGGAGGTAGTTAGATTGATAGATGTTACTGATGTAGTATTATATAAAAGTGTTTTTAAAAGAAGAGGTGGATAGGAATTATCTATAAAGACTAACTACATCTCACACAATAAAAAATCTACCAACTATTTTCATCACTTATTAGATAAAACTAAAAAATTCTTAAAAAATCACTCTGAACTTATAGTCACTAAATCAGACAAAGGTAATGTTACAGTAGTTATGAACAAAACTGATTATCTAGAACTGTCTAAACAACTTATTAATAACAATGATTCATATCACACATTGAGATCTGATCCTACTCAGTCTATACAAAGACAAAGTAACAAGTTAGTCAAGATGTTATTTGACAACAAACAAATTGATGACACTGCAAAGAAAAAACTTAATTCATATAATAGCATTTCACCTAAATACTATTCTCTACCTAAAATACACAAACCAACATTATCTGTTAGACCTATAGCATCATCAATAGGAGCTCCTACTGAGAATATTGCTGGTTTTATTCACTGAAATCCTAACCTCTGGTTATGACTGTAATAATGATTATTACATAAAAGATTCTTTTAAGTTAACAATAAATTTAGTAGATTACAACTACCTCAAGGTTATGTGTTGGTTAGCTTGGATGTGGTTTCCCTATTTAGTAACGTTTATCTTGAAGCTTGCATCGGATCATTAAATAAACATTGGTCAGAAATTAGTAGACATTGTACAATAGATAAAGATATGTTCATAAACTTAATCACCTTCTTATTCAATAATACCTATTTTTATTTTGACAACACATACTACAAACAAACTTTTGGAACACCAATGGGAGCAAAAATTAGCCCCATTCTTGCTGCATATGTAATGGATGACCTGTTAGACACAATCATTCCAGTACTACCTTTCAACCTTTTCTTTTTAAAGAAATATGTAGATGACATGATCTTAGCTGTACCCAACAATATGATAGATGAACTACTATTTATATTCAATAGCTACGATCCTTACATACAATTTACCATGGAAGTCGAAGATGAAAATCAATCTATTCCTTTCTTAGACACTAAGTTAATCCGCTCAAATGATAACATCATTATAGTCGATTGGTACACAAAATCAATGAGTTCAGGCAGGTACATTAACTACATGTCCTATCATAAACACTCCACCAAACTAAATTTAGTAAAACAAATGAAAAATAGGGTTCTACTAATTTCAGATATATCATTCCATCAAAAGAATCTCAAAATACTTTATGATCTCTTTATAGATAATTCCTATCCACCTCTTCTTTTAAAAACACTTTTATATAATACTACATCAGTAACATCTATCAATCTAACTACCTCCCAACATTCTAACATAGCAAGTACAAATTCACATAATACGGTTACCAGTCAAACCCTTCCAACATATTGTGTGCTGCCCTACATACGGGAACTAACACCAAAACTAACTAGAATCTTTAAATCATATGATAACATCAAAATAGCCAATAAAACAGTTTTAACAGTAAACTCTATTTTCTCAAAAATGAAAGATCGTACTCCGCATGACCAAATATCTAATGTTGTTTACAGTATTCCTTGTATGGACTGCAATGGCAAGTATATCGGCCAAACCTCTAGACGTCTTAAAGACCGTGTTACCACTCACAAAAGTGACTGTAGACTTTACCCAGATAGATGCACCCTAGCCAACCACGTTCACACCCAGAACCACAGAATGAATTTTGCAGATGTCAAAATCCTCGAAAAAGAAACAGCTTATAAGAGAAGACTTTTTTTAGAAATGACCCACATAGCAACAACAGATAATATAATCAACACCAAATCAGATATACAACACCTTAGTGAAATTTATTCCTTTCTACTACAGTTGGAAACAAAAAATAATCAAGTCAACGAACTGGAATATTCTGAATAGTATAATATTGTCTATTAAAACTCTTCTGACCATCCAATAGAAGTAGTAACCTAATCATTATTATTGCAATTGTTGCATTTTTCCAGGAAATAAAATTCTTAAGAGTAATAACAACAATTAAAATAACTTTAAAAGAAATAATCACAAAGAAATAAATAAATTCTATATATATTTATTAACAACAGAATTTAATTGTCTTAAATTAACATAACATAATTTTCAATTAAATGTAACTTTACACATGAACTGAACACAGCTTTAGTTTTCTGGCTGACATCTACTAATATGATAGCTGACAAGACACTTTAACCTTGAGGTACACACTAAATTTTCACCTCCTTGTGCATAGGTGAATAGACTGGTCCAAAAAATGACAATGTGATATGTAGTTGTGTTTTAACTGTTTTGTTTCTTAAATGTTCAATGTTTTTTAATATTTGTATTGTACTATCACACTGGAGAAAAATAACAAAAATGCACTTGTATTGTTTGAGTTTTCAAGCCACCATATAACACATACAACTTATATTTTTTTTGCTTTATAAAAAAATCTTCAAAAAAGTTTTTCAACATGGAACTTTCAAATACCACTTTTGCCTGCAACCTCACACAAGTAAGTGTTTCACTACATCTTATGTAAAATACACAATTTCACCATTTTGTAACATATTGTAGCATTCGTCTGAAGATGTTAAAGAAATTTAACGAAATATAACGAAGTCGTTGAAAAGAGCACACTTTGGCTTTCATTATTCAGCTGCTAACCCAATTAACCTTACCATTATATAATTAATATATATATATATATATATATATATATATATATATATATATATATATATATATATATATATATATATATATATATATATATATGCGCCTGCAAAACATATATTAACCTTCTAAATTCAATTCACAACACAGCCCTTCGCCTTTGTATTGGCGCTTTTCGATCTAGTCCTGTAGATAATCTTTATTGCGAAGCTAACTAACCTCCTCTTTGTATAAGACGAAAACAACTGCTACTCTCTTATGCAGCATCGGTATCAGCTAACCCCTCTAATCCAGTGCATCCCTTATTTTTAATGTCCACGTATAATTTACACAATACCAATTCCTTACCACCAATAAAACCTATTCCACTAATTTTAGCACAGACACTTAATGATATCTCTCTTACACATACCTTTCCTCTTTGTCCCCCTATATCTCCTCCTTGGATTATCTCCACGCCCAAGTTTAACACCTTGCTCACCAACTTTGATAAAAATAAACACCCGAAAGAGATCATTATAAATGCATTTAAATACATTATAAATACAAATAGTTACGACCTAATATTATACACGGATGCCTCAAAAAATGACACAAGAGTAGGCTGCTCTGTTACAACCTCTCATTCACTAATTAAGTCATCACTTATACCATCCGTCAGTAGCGTTCATACTGGTGAATTATTTAGTTTATTGCAAATTTGGCCAAGATATATTTTTTTATTTTTTGGATAATTCTGAATCTCCTAAATCTAAAAGTATAGTAAATGATTGGACCAGCATATTTTCACAGGTCAGTGGCCCATTAATTATAGGGGAGATTTCAATGCACATCATACTATTTGGGGATATAGTTGCAATGATACAGTTGGAAATCAACTTATTTATAGTAATTAACCCTTAACTTGGCAAAAGGCTAATTTTAAATCTAAAAATCTGAAAATTGGTATGTTTAGTGTTTATGTATCATATAAATATTCTATTTACACAATATACAATCGTTACAATATATATCTTTATAATTGTAAAATTGCAAAAATAAAGCCATGATTAAATAAATCCTGAATTTCCTTAATATTAAGTGGTATACTAATTCACATAAAGTCCTTGATATAATGAAAACCCTCTATCGACTTATTTTGATTAATTTTACCCAACAATCCTCCATTAAATTAATAGAATCAAGTAAAATCTCTTAGAGTAATTAAATAATTTGTCTCATCCGGGCTAAGAGTAAATTGCCAAAACCTAATCTTTTAGTAAAATACCTACTACTATGCTCTTCACAAGTTTTGGAACTTTATAATTAAATCATTGCTTAATGGACCCTACAGATACTCGTTTTATAAATCAGAGAATATTACTGTATTATAAATTTTCTTTTTAATAACCCAGAACAGATGGGTATGTAAAATATTAGCTGTCTTAACTAAGATATTATTAAAGTTAAAAATCAAGGTAAACACACAAGTTGGATATTTAGGAACTCAATATATAGGGTGTTTAGTAAGTCGATGGAAATTTTTAAAGGGATAATAGGGGACGCCATTTGCAAAATTTTTTGCTAAAAATGGATCGCTCAAACTGTTAAGGTTTACGAAATAAAGTTAAATTTGTCAACATTCGAAAATAAGGCTGCTCTACTAGATTATTTTTAAAATTAATTATCTAAGCTAGATACTTCCCTAATATACTAAATGTCTTACATATTACTTGCTTAGATTGCAAGAACCCTTTGTTGAATTTTAATGCATTGTTAAAATAACCTTCATTAATGAAACGGGCAAGAAAGCTTAAACATAACAACGATACCTCATGCTTTTTGCAACATTTATTATGCCTTATAAGGTATGTACATTTCCTTCAGAAAACAGTTACTGTTGTTCAAAATGAGAACCACCATTCCTAATGCACGCTCTTGTCCTGCGTCGTATTTCTGTGGTTACTTTTAACCTCAGATCTGCCCTTATAATGCCAGCTGCTTCGACAATCCTTTTTAATAAATGAGCTCTAGTTTGGATTGGAATTTGATAAACAAATTCTTTGAATCTGCCCCAGATGTGGTAGTTACACGGTGTTAAATCTAGCGATCTAGCAGGTTATAAGACCGGTCTAGTTCGTTCGATCCACATATTGGAATAGTTATTGTTGAACCAAAAAGTAATATCCTATTAACTCTCGTCCGATAACTCCTATCCATACGTTGACTCTAAATTTTTGCTTTTCTTTCGGTAAATGGGGATTTTTATGTGCCCAGTAATGCAGGTTGTGAAAATTTGTTATTAGTTCTCTATTAAAACTGGATTTATCAGTCCATAAAATACTTTTAAGAAAATTACCATTGTTGATGTTTGCATCTAACAAAAAGCGGCAAAAATTTACCCTTTTAATTGGATCACTGTCTTAAAGACCTTGTACTGGCATGTAATGATAGGGGTAGCATCCATCGTTGTGCACTACCGACTAGACCTTACATTACGAGACATTTAACTGTCAAGCAACCTTTCTGACGCTTGTGGTAGGATCATACGAGAGGATAATTGCTACCTTGCATTCCATCTTCTGATTGGACGACTGGATGACATTTTTAACACCAGTTATTGAGTTAGATATTCAGCATTTTTGTGTTTTGTTTACTGTTGTTGTGAGCCTCGTGTTAAAAATATTTACTCGATACTTTAGTTCGGTTTATTTTGTGTTTTTAAGTTGTATTAAAAATGTCTATAATGTGTTTATTAAAATACTGTGTACTAACTATACTGTGTTTTTATCTTTAACAACGATAAAAAGTAAGAGGGGTCCAATAATGAGACCCCTGAGGTCACAGATACTAGCTAAGATAAACAATTTTCATATTTTACATACTGACACCTACCAGACACATAACTACTTATCCACTCAAGTATTTTACCTTCATATCTATAGCCACATATTGGAATAGTGATTGTTAAACCAAGCCGTAAGAGCACGTGCACAATGTACAGGACATCCATTATGTTGGTACACCATTATTGGTCTGAAGGCGAGGGGTAAATCTTCTAAGAGTGGTGGTAATTCATTCTCTAGAAAGTCTAAGTACACTTGGCTATTTAACCTGCCTGGCAAAAAGTAAGGTCCTATTAACTCTCGTCCAATAACTCCTATCCAAACGTTGACACTAAATTTTTGCTAAAAAGATGTTTCCTTTTGGTAATTGGGGATTTTCGTGTGCCCAGTAATTCAGGTTGTAAAAATTTGTTATTCGTTCTCTATTAAAACTGGATTCCTCAGTCCATAAAATATTTTTAAGAAAATTACCATCGTTGATGTCTGCATCTAACAAAAAACCAGGACCGTACGTCCAGGCTTAATACCGGAAACTATTAGTCGATATGTGTTAATAAAGACACTTACATGGGAAAGTCGCCGGTTAGGGTAACGGCGCTGATATTCTCGACGTGCTGCAGATGCATTTCCATCACTCCAGTCATAGAGAAACAGAATGTCTGTATACTCTGCATTTGAAAACGAAGTCATCACAACTAATCCATAAGTCACGTTATGCAGATACACAGTCTGGTTGTTCACTCAACCAAAGTTCAAAATCGTAATGCACAAAAAATTCACAAGAAACTCCAAACATTATTCGGACGGATGTCAAAACAGTAAAACGCACCTTTTATACGCATACAATAACATGTTTATAAACCAAAACAAACCACTTCATAGCAGGTAGATTGTTTGTTAGCATAGCAGAACATTGTAAAAAATATTTTGAAGAAAGCAGCAGGTCTCACTACGTATAGTTCGAATTTTATCACTAGAATTGAAGCATTTTCGTTGTTCTTCTCAGACGATCTTTTAGAAATCATAGTACTTCAAACAAATAATAAGGTCGAACAGGTAAATATCTTAATTTGATAATAACTATTTATCAGTTTGCATCCTACAAATCAGATTCGATTAATACATAAACGGATTGCAATGTCATGGGTAATTTTTTTTAGATACTAAGTAAATGGAATGAAACAAATTTAACTAAACCAGCACATACTTGGCAGCTAACTGATCATATAGAGATTTGCGCTTATTTAGGACTTCTACTTATTCAAGGAGCACTTCAAGTTACAAAAAAGAGCCCCAAAAAATGTTATGGTGTACAGATAAAAAATACGCTAGGCCTATTATTCCGGCAAGTATGTCACGTAATAGATTTCAGTTGCTTACAGCATTTATTCGTTTCGATGACTATTCTACCAGAGCTGAGCGTAAAGCGCATGATAAACTCGAACTTATTAGAGAGGTGTTCGATACTTTTGTGAAAAATTGTACTATGTCATATTCACCTGGACCGCATCTTACCATAGATGAACAACTAGTTTCATTACAAGGGCGATGCCATTTTGTGTGTTCATGAAAAGCAAGCCTGATAAATATGGCTTAAATATTTGGGAGATGTCAGACAGCGACAATGCTTACAGTATGAATTTACAACTTTATCTTGGAAAAAAGAATAACGCAGCCGAAAAAAATCAAGGTGAATGAGTTGTCCTTGACCTTATTGAGCCACTAGGCTCTGGGTATGGCATAACTACAGATAATTTTATTACAAGCTTACCACTAGTCAAAAAACTATCAAAAAAGGACTAAGCCTATGTGGTACTCTGCGTAAAAATAAAGCATGTATTTCCAATGAGTTGCTACCCAAATCGTTCAAGCCTGTTCATTCGAGTATGTTTGATTTTTCTAAAGACCATACTATGGTTGCTGTTGCCGATGAAACATTAAATAAGAAGCCAGATATTATACTGCAATATAACCACGCAAAAGGTGCAGTAGATACCACAGATAGTAAAGCTCTTAAGCATAATCTGCTCGTAGGATATGCAACCGATGGCCAATGGCAGTGTTTGGCCAAATATTGGATATTTCTGGCCTGAACGCTTACATCTTATGGTGTATCAAGTACCCGGATTCATCTAGAGAAAAAGATGATAGACGTAATTTTTTACTAAATCTAGAAGAAGCTTTAGTAAAAGAAAATATTACCAGGCGATATAATGAGGGAGTACGATTGAGTAAGACGTTGAAGCAGTACATGCAAGATGTCGTTCCAGAGTTGGCGCTGGTGAAGATGCAAATGGAAGCAGCCTGTGAACGATCTTCAAGTGGACGTTGCTACTTATGTAGTCGAAATAAAGATCGTAAATCAAGGCAATTTTGTAAGCAGTGTAAAAATTTTGTATGTGCAGAACACCATATCAAGGAAGTAATTTGCACCCGATCCAAGAAACTTCAGTCTAAAGTCCTAAGATTTATTTTTTATTCCTTCAGTTAATTTAATTAAATGATGAAAATTATTTTTTATTCGATATACCCTTTGATGTAATAAAAATGTGTTAATTTAAGATTTTATTTCATTTTCTTATAATAAAAATTAAATATACGCATTTTTTTCTCTGGGGTACAAATGGAACCCACATGGGACTCCACGTAATTTTTACCGACGTGGGAAAACAAAGGATAAAATGTTCATGGCGATTGAGTATGGTATTATAAGCTGGTACGAGTGCTGCATATGCACTCTATAATCCAAATGGAACTACCTTGAACCGACATACTAACTAACGATATAAACGTAACTGACTTCGCAAAAAATACTTAGTAAATTCACTAGACAGTTGGGATTGGGATTAGCGAATTTACTATACTACAATTTATTTCATAGTTAAATGAAAATAAATATTTTTATAAAACTATATATAAAAATTAATGTTAATAAAATACTATCACGGATGTTGCTGGAATATTTATTTAGGTAAAAAGTGATATTTTATTTTATGCAAATAATTTGCATTATTTAATGATAGGATTATGTATGTGTGCTTATCGAATGTCTACTCTTAAATTAGCAAATAATTTTAATACTAGTTTTAAATATAGCATTACGCATCCTAACCAGTTGACGCAAATGTAAATTATGTTAATGAAGTAGAGAGGAAATAATTGATACATTTACCTGCAAATTAAAAAAATAATAATAAAACAATAAACTTTAATGCTTTCTTTAACTTCATATCAGACAATTTTCTATTTCGTTCATTTACTTAAGTCGTCAATTTACTTTAAACCTTCCTATTAAAAACGCTATTATTGACTGTACAAACAGGATTAAAGAACACACGCCTTACTCTAAGGTGCCCTTCATAGCGACTTTTTTTAACAAACAATTCAGGCAACTGTTAAAGGTACATAACACAACAGCATAGAGAGTCGGAAATACTAGAACTAAAGTCCTACCATATAGTATTCATACACCACTGCTTGGACAAGGCAGTTTATATTTTCAGTTTAAAACGTTTGAAGACCTACTATAAATTCGATCTTATAATTAGATTTCGACAACTTAAACAGAGAAGAGCAACAACGTTCCGGAGTAATATGATCTTGTATTGAAATATGGATTAAAATAAAAATTTAATTACTCCTTGATTATTACGACATTGAAACATCCAGAGGTTTACCTTGAATCTTGTTCCTGTCCTTTGAATAACTCAATAAGGGGTGCATTTCTTTCTGCTCCATGTTGTGTAAATTTTAAAATAAGGTATTGATTTTGGGACTTAAAGCAGGTCTCATAAAAAGAGGGAAGCAGTTTTTAGTTTGCAAGTTCTAATACAGAGAGCCAGGGGTATCAGCTGCGATGTGTATGCATGTTTCATCTGTTTCGAGAAGGAATTTGATAAATTGCCACATGGGAAACTAATTGATATCCTAAAAACATCAGGACTGGATGGTAAGGATATAAGAGTGATCTTAAACTTATATCTATATAAAAAAGCATTAGTATGATTAGAATATGAACTGTCCGAGATCTTCACAGTAGAAAAAAGGAGTTAGATAGGGTTGCATATTATTACCTGCATAACATATACCCTGAAAACATCTTTAGAGAGGCCTTGGATAATTCAGAAGACAGAATTGCTGTAAATGGCCAACTTATAAACAACATTGGATATGCAGACGATACAGTGTTGGTGGCAGATAGTGTCCAGGGGCTCCAACGGATGATGGATAACGTTGTAGAAGCATGTAACAAATACGGCCTAAAACTAAATTGCAAGAAGTCCAAAATAATGATCATTAGTAAGAAAACCGGCATAGCCACCCAAATTAATATTAACGATACACCGCTAAAAAGAGTGGAAAATATGCTATTTGAACTGCAATTTTTTTATGTGTACGGTCCTGCAAGTAACAACAGTAGGTTCATTCAATTTCGCTTCGTAATAAAGTTAAAATTATTGGGGAATTACAAGTTAGAAAATTCAACCGAGTTCAAAAATAAGTGTTAAAAGTTAAGTGCATACAGGTGATAGTAGTTAATATAGAAAATACTATCAGACAAGTAAGATAGAACTATTTTAAATATTTTAATAAGTCTTAAGTAAATGAATAATTGTGCGAAAGATTAAAAAAGCAGTTTTGGCGAATGTTTTAAGTCAGAGGGGTCGACCTGCTTAGGCAATCCTACGCGTTTTTTGTTTTTGGTTTTTTTGGCAGATAAAAAAGTAATTAGTGCTGACAAGAAATTAAATATCAAAATAAAAGCCATATAATTTTATTACAAAAATCCAGATCTGGCCTTAAAATAGATTAGAATAAAGTTAGGATTAGAATTAAATTAAATTAAAATAATAAATTAAAAGTAAATGTAATACAATAACTAAATCGAATGAACAGCAAAAGAAATAAACCAGAACACCATAAAACATCCGACGAGGAGGAAGCCTTCAAAAGAAGCAATGCCACGTTAAGAACACCTCCAAAGGATAACATAAAAAATCGCGAAATGGAAGAACTAAAAAAACTACTAGCATAAATAAATAAGGAGATTAAAATGGAAATAAAAGAGCTGAAAACAGAAATGAAGGAAGAAAATAAGGAGCAAAATAAGGAGATATATAAATCAGAAGATATATAAAAGAAGTTAAAGAAGAGATAAAACAAAATACCGAAGAAATAAAAAGCATAAAACTGGAAATAGAAAGGGTGAAAGAAGAATGGACAAAAGAAAAAGAAGAAATGAAAAGGGAAAACGAACTGACGAAAACCGATAACAAAAAAGATAACGGAAGAATTAAATGATCTTAATATTCTCATTGGAAAGATTGGACAAAGAAAAAAGAAAAAAAAAATAATAATAATTAGGATCAAAAATAGACTCTGAAGATCCAAAAACATAAAGAGGGAATGACTGCTATATTAGAAAATCGTCTTGGAGTCAAAACTAATATAAAAAGAGTACAAAAAAATAGGCGCAAAAACATGCTTAATTGAACTTGAAAGCGAAGAAGAAAAAACAACAATCTTAAGAAACAAATACAAACTTAAGAATGTCAAGATCTGAAAAATATGGATTACAGAGGATCTCACAAAAGAAGAGAGAGAGAGAAAATAAAAGCGCTAAGAGATAAAGCAAGAGAAATAAGGAAAAATGGAAAAATGGTTAAAATGGTATACAACAAAATCACAGTGGACGGCAAGGAATGGAGATGGTGCTATAAAGAAGAAAGGGTGGTGGAAATAGCGTGTTTAAAAAACTACCAGAGCAACATAAAAAGAACCAAGAAGAGGCCAAGCAACGAACAGATAAAGAAGAATTATTAAATAAACCGGAAAATGATGATAAATGGTTAGTTTTAAGTAGTAATAGGAAATTAACCCATTAGAAATATGATCTGTGATAGGAATATGGGTATTAGGTATACTAACAGTAGTAATAATATTATAGCTAGGGGAATAATAATAATGGGCATAGCATTAGTAATGAAGGCAGGGAAAACTTAAATATTAGTTAATTAAAATAAAAACGGTATTAAAATAAATAACAGATATAATGTTAATACAAAAACCAGGGAGCATGAAATCAATGAAAAGACCAATAATGGACAAGAAGAATATAGTAATAAGGAAATACATCATAACAAGACAGATCATATAGAAATAGCGACATGTAATGTAACATCTCTGACCAGCAAGGAATCAGAAGATACGGAAGAAATGGAAATAATGAAAGTACAAATAATGGGAATAAGCGAGAAAAAAAGATAGGGAAAGGACACATTATTATCAATGAGAAATATAGCCTATATTATTCCGGAGTATCACAAGGTCACAGAGCAAAAGAAGGAGTTAGTATAATAGTGAATAAAAGAATAAAATCAAGAATAACAAACTACGAAGCAGTATCATCTAGAATAATCACAGTCCAAAGAGAACTAAAAGATAATACAGGACTAATACAAATATACGGACCAATAGAAGGAAATGAAGAAGAGATAATGATAGAATTCTATAACGAACTCCAAAATGCATTAGACAAATTAAGAGAGACAAGAGAAAAAATAATAATCTTCGGTGATTGGAATTCCAGAGTAGGTAAGGACATTAACAGGGGATTAGGATGCATTGGACAATATGGGGAAGACACATTAAATAGAAATGGAATTAAAATGCTGAAATTCTGTCAAACCAATGACATGATTATAGGAAATACATTTAGTAAACAAACCATTAACGACAAATATACATTTGTGGCTGAAGAGAGAAATGCGAAAAGCTTAATCGCCTATATAGTCTATACGAGAAACCTAGAGCAGATTATAAAAAACGTCTTAACGGAAAAGGAACCGGAACTCTCTACACAACACAGAATGGTCACTGCAAAACTGGAGGATAAAAAAATGGAGGAAGTGGAAAGAAAAGAGTAAAAGAAAGTAAATGTAAGCAAACTAAAGATAGAAAGTGTGCGAGAATTGTACACGGAGGAAACTAACAAAAGACGGAGACAATTAGAGTGCCAAAAAAAACATGGACAATGAAAGAAAGATAGAATACTTACAGTGAAGTATTAAAGACAACAGCAACTGAAGTGTGTGAAATCAAAAAATATAATAAACAATTGAAAAGGACAAGATGGTGGAATAAAGAAGTGAAGACAGAAACCAAAAAGAAGCAAACAGCATGGAAAAATAAATGGAAACGGGATTAGAAGATAAAGAAAAATACTATAGGCAGAGACGATTGGTAAAAAAGACAGTCACACAAGCAAAAGTAAAAACATGATAAGAATTTGGAGAAGAACTTCAGGAATAATATATATATAACAAAAATAATAAAAACTTTTGGACGTTAATACGACACATAAGGCAAGGAGCGCGAAAGGAAATAAACGCAGTAAGAGATAGTAAGAGAGAAATATAAAAATATGCAAGGCAAATGAAGATGATGAAATTGAACCGTAAATGGTAAAATACATGGGAGAAGAAGGAATAAACTGGCTATGGAAAATATATAAAGAGGCGTGGGAAAAACAAACAAGCCCTAAAGACTGGCAGAACAATATCATCGTGCCAATATAAAAAAAGGAGAACATGTAAACTG
>OU898277.1:58525914-58603493 GCA_918026665.1 Diabrotica balteata
CAGGTCTTTGTTAACAAATGTCTACGAAGAATTGTTCGTATATTCTGGCTTAACACCATCAGAAACGAAGATCTTCTACACCTGACCGAACAAAGAGGGTACAAAATGAAATTAAGTCCAGAAAGTGGGGTTGAATCGGTCACACACTCCGAAAAAATAGTTCCAGTATCGCAAAGACTGCCCTAGAGTGAAATCCCCAAGGAAAACAAAAAGAAGTCGCCCAGTACAAACTTGGAGAAGATCCATCATGGACGAGATAAGAGGCCAAGGAAAGTCTTGGAATGAGGTGAAGGCCTTAGCGCAAAATAGAACCCGATGGCGCGTTTTCACTGAAGCTCTAAACCATTTTACATTAAAACATCACTTTATGAAAAATTGTCAGTTGCAACGTTTTTAGAGGGACTCCGTCAATTGTCCTTATCCTTATCGAAAGTGCATTGTAGCTCTTAACTTTGCTACCAATTATCGAAGTTATAGAATTATAAAGTCGTCACCATTATCGGTTGTGATATCATGTAGAAGGTCAGAAAATGACCAAAAAAAGGTTAATTTGCTGCATTAATTAGTCTGTTATAATTGTTTATTTTTATTAATTAGTTTTACAAGATTATTAAACAGCGTTCGGCACCGCATTTTCGCAAAAATTAATATCTAATAAATGACGACTTCTTAAGAAAATATAGAAATCGAGAATATGATATAATTTTAGGATAAAAATGTAACTTTATTATTTTTATACAGAAAACCAATTAATTATTTTATCTCGTCGCCTTTTGTTCTCCATTTTTTAAATACAAAATAGATAAGTTAATAGTATTTGTCACTGACCTTTAAAAGTTTTAAACTTTTTAAATATTTATAATTAAAAAAGTTACCTTTTACCGACTGAAGTCAAAGTAATGGAGAATTTGACCTTTTTTATTTAATTTTTTACCATTCAGGTATGTTAACTTTTTTATTGAATCGAAATATGCTTTAGTAATAGATTTGTCTAAATTTGATCCGTTTTCGTCATTAATCTTATCCATTGATAACCGTTGGCAGTTCGGTGCACGAAATTCTTCTAGCATTTTCATACGCATCAACGTTCACCTTTCATTTGACCTGTCTAAGTCTACCGCCCTCTGAATGTGACATAAGGATGCGTCTGTAATGGCCTTCTGTTGGGATTATGCTAGATGCCCTAACCATATTAGTCATCTTACTGTTATGATATCACGTATTTTTCAACATACAAACATACAACATACATAGCAGACATAAAAACCACTGAAGCGGTTTTTGAAGATGTTCTTCTAACAGTCGTATTACACCACCCTTAACGCCAGTATTTACGACTGTTCCGTGACATCCAATAGCTTCAATTTCTTGTAATGCAATTGAATTTTCTATTAGAAATTGAATAATGGAAGATTTATTATTTTCAGATGTACCGGACAGCGGAGAAACATGTCCCGAATATTTGCATCCTGGCTCCTATACAACTGTTATGTGTTCTTTCATAATCTTTTGACCATAAAACCTTTGCACCTTTTATTACTTGAGCTAAAGTTTTGTCTTTGCGTCCGCCAAAGTAAAGCCCACGTAGGTTATTCGTTGAATTTTCTTGTAGTCTCTGAATATTGGAACGAGATTTAAGCATTTCTCTTCTAACTTTATTTTTGTCGACAACGTTAGAAGAGTCCGCTGATGTAATTATTCCCATATCAGTTAAAACAGCGGATGCAAGAGCAGCTGCAGATCTATCAGATATGCCGTGTCTGTCACATGTTTTTGCAAAATTTTTCAACTGAATTCTCATCTGATTTTTGTTGTCAACTTTAGAGGTTGAAGGTACAGAAACATCATCTTGAAACGAAACATTATCAACATCATTAATAAAATTATTTGATTCTGAACTTAAAGAAGAATCGCATTCAGGTACTGAATTAATATCATTCTCAATAACTACGGTATCTTACTTCTTTTGTCGTTTTGTCTCTCTGAATATATTTTCTGGTTCTCTCTCTATCAGCCGAGCTTAACACTATTTTTCTCGGACCTCTTTGATTTAATATAAATTCTTGTTCATCAAGAGGCACTTTTTGAGATTTGCTACAAAAGCAATTCAGTAGAGTATTAGAGAAAATTTGTTTAGGCAAACACTAGCAACTTTTTCATACTATTAGATACAACATTTCCAACTTTTATTTTTTCGATGCACCCTATTGTGCACTACAAGAGACTAAGAAGAAAGCAAAAAGGATAAAAAGATTACATTTTTAATCTAGAATGACGTTGATAAAGAAGAGAAAGTTTTAACAAGACTGAGTATACTCATTGATGAAACAATCAAAGACGACGAAGATATATCGAATATCTGAAAAATACCCCAGACAACAAAAGTTGGACCTGTCTCTAATAAGAGTCTTCAGTGCTCGAATTGCGAAGAATACCAGACATTCAATATAAATACAACGAAGAGGTTTTATTCTTGGGTTACCCTATATTTGGGATCTACCCTTTTCTATTTGACCTTGTTTATTTTTTGTCGTTATGATTTTATTTCTTCATTGGGTCTTGATAGATCTTATATAGCTATCTTTCTGTTTCTTATATAGCCCCTTCGATATTTTCTTCTTGATGCCGGTTAAGATCTTATGTGTCTTCTTATTTCTGTATGAAGATTTTTATTTTATTTTCTTGTAATAGGCTTCTACTATGTTGCATCGTGTTTAATGATTTGGTACTTAATTTTAATTGTTTGTCTCATTTTGCTGGTATTATGGTTAAGGGCACTATTATACGAACGCTAATGCTGGACTAGCCGGACAATAGCACTACCATGGAGTAAATTATCCGAACGACACTGCCGTCGGCAAGTCTACGGTATCCCTAGCGCGGCCGGTCGCGTAAGGAGCCTGTTATATGAGCGGTAATGTCGTCGCATCGTTAGCGTCTGCCCAACCGGAAATACCGTAGAGTAAGTTATACGAACGACATTGCTGTTGGCAATCCAGTTAACAATAATTAAACATGAAATGGCTCTGAAGATTTCGGATGCTGTCTTGCGGAGCCATCATCGTAAATCCTTGAGCTAGGAATTCTGTCTTCTTTCTATTGACCCCTTTCCCTGAATTTTACCTTCGATGACTAACCGCATTATCATCTTGCATTACGTGTCCGATATACATTAGCTTACACTTTGATCGTTGGCATCAGCTCCTTGTTCCTCTGCATTTTTCGTTCATGAAATGTATATTGTAGTATTCTCATACAAAAGTAAAATTTGAAAGCGTCGATGCCTTTCTCTAACGAAGGATTGAAGATCCAGCTCTCGCAGCCATAGAGGATTAAAAATATATAGGAACGTAACACACGGATTTCAGTTTAAGATCTAGGTCACATCCGATAAAGAAGTTCTTTATGCCAATAAACGCCTGTCTTGCCTGTTTAATTCTAGACAGAATTTCTTTCATCGAATCGAAACTTCTGTTCATCATCATCATCATCATCATCATCAATGGCGCTACAACTGTTCGTGGGTCTTTGCCGCGTTTACTATTGCCTTTCATGTTTGTCGGTCCTGTGCCAGTAATTCCCATTGTCGCACTCCCATTTTCTCTAGATCTTCTATGACTGCATCTTTCCACCTTTTTCTAAGCCACCCTACAGACCTTCTTCCATCTGGCCTTTCCCAGATGGAAGACCCTAGCTCGTTATTGTATCTGCCCCTCCATTCGTTTGTCACGCTGTCTCTGCAAGGGCCATATATCATTCGAAGAATTTTACGTTCCCACACCAGCAATTTATTTACTACTCTTTTTTTTATCGTCCATGTTTCGCTTCCATACGCGACTGCTATTATGGTCGTATTATGGTCTTATATATCCGGATTTTTTAACTTCGTGAAAGAAGTTTTGACTTCATTAGATGTTGTATTGCAAAGAAAGATCTGTATTCTGCCATTATCCTCGTTTTTACTTCTCGCTCTAATTTGTTGTATTTGTGATTGTTGTCCTTAGATATTTAAATTCTTTAACCACTTCGAAGTTGTGATCATTTATAGTAATGTTTTGCCTTATTCGCCGTCGTTCTTGTTTTGAGACGACCATGTATTTTGTTTTGTCTTCATTTATTTTTAGACCGATGTTTAATGCAGCTTCTTCAAAGCTCGAGAAAATATCCTTAATTTCTAATGTTGATTGTGCTACTGCGTCTGCGTCATCGATAAAGGCGAGTATGATTTTTGCTCCCCGAGCAGTTATGTCTGGTTTGATTTTTGGATATATTTTTTCGCATGACATATTCTAAGGCCAGGTTAAACAACAATGGGGACAACGGATCTCCCTGTCAGTTCAGAATTTACGCAGAAAGCATTTGATATTTTCCTCCCTATTCTAACTTGTGCAAAAGAGTTACTAAAACACATTTGTGTTACCGCAACTAGTTTCTTGGGTACGCCGGGCTCGATCATTGCCTTACATAATGTTGATTGAATCATAATCCTGTTTGAAGTCTGTAAAACTCTGATGCACGTCGTGATTATATTCCCAATACTTTTCAAGCATTTGTCTTATTGTAAATATTTGATCAATAGTCGATCTGCCAGGCCTGAAGCCACACTGGTAGTCACCAACTATTTCTTCGGCGCATGGTACTAATCTTTTAATAATATCGAAGCCAATATTTTATATGTAGTGTTGATTAGTGAGATTCCTCTGTAATTCAAGCATGATTCCTTTTTTCCGTTCTTGTGTATTGGTACAATAATACTACCACACCATTCTTTCGGCATTATTTCTTGTTGCCAGGCCATTTATATTAATTAATGAATTTTACTTATGAGTTCATGACCGCCTGTTTTAATTAGCTCGGCATTAATATTATCCAGACCAGGGGATTTATCATTTTTAAGCGTTTTTATGGCATGCGTAACTCCTTCCATGCTTGGTAGGGGTATTTCTAATTCGACCGTTTGAACTCATGTACTCCGTTGTTTCCACCATTTTCATTGTTTTCATCAGTGAAATTTTGGATATTCAGGAGCTCTTCAAAATATTCAGCCCATCTTTCTATATTTTGTTTTCGGTAGCCAGCATTTCTCCATTTTTATTTCTTATGAAGTTGGGAGTGCTTGCACCAAGATATCCGAAAGACGTAATAACGATAGTGCTATGTATTCAAAGAACCGCTTGTGTTTGAATTTTCGACGTTTCGAAGTTCGAATTTTCATATATAGACTGTTGCCTATGCTCGCTGCAATAAACAATTTTGTTTATCGGTTGCTGGAGTTCAGGCAAACTGCTGGCAATAACAGGTGTATCGTCGTTTACCGTTAACTGATTTAAATTCAATAAAAATATAGAAAGTGTCGATATTATATGGATAGTTTTCTAGTAAATATACAAAAATCGGGTTACCGACTTCTTCTTAAGGTGCCTTCTTCATTACTGAAGGTTGGCTATAATTACAACAAATTGCTCTCTATCTTGAGCTGTTCTTAGTATCGAATGTGTGTCCATACCTCTCTTACATTCTTCAACCAGGAGCATTTTCTTCTTCCTGGACCTCTTGTTCCTTACACTTTCCCTTCCATTATAAGTCGTAGGAAGTTGTATTTTTCTCCTCTATAAATATGTCCTAGATAACTCGTTTTTTCTGTTTTTTTATAATATTGAGACGTTCTCTTTTAGTATCAATTCTTCTTAGCACCTCTTGTTGGTCACGTGCTCTGTCCAAGAGACCTTCAGCATCCTTCGAAAACCCCACATCTCAAAGGCTTCTATACGCCTCATACTTGTAATTCAGAGAGTCCATGTTTCGACTCCGTATAGCAATATGGAATAAATAAACGTTTTTACAAATTGGTATCGGATATCCAACAATAACGTAGAGTTTATTGGGAATTTTTTTAATCGTTGAAATGTGGACCTAGCATATTCTATACGAGCACGTATTTCGACCTCGTGGTCAAGAGCATTTGTTATCCAGCAACCAAGATACTGGAATCTTTGTACTGGTTCTATATGTTTGTTATATATACGAATATTAATGTCGACATTTGGTGCACGTGTAACAGCCTTTTGTTTTATTTGTGTTTATATTTAGTCCCAAGCTATCTCCCTCTGTTTTCCTGGTTTTGACATTCAAAAGTCGTTGTAAACCCTCAGCACTGTCCGCAATAATGACGGTGTCGTCTGCGTATCTTAAGTTGTTTACGTATTCTCCGTTGATTTTTATTCCTTCTTCAATATTTTCGAGGGCATTTTGAAAGATCTTTTCGGAATATATATTAAATAACAGTGGAGATAATATCAAGTGTTAATAACTATAAATACTTAGGAACATGGATAACATCAGATGTAGACCAAACCAAAGAAATTAAGACACGTATTGAAATAGCACGTACATCATTTATTAAACTTAAAAAGTTTCTTTGTTGTCGGGATATAAGGTTAGAACTACGCCTGAGAAATGCTTCGATGTTACGTGTTCTCTACTCTTCTTTATGGTCTGAAAGCTTGGACACCAAAACAAGTTCATCTGAATAAGTTGGCCGCCTTTGAATTTTGGTGTTACAGAAGAATCCTACGAATATCATGGATTCAAAGAATGTCAAACATGGAAGTAACTAGAAGGATGGGAAATGAGGCGGAAATAATATTAACTATTAAAAGGCGAAAACTTGAGTACTTGGGACATGTGATGAGAGGGCAAAAATACGCATTATTACAACTTATTATGCAGGGCAAAATCCGAGGAAAGCGAAATGTGGGAAGACGAAGAATATCCTGGCTTAAGAACTTAAGGGAATGGTTTGAATGCAGTAGTGCAGAACTTTTTAGAGCGGCAGTCAACAGAGGCCGCATAGCCATGATGATTTTCAACCTTCGATAGAAGATGGAACTTAACGAAGAAGAACAGTGGAGAAAGTACACATCCCTGACGAACTCCTCTTTTTATTGGCAATTCTGCTGTCAGACGATTGTCTATTTTGATCGACGCCATTTGAATCTCAATATACTTTTTCAAAAAGTGTTATGGTGTATACCATGTTGTGTTAGGGTTTCTATGAGTTCTGTGTGTTTCACTCGATCAAACGCTTTTTTATCGTAGTCGATAAAACAGAGGAACACGTCTTTTCGCTGATCTCGTCATTTTTGTAGTAATATCTAGAGGCCACATAATGCCTCCCTTGTACTAAGCCCCATACGAAATCCAAATTGATTCTCGCTCAGGTTTCTTTCACATTCTCTGTATATTCGTTGATGTACAATTTTGAGTAAACTTTTCATGGGTATAGGTATAAATGTCGATCTAAGCCAGTCTTCTGGGAAGATTCCAGTGGTAGGTATAGATTTTATTAAATAATACTGTTAACGTCTGAAGATTTTCTTCATTGATAAGCTTTATCATCTCTACGTATATTTCATCTGAACCTAAGGCTTTTCGTGGCTTTGCCGTATTGATTGTTTTTGTAACTGCCGATGTTAATATATCAAGTATTGTTTCTTGTACCATATTCATTTGTGGTTGTGTTCTCTCGTCATTAAACAGATCTTCGATCTATTTTTCCCACTTATCTCCTACATTTTCTGGACTAGATACTATTTCGTTATTATCATCTACTAAAGTTGTTGTAGTGATTTTTTTCTTTATATTTGTGACTTTCTTAATCTCTTTGTATGCATTAAAGTAGTCACGCTTTTTTAGTAAATCTCCCAGTTCCTCACACTTGCTGCTCATCCATTCTTCTTTGGCTTTCCTAATTTTGTTTCGTACGATTCTCTGAGTTTCTTTATATTTTTCTTCATTGCGATTTTTGTAAGATCTCCTTATGTCCATCAGTTCTAGGACTTCTTCTGTGATCCATGTATTCTGATGTTGTCTTGTAGTTGTTCTCTTTGTATAGTCGTGATTGTTCTTTTGAAGGTGTGCCAAATACTTTCCATTGTTTCTTCTGCTTCCGCGGGTGCTTCCATGAATTTTTTTTTGAGTGTATCATCAAGTATTTTCTCTATTAGTGCCTGTACTATTGGATCTTTAAGTTTTTCGAGGCTAGGTTTTATCTTTTCTCTGTATTTGATTTTCTTTAGTTTAATTAAAATTTTACCAACAACAGGATTGTTCGATTGACCGATGTCCGCCCCGGGATATGTTTTAACTCCCCTGATTCCATTTCTATAACGTGTGTCAATTAATATATAATCAATCTCGTTTCTTATTACTGGTTACCGACTAGTTTTTAATATTGTTTACCGTTGATAATAAGTAATTGACAACCCTAACCGTTTTCGTACAATGGACATATTATTCCGGTTTTGAATATGTTTATACACTTTTATTATTGTTTAAAATTTCAATATAAAATTTCTGCAAAGTTCTAATCATTAAACTAGTCATGAAGCGATAAGGAATGTAGGACAGTTATGCAAAAATAAACAAAAAGCAATGTTGTACTTACACAACGTAACATGCGTTTTGTACAAAATAGCACTGTGTAATTATTTGCGACCAAAAAATCCTGCCAAAATAATATCAGATCTACAAAAAAAAAACTAGAAAAAAATTTATAAGCTATTTATTTATAAGCTAACAGACGATTTTCTAGAAAACTCTTCTAGCTTTTGAAAATAGTTCTATATATATATATATATTTAAATATATATATATATATTATATATATATATATATATATATATATATATATATATTTAAAACTAGCGTATATATACGGTAACATTAAAACATAGCACATACCCACTAAGTCACTACATGTAAAATATATTTTAAATCTAATGTGTTGTTTATTGATGTTAGTTTATCGTTTAAACAATCAGTTATTTTAATATCATAGGCATTCTGAGATTGTCTTTTTATGTGTTTTTAAATTAAGTTAAAATATATTTTTTTTTTCAAATTTTTTACATCTTTTTTATCATTTCTTGCGTTATTATTTTTTATATTTGTATAGGCTCTAGAAGCTCTCTCTTCTTCCTGTTGGGTTCACTTTTAAGGATCTTGGTTTTCTCAAAATCAAATTTATGTTTTTTTTTCGTTTTCATGTTTTGTGAGGGCGGTTGAGTTTTTTTTGTCATATTTGTGGAAACGTATTCTTGAGTTAAGTAGCTGACTGGTTTGTCCAATATAAACTCCATCACAATTCGAGCAGGGAATGATGGAGTTTATATTGGACAAACCAGTCAGCTACTTAACTCAAGAATACGTTCCCACAAATATGACAAAAAAAACTCAACCACCCTCACAAAACATGAAAACGAAAAAAAAAAAACAAATTTGATTTTGAGAAAACCAAGATCCTAAAAAATGTGAACCCAACAGAAAGAAGAGAGAGCTTCTAGAGTCTATACAAATAAAAAAAATAATAATGCAATAAATGATAAAAAAGATGTCAAAAATTTGAACAAAATATATTTTAACTTAATTTAAAAACACATAAAAAGACAATCCCAGAACGCCTATGATATTAAAATAACTGATTGTTTAAACGATAAAACTAACATCAATAAACAACACATTAGATTTAAAATATATTTTACATGTAGTGACTTAGTCGGTATGTCCTATGTTTTAATATTATTTTAAT
Organism: Diabrotica balteata; assembly: GCA_918026665.1. Lineage (NCBI taxonomy): Eukaryota > Metazoa > Arthropoda > Insecta > Coleoptera > Chrysomelidae > Diabrotica > Diabrotica balteata. The sequence goes on from OU898277.1 coordinate 58,535,504, forward strand.
TGTGACGTCTACTTGTTAATACCGAATTTTTACATGCTTGATAATTCAAAAGTTTAACTTTTAAACCGTATTATGTCTATCATAATTTTTTTTAGTCAATATTACTTCTTGAAAAAGGCATGGATTTCCTGTCAAAACGTCGGAAAAAAAAATATATAAAAATGTCTTAGTATGAAACTATTTTTTTTTATGAACCTAAGCCCAAGAGAATCCACTAAAAAATATATATTAAGGTTCAAGAACTAAACTCAAACTATATATATATATATATATATATATATATATATATATTATATATATATATATATATATATATATATATATATACTGTTTTGGATGGGTTGGAGTCAATAAAAGGGGATATTGGTTAACTATTTTTTACTCGAGCTTTCAATTGTGTTTACGATTATTACATCAAGAGCTGCTAAAAAATACAAAATATCTTACAAAGTTAAACTAGAAATAAAAATAATTTGTTTTGTTAAATACCAAATAAAATTAATTTAGTTTAATAAACATGCTGCTAACATATTTCAAAAAATATTACTATAAAAATGTTCTTATCTAATAAATGCTTCTCTGAAATTTTAATATAATTTTGAAAAAGTTTCTTAACACAAAAACAACTGAATTTATAAATAAGTAGCTAAGAATAGCTACCAATTACAATTAAGCCTCAATGTCATAAAGGCCAACTTAAAATTTTTATTTTTGACAATTATATTGCGAAAAATAAGATTTTGTTCTTATTCTTTATTGTTTAGTAACAAAAAAGAAGAAGATTTATTCACCATTGATAGATGCCTGAAAAAAATGAAACAAATATCTTATATACTAAAACGCTAAGCCCTTTTCTTGTCCACCACTTTACTCAAAAACCATATTAGATAATTAAAATATTTTTTCGGAATATTATTAGTATTACGTATGAGATTGTCAAGATATACTTTTGGTACAAAAATTCACTTCCGGTTTTGAGATGACCGGAAGTTAAAATTGACTTTAAGTTTTAGACCCCACAATGTATATAAGGATCGAAAGGTCTCGTCTAGACGAATCTAAATATGTACTTCCGGTTGCGATCCGACACCGGAAGTGACCCGAAACGCGCATAAAACGTCAAGATAGAACAAATCTGACACCGGATTCGTGATCAGCATGCAAAATTAACTGCTAAATGATATCCATGTCGACATTTGATGAAGTAAAAATTGTATTACGGTTTTGAGGTCGACTTCCGGTTTCGTTTTTATTAAAAAGTAAAAAGTAAAAGTTTACATAACTCCCGGTTCTAAGCAAAAGTTTTCAGAAAATGGAGACATTGTAACAAAAAACAATGTTTTCGACGATATATTTCGTGATATTTAATACAATTTTTACTTGCATTATTATTGATGAATGTTATGTATATTCTTGTTTATATTGTTTGTATTGATCTTTTAATTTTTCTCGCAAAATAAAAATTTCATTTAAAAAAACTCGATATAAAGTTGGTCCGCTAGTATAGAAAATTAATTCAAAATGTGATATTTTACTGGTTTAATATGTAAACTACAAAGAAATAATATAATTATAAATTTTGCTTAGATTTTGAATTTCTGATCGTTTGTTTAAATTATTATCACTTTTGCTAATACAAACCATTTTCAAAAAAGTAATTTTCAATTTATTACTTTCACTACACAAAATTTATTGTTATCAAAATCCATAATATGGTCTTTGTCGATTACATGCTCTGCCAAAGCACAAGATGGTTTTTTTAATTCTGAAATCACTTTTGTGAGAAATAATGCGATTTGAAAGATTTCTTCCGGTCTCACCAACATACTCAGCTTCACACTGAGTACAACTAATGCTGTACACTACATTTGTTTTATCTAATTTGTCTATAGGATACTTAGTTTTGGAATATAAAGATGAAATGGTTTTGATGTTCTTTGTTGCTATTTTTATATTGTCAATAACCTTTAGTGTTTGTATTAATTTAGGTGTTAATGATGATATAAAAGGTAGTGAATGATAATAGATGTTCTGATTTTTGGATACAATGTTCTGAGATTTAGCAAAAAATGGTGTTAGGTTATTTATATTAACAATATTAGAAAAAAGCATGCTATGTAGCATATCTGGAGGATAAGAAATTTCAATTAAAATATTTTTTAACAATTGAAGATGGCTTTGCAAATTACTATGCGCATGTCGCAACTCTAAGAACAGAACATCGCACGAAATGCGATGGTTACACGTATTAAGTTTCCCTGTCGCGTTGTAGCGGTAGGTATATTTTTACTTCGATTTTGTTATAGTGTAGTGTTGGCTTTTTGCATCCGCCGTACTTTGATGATTGCCAAAAGGTTTATCTAAAGCCGAATTAGAGCGACTTATGTTTGCGGAGTCTGACGATGAATTGAAAGATGATGTCATAGTGTTCTCTGAAGGCGAAGATAGTGATATGGAGCCAGAAATCATTGAAAAATTGTCTGACGTCATTGAAGCCGATAATGAAAATGTTCAGCAAATTACAAACCAAGCAAACGTAAGAGAAGAGACTGTCAATCCATCGTATATATCTAAAGATGGTATTTATTGGTCAAAAAGGCCTTATCCTCAGACACGAAGAATTGTAAAAAATATTTTGAAGAAACAAGCAGGTCTCACTACGTATAGTTCGAATTTTACCACTAGAATTGAAGCATTTTCGTAGTTTTTCTCAGACGATCCTTTAGGAATCATAGTACTTCAAACAAATAATAAAGCCGAACTGGTAAATATCTTTATTTGAAAATAACTATTTATCAGTTTGCATCTTACAAATCATTAGATTCGATTTTTTTGTAATGTTTGAGTTAGTTTATTGTTATTGTTGATAGGTAATAGGACATATACGGATTGTAATGTCAAAGGTAATTTTTTTTAGATAATAAACAAATGAAACGAAACAAATCCAAATAAACTAGCACGTACTTGGCAGCTAACTGATCATATAGAGATTCGTGCTTATTTAGGACTTCTGCTTATTCAAGGAGCACTTCAAGCTACAAAAGAGCCCCAAAAAATGTTATAGTGTACCGATGGAATAGAGCATTTATTCGTTTCGATGACTATTCTACCATAGCTGAACGTAAAGCGCATGATAAACTCGCACCTATTAGAGAGGTGTTCGATACTTTTGTGAAAAATTGTACTATGGCATATTCACCTGGACCGCATCTTACCATAGAACAACTAGTTTCATTCCGAGGGCGATGCCCTTTTCGTGTGTACATGAAAAGCAAGCCTGATAAATACGGCTTAAAGATTTGGGCGATGGCAGACAGCGAAAATGCTTACAGTATGAATTTACAAGTTTATCTTGGAAAAAATAATAACGCGCCCAAAACAAATCAAGGCGAAAGAGTTATCCTTGACCTTATTGAGCCACTTGGCTATGGGTATGGCATAACTACAGATAATTTTTTACAAGCTTACCACTGGCACAAAAACTATCAAAAAAAGGACTAAGCCTATGTGGTACTCTGCGTAAAAATAAAGCATGTATTCCCAACAAATTGCTACCCAAATCGTTCAAGCCTGTTCATTCTAGTATGTTTGCTTTTTCGAAAGACCATACTATGGTTTCTTATGTTACCAGCAAAGGCAAATCGGTTATTTTATTATCCACTGAACATCATGATGATGCTGTTGCCGATGAAACATTAAATAACAAGCCAGATATTATACTGCACTATAATCATACAAAAGGTGCAGTAGATACCACAGATAAGATGGTAAAGCAATACGCTGCTCGTAGAATATGCAACCGATGGCCAATGGCAGTGTTTGGCCAAATATTGGATATTTCTGGCCTGAACGCTTACATCTTACGGTGTATCAAGTACCCGGATTCATCTAGAGAAAAAGATGATAGACGTAATTTTTTACTAAATCTAGGAGAAGCTTTAGTAAAAGAAAATATCACCAGGCGATATAATGAGGGAGTACGATTGAGTAAGGCGTTGAAGAAGTACATGCAAGATGTCGTTACAGAGTTGGCGCTGGTGAAGATGCAAATGGAAGCAGCCTGTGAACGATCTTCAAGTGGACGTTGCTACTTATGTAGTCGAAATAAAGATCGTAAATCAAGGCAGTTTTGTAAGCAGTGTAAAAATTTTGTATGTGCAGAACACCATATCAAGGAAGTTATTTGCACCAGATGTCAAGAAACTTCAATATTTATATATATTCAATCTCCAATATTTACCTTTCAGCTGTAACAGTTCCGTTTTGTATGACCCCTGCGTCTGTACGTGCGGTCAAAGAAATACCACCCCACACTATAACGGATCCTCCACCACAAAATGTGGTGTGTGAGAAGTTACACTGTGCATATCGTTCATTAATTCTTCTCCGCATAAATGGAAAACCTTTATTGCCAATCGGGTAAGGCACATACAAGAACTTATACCATGTTCTTCTTGGCATTACGTGCCATCTAATCAAAACCCTGCTGATTGTGCTAGTCGGGGTTTGACACCGACACAACTACTACAATTTTCCCTCTGGTGGCGGGGTCCTGATTTTCTTTCAAAGTCAAGCGAGTGCTGGCCCTCTCAGGTTAATTTTCACACCTCCCATCCCACGGAAATGTTAGAAGAAAAATTGCCCACTGTATTATCATTGATACCGGTCATTTCGGATAATATCATCTCTACTTTACTTTCAAAATTTTCGTCCCTGATAAAAATTCAGAAAGTCATGGTTTACGTCTTAAAATTCGTGGCTAAACTTCAAATAAAAAACAATGCTACCTCTTCGGATTCCCTGAACAGTCATTTAGAGATGGAATCTGCGTTACGATACATTGTTAAGCATGTACAAGCTGACGTTTTTTCGGATATTTTTCTCAAAATTCAACAAAATTCGCTGTTACCCAAACCTTTTCGTAAACTCGCACCCTTTATTGATGAATATGGTCTTTTGAGAGTAGGAGGTCGATTACAAAAGTCTAAGTTGTCTTTTGATGTAAAACATCCATTGCTATTACCGAAAACTCATCGTTTGACCGATTTAATCATCGAGTGGACTCATCAAACTCATCTGCACCCTGGTTTAAAGGCTATGCATTATTTATTACTTCAGCGCTTTTGGATTCTGTCTCCGAAAAGTGCCATTCACCGCTGTTTGTCGAAGTGCATTCGTTGTTTTAGATGCCGACCTAAATCTTACAACCCCTTTATGGCAAACTTGCCAACTGTCCGAGTTACTCCGTTACGTGCTTTCCTTTCTGTTTGTGTGGATTTTGCAGGACCATTCTCGTTATTAATGTCCAAACATAGAGGTGCAAAAACATACAAAGGATATGTTTGTGTATTCGTGTGTACGAGTACAAAAGCCATTCATCTGGAAGTAACTTCAAATCTTAGTTCTGAGTCATTTTTGGCTGCCTTTCGTAGATTTGTATCTCGACGCGGTAAGTGCCTAACTATCAGGAGTGATCAAGGTACCAATTTTAAGGGAGCCAGCAACGAAATCATAAAACTAGCTCGATCTGCTGCTGAGACTCTTTCTATTACCTGGGATTTTAATCCGCCCGGTGCCCTCATTTTAATGGGTTAGCCGAGGCTGGCGTCAAATCATTCAAGAACCATATGTATCGTGTTTTGGGTACACAAATTTTGACTTATGAGGAGTTCTATACTCTTATGACTCAAATCGAGGCAGTTCTTAATTCTCGTCCTTTGTGCGCAGCAAGCTCTGACCCTAATGATTTGCAGGCACTGACTCCTGGTCATTTTTTGATTTTTGAACCCTTAGTGGATTCAATTCCCGATCCAGATCTAAGCGCTTTAAAAATTAACCGTCTGAATCGTTGGCAGTTAATTCAAAGGATAAAGGGGGATTTTTGGAAAAGATGGTCTAAAGAGTATATTCATTCTCTTCAAGAGCGATCTAAATGGCATAGTCCAACCCCATCTCTCGTTAAAAGGTTCGCTAGTCCTCATAAAAAATGAACAACAGCCTCCTCTTCGCTGGCAGTTGGCCAGAATCATTGAGTTGCATTATGGCACCGACGGTATTGCACGGGTTGTTACTCTGAGGACAGCTTCAGATGGCATCCTACAACGTCCGGTGGTCAAGATCTGTCCACTACCTATTTGTTAACAACTATATCTTTCTTCATTTCTATTATTATTATAATTTAGTGTTCGTTTTTATTCTTATTATTGTAGTTGTTTCTTAAAAAACATTCGTTTTGGGGCGGAGAATGTTTGGAAAAGTGTCAAGTAATTTAAATATTTTATTTTTATTGTTGCGAATATGACCTTGTTTGGTTTTAAATTTTATTTAATCATATATTACCTAATTGCAATATGGCTTTAGTTTATTTTTAAATTCTCGAACTCAAATTGGCTGATTAATTATTGTCAAGTTCTGAGAATTCACTTGTCTAAAATTCAACATGTTTTTGGGAAACATATATCAACCCAAAAACACTTCAGATTCCTATCCGCCTTTGTGTAGCAAGTAAAGAATGTCACTTTAAGTTTAATTTACGGCTATTCACGGAGGTCTCTAAAAACAGTACCCTCTAGTCGATTTGGGGTAATAGATACGTGCCCCTTTGCATATGATCGACCACTCTTCAAACAACTCTCGTCCTGTACGGAAGCAAGCGCCCAGCAGATCACCACAGCAGTGTATCTCACGCCAACCCCAGCCGGGACGACCATAGACAAAAAAAGGTAAGTGAATCTCATATAGAATTGACAATAAGATATAAAATCTGCCAATTGTTATTTGAATTCATTTTATTTTACATATATTTGCTACAAATATTCGCTATTTTCGCTAATCTTATATACAATCTAATATTGCATTTTTTCGTTATAATTATTTATTCAATACAATTTAACCAGCGATCTCTCAAGTTTAATCATTAAACAACATGAATATCGGAAAAAGAAAAGATATGCTTAAACGACTCTTTAATGAAGGCGACTAGATCCGCCAGCAATACAGCTGCCAACAGTTCCAATCTTGCAATAGATTGTGTCTTCAGAGGAGACACTCGACATTTAGCACACACAAGTACAGTCTCAAATGTGTCAGAAGTATTAAATCGGAAATATACAACGCTGGCGTATCCTAACTCTGAAGCATCGCAGAATCCATGAATCTCGACTTTAGAAGATTTATTAAAGCCGAAGTGTCGATTGATTTGAATGTTCGCAAGGTCAGGTAACTCGATTTTAACTGATGCCATACCTGTTGTATTTGTTCAGGTGGTTCATCATCCCAAGATACATTGGATTGCCATAACTGTTGCAGCAGACGTTTGGCCTTTAAAAGACACGGGGAGATGAAACCAAGAGGATCAAAAATACGACTGATTTCCGAAAGAATAGCCCGCTTTGTACAAGTTTTGTCAAGGGGACAGTAAGAATAAGAAAAGACGTCAGTCGACGGGTCCCATTTCAGGCCTAGCACCTTAATAACGGAAGGTTCCTCTTTGTCAAACGAACAAGATGTCAGAATATCAGAACCAAAATCTTGGAGTAGACTGGGATGGTTGCTGGCCCATTTGCCTAGTTCAAAACCACCAAGCTTTAAAAGTTGAATGAGCTCTAACTGTAGAGAGCGGGTAGATGACAGAAAATCACTTCCTAATAGACCATCGTCAATATAAAAATGTCGCGTTAAAGCTTGTGAGCGTTAGGGAAACGAGACTCTGCCGACTCAGCTAACTCTTGTAAAGTTTTTAATGCGAGATAAGGTGAAGAAGAAACACCGTAAGTAACAGTACGTAAAAAAGTACTCTTGAAGAGGTTTAGAAGAATCCGACCTCCAGAGAATTCTTTGATAATTCCAAAATTCTTTGTTTACGTTAATTTGTCGATACATTTGCTTTATATCGCATGTGAAGCAGTAACGAAAATATCGAAAATTGAGTAAAAGCGAAGAGATGTCCTTTTGAAGTTTAGGACCTGTATATAGGGTATCATTGAGAGACACACCTCGAACGTCACGTAAACTGGCGTCGAAGACAACACGAATTTTGGAAACAAGAGATGAATTAACAATTTGTTTTTTGAAAACTGCGTGATGAGCAAAATAATACGAGGTAGGTGATTTAAAATCAGATTCAGGAACCGGGACCATATGTTTCGAAGTAATATAGTCATTCATAAACTCAACATATTTCTCTTTGAGATCCGGAATTTTCTTAAAACGATTCTCTAATACGCAAAAACGACGATATGCTTGAGAATAAGTATCGCAAAAGACAGGATTGGGTTGTCGAAACGGCAGAGGAACAGAAAATCTGCCTGTTGACTCTCGGAAAGTAAATGCCTTGTAAATATCCTCACAAACTTGATCGTCCTGGGACAAAATGGCAGGTTTAGATATATTTTCGACTTCCCAAAATTTTTGTAAAAGACTATCTATGTTTGTATCCATAGACGTATGTAAAGAGGTAAAATTACAATTTGAAAGGGCCGTAGAGACTCGCCCTTGTAGCACATAACCGAAAATGGTTTCTAAAGCGACAGGTTGGTTTGGTTTGCCAAGAATTCGACCCGACTTTAAAAAGAGAGGAACTAATTCAGCCCCTATCAGCATGTCTATCGGACCTGGTTGATAGAATGTGTGATCTGCTAATTTCAGATCACGAATATGAGTAAGATCGTGAGGATTGATAAATACCTTAGGTTGATTTGAACACACCTTTTTCACAATTATTGCGTCCAACGAGAAGATCGGGCCGTCACGATCACATGGTTTAATATGACAGAACGTGGTACCCTGAGTGGTACACGTCGACATTCCGTTTAGACCTTCCACTGGGATTGATAAATTATTACGGGAAAGACCTAAGCGCCGAAAACAACTGTCTGAAATAAAATTAGCCATCGAGCCTGTATCCAGTAAGATACGAATTTTCTGAAAATCACCGTAGACATCTTTGATATGTATCAAACATGTTGATAATAATACCGACGAGAATGTTAAACGTGATTGTGTGGAAAGGTTAGCGTTTATTAGAGACGTCGGCGCAAAACTAGACGTAGAGGTTTGAGGCGTCTCTAATGTAGAGTTGTGGTTCTCATTAGAAGATTGTATTTGAGGAGGCGGTTGACTGAATAAACAAGATTCGTTGGAACTTGGATAGACATGAAGAAAAGTGTGATGTCGTGATTGGCAAACCCTACATGTGCTCGAAGAAGCACAGTTTACGGCGGAATGATGTGCACCCAAACAGTTCAAGCATAAATTATGGCGTTTAGCCAACGAAATACGTTCTTGCGCCGTTTTAGCAAGAAAGAATGAACATTTATATATAGGGTGAACACCAGAACACACGACACATTTACCCCCTTGATAAGTCACCTTCGGTCGATTGGTGGCACTGACAAAACTAGATGTGAATGGTTTTTTATTAGACTGATGAGAAAATGATCGCGAGTGAGACTGGGTAGAAAGGGTTAATGAATTAAACTGAACCGACTCCAAAGCTATACATTGTCTTTCTAAAAATGAAACCAATTGCCTGTAAGTGGGAATGTCACAGCTTCGACTGTTTTCTAATTCAAAATCTGTACGAGTTTTATTGTCCAATTTGTTCGACAACATATTGAATAATAGAAAATCCCATTGCTCAACCGGGAAATCAAGAACACGTAAAGCGGCAACATTTTCCGTGAAAGTATTTAAGAGATTTCTTAAATTAGAAGAAGTAGAATTTTTGATAACCGACGCGTTGAAAAGATCGTTATAATATTGGGTAGCAAGAATTCGTTTATTCTGATACCTTTTCCCTAGAATGTCATAAGCAATTTGATAATTTGCATCGGTCAGGGGAATGCCTTTAATAAGAGCCAAAGGTTCTTGACTAATAGACATAATAAGAAAACGGAATTTTTCCACATCGGACAAATCGTGATTGTGATGAATTAAGCTATTAAATAGGTCAAAGAAACTAGGCCAATCTCGAAAATTGCCTGAAAAGGTGGGTATATTAAGCTTTGGGAGTCTAACTGAAGGCCTTGAAGATTGTGCACTTGAATGTGAGGAGATATTTGAAGAAGAAGACGAATCCCTAATTAAGAAATCACTCTTTATGGATTTTACTCCGTAGTATGCCTGATCAGCGGCCACCCTAAACTTATCTTGCTCCGAAAATTCCTCATCGGTTATTGATCCGATGATCAGATTGTGAGCTGTATGAAATTCTTTATAAATAGATTCGATTTCTTCTGCCCTAGCTAAGAATAATGATTTGACAGTATCATCCCTTGATGCTTGAATGCCTGCCTCATGGGCTTCCCTCAATCTAGAATACGCTGTTTGGCGCGCCAAGTTGGCTTTGTTTATTTTGCTGGACATTGTAAGATAAAAGACACGACAAAAGAGGACAATGCAAACAAAATTAAACAAATCGAACACAAAAAATGCCCTAGATTGAAAGAAGAGAAATGCGCTACCTGGTTTCAGACACAATTCTGAACAAACAAGGGAAGTATCGATAAAAGTAGAATAAAACTAATTCACAAAAATCAGCACAAAAAAATGTAAAAAATGTAATACAACGTTAATAAATCCTGTGTCAAAAGTGATGTATATGAATAATTAATATATGTATGTAATATAAGTTAAAATGTGTAATAAGTATAAAAGTACTACTGATATTATAAATGGTAAAGTAGAAATAAATAAGAAATAAATTTTAAAAAATTGTTACGTAAATATGACCAAATTCAATTGTGTAAATTCAATTTAAAAATATAGCGTGAAGGACTGTATCAGATTTAAAATAAAAGAAACACAAAAAAAAACAAATAATTAAAATGAATTAATTAAAAAAATGAAGTTAATTGAATCAAAGTTAAAATCCGTCTCGAAGTAGACCAAATGTTTAATGATTAAACTTGAGAGATCGCTGGTTAAATTGTATTGAATAAATAATTATAACGAAAAAATGCAATATTAGATTGTATATAAGATTAGCGAAAATAGCGAATATTTGTAGCAAATATATGTAAAATAAAATGAATTCAAATAACAATTGGCAGATTTTTATATCTTATTGTCAATTCTATATGAGATTCACTTACCTTTTTTTGTCTATGGTCGTCCCGGCTGGGGTTGGCGTGAGATACACATGCTGTGGTGATCTGCTGGGCGCTTGCTTCCGTACAGGACGAGAGTTGTTTGAAGAGTGGTCGATCATATGCAAAGGGGCACGTATCTATTACCCCAAATCGGCTAGAGGGTACTGTTTTTAGAGACCTCCGTGAATAGCCGTAAATTAAACTTAAAGTGACATTCTTTACTTGCTACACAAAGGCGGATAGGAATCTGAAGTGTTTTGGGTTGATATATGTTTCCCAAAAACATGTTGAATTTTAGACAAGTGAATTCTCAGAACTTGACAATAATTAATCAGCCAATTTGAGTTCGAGAATTTAAAAATAAACTAAAGCCATATTGCAATTAGGTAATATATGATTAAATAAAATTTAAAACCAAACAAGGTCATATTCGCAACAATAAAAATAAAATATTTAAATTACTTGACACTTTTCCAAACAGTTGGGTCATCCAAAAAACATGTTTTTTTTTGTCAAAGGCTAGTTTTATATCAATCCACCCTCGTATTAAAACATAATTTCAAACAACTTTTCATACTAACAATTTTTGATATTGTGAAATATAACAGTACTTTACGCATGAGCAAAATGAATAATTTTTGACATACCTCGAATAAGATTGATAAAATTCGATATCTTGATAGTTGCATATTTTCTTTTCTTTTTCGTAAAGTAGTATAATCGACAGAAATCAATGTAATGAGTTAGTATTTCACCAACTTTAAATTTGGAAGGTATCTTTCTCCGCGCACACATTACTCCATTTACTGAGGCTTAAAATATAGTAATACCTCCGAATTTTTTATAACTGCATCGATTTTTTTGAAAATTTTAAATTAAGCTTATCTTACCCTCCACTTAAAAAGTTTTTAAGGGGTGAAGACTACCCTTATTGAAGAAACTGGGAAAAAACACGGATTTAATTATTTTATGCACTTAAGTCTTGTTTATTAATTATTCACAATTTTCAACCCTTAAAAGCTAATACTTTTTATAACAATAATCTGAAGAAAAAGTCGTAGCTTGGGACATTTTAATTATGTATTTAAATACAATGGAAATTTTCAACACTCTAATGATAAAAATATTTTTATCGGTTTGAAACATTTCTTGAGTCCATTTTATTAACGAAAATTAATTTTTTGCATATAAAATAACTTTTTATTATAATTTCAACCCTCACAACCAACTCCTTTTTAAAAAATTAATTTAATATATTTTTATTGGTCTGAAACATTTCCTGAGTGCAATTTAATAAACAAAAATTAATTTCTGGCTTATAAAATAACATTTTATTATAATTCCAACATTTTAGCCCTCATAACCACCCCTTTGTCAAAAATGAATTAAAAAATATTTTTAAACGATTTGAAACATTTTTAGTGTGCATCGTTTGTAGACAAAAATTAATTTTTTCCTTATAAAATGAGCCTACTTTCTTTCAACCCTTACAAGCACCCCTTTTGATGAAAATAAAATCTTTAATCCCTAACTTAGACATGGACATACATAGAAAAAATTTAGTTTATAATATATTACAATCATTTTTTTTCCAAAAAATAAAAATAAATAATATTTATATAAAACTTGTGATATATATATAATATATATATATATATATATATATATATATATATATATTTATATATAACAGAGAGAGAGAGAGAGAAAAGAGAGATACATAGATGCATATGTATATATTAAATGTCTATAAATGCTCCAATGCTATGTCTATTTTCCAAAAAAATAAAATAAATAATATTTATATAAAACTTGTGATATATATATATATATATATAAATATATATATATATATATATATATATATATATATATATATATATATTTATATATAACAGAGAGAGAGAGAGAGAGAAAAAGAGAGATACATAGATGCATATGTATATATTAAATGTCTATAAATGCTCCAATGCTCCAAATTATAAAATTTTTCCATGCTCCAAAATTTATTCTAAAAAGTACTATTGGTTTTTTTACAATAACTCGGTTAATTTTGATGCTACAACATGCATAAAAACGATTTTACAGGTAATTTCTGTAAGGAAAATAATTTATTTCAATCCTAGTGAACATGACGCTAGTTTTATTGCGTTTTTTTTTTACAAAAATTTGAGAAACCCACACTTTTTTTAATCGTATCTCGCGTACAGTTGTTGCAAAGGACTTTTACCACCACTCATTCTAAAGATCTTTTCAAGCTCTTTTAAAAATTTTATATGAGTTTTTGTCGAAAAATGTACCCGTTTGCCGTTATTTAACGTTAAATACTTGTATTGAGCAAAAATAGAAGCAAAACTCGATATCTATCAATCAGAAGAACAGGCAGGATTTCGAGCGGGACACGGAACAAACGACCACTTGCAATGCCTTAAAACTCTAGTTAAATATGGAATCACGCCTATGAGCGTCAAGATATCGCTTCAGTCATATGCTGATGACGCACATGTGAGTTTTCAAGATACCTATGTCTTGTATTGTCTAGCATAAATACTCTTGTGTATAAAAGTTTACTTTTTGGAAAAGTTTGTAGAGAAAACTATCTGTTAAGCTATTTATCAAGCAGTTCTCAAAAACATTTTCTACCATTCCTTCTACTACCAATAGTTCCATAGTTCCCGTTCTTATGGCTGAAGTAATTTAGGTATTCTCGGTTTACTTTTTTTATTAGCCTGTCGTTTATATAAAGCTGTTCCAGAAGTGACAGGTTGGTCCTGTGTTTTGTCCAAAATACTTCCTCCACAAAAGCGTAGACCGGCCACGGCATTTTTATATACATAATGACAAATACTCTGTCTATGTCCTTTATTATTTCTTTTTCTCCTTTTAGAATGTTTCCATTACCTTCTTCAATTTTACTTATATTTTTCTTTTTCTCATTTTAGAATGTTTCCATTACCTTCTTCAATTTCACTTGTGTTTCGGTAATTTCTTCTCGGGTGCCGTATTGAACCAAATTATTTTCGATTTGCTTCGTAAATTGGAGTTAAAAAATAATATTGTTTCTGGTAAAATTATTTAAAAAAAAGCAGTAGAAATTTCAAGTGAACTAAGGATTTTGAAAGCGACAAAATAGTTGCTTCAAATTTGTATATGACAAAACAGCTGCTGAAAATTACTTAGTGGTTTCTGATTGAAAGAAAAAACTGCTCAATTTATTGAAGCGATACTCACGGCTAGATATTTTAACGTAGATGAGTCGGGATTATTTTTATTTCGACGAAAGCATTATCGAACATAAGTTATGCCCTAAGAGAAGAAATGAGCACTGCAAGTAAGGCTTCCAAAGATGGACTCACAATAATTCTGTTTTGCACCAACACTATAAAAATAAAAAAACAAAGAAAAGCCACGGGTAATCAAAAAAGAAAATCTTTTCTCCAAGTACAAAAACTAATTCATAAAATTATTTAAATTTAGATTCTGTATTATCTTTATTTTGCCATATCAAATTTATTAAATTAATATATTTTAATAAATAATAAATAATAAATTTAAATTAACCTTATTCTATTTTTTGCTATTAGACTTTTTTATTTTGGATTTATATTATTAGAAAAGATAATGCTGATTATCACAGTCAACAACCGAAATCCGTATCTATCTATTAGGTACAATAATTGTTGTACAGAATTCCGTACCTCCATAATAGGTTGCCATGCTTTTTAGTTGTCAAACTATTAAACTATTGACGTTTGTTAAAATAAATGCAAATAATAATTCACATTGTAAAAGATCGAAGATTCTTGTGGTAAAATGAATGCAAATAATTCAAACTGTAAAAGATCAAAATATAGTACTGATCAATTATATAATATATTAAATAATAATTCATCTAGTGAAGATGAATTCAGTGAATCCAATAATAGTGTAGTTCTGTCAGATGAAGACACAGGTATGTTTATTATAAAGTACAGATATGATTCCAATACGAGATTTGAGAAATGAATTCAAAATTATATCATAACTTCATTTGTATACATGTTTTGAAATGTTTATTTCTAATTTCAACCTTTTAGAATATTATCAACAGAATTATTTTGCAGCATTATATTTTCTTGATGAAAATGAAAATATACAGGAGGAGCCAAATTTAAGTGAGGATTCGTGGAAAGACGATCCTATTGGAATGCAAAATTTAATTTTACCAAATCTTCTGGGTTATTAGTAGATATTCCAGGGACTGGTCTTCCATATGATTTTTTTTTGCCTTCTTGTAGAATGTATTTTTCTTGAGATGATAGTGTAGGAAACAAATGTTTATGCCGAATCGTTATTTTTATACGGTGTTGCAGTACATTCACGTATAACTCAATGGAAGCCTGTGTCTGTTAACGAACTTAAAACATTTTTTGGACTTACATTGCATATGGGAACATGGAAAACCAATAGATTTCAGGACTACTGGAATACCGATCCTCTTTTTCAATTGAAATGTTTCCATAATAATATGAGCCGAGATCGTTACTTGCTTATTTTGAGATGTCTACATTTTGCCCGAAATCCAGAAGAGGGTACAATAGAAGATAAAATCTATAAAATTAAACCACTTTTAAATTACTTCAATAGTATAATGGCTGAAATATATCAACCAGGAAAAAATCTATCCCTTGATGAAAGTATGGTGTTGTGGCGTGGTAGATTATCTTTTCGAATATATATGAAAAGCAAACGTCACAAATACGGACTTAAATTGTATGTGTTGGCAGAACCCAACGGCTTAGCGCTTCGTATGAAATTATATACAGGACGTTATGACTCTGCAGGTGGAAAAGGCCACTCTGAAAAAGTAGTTTTAGAACTAATGCGAGATAAACTTAACGTTGGGCATTCTCTTTTTATAGATAATTTTTATGGAAGTGTTGATTTAGCGAAAACGCTTTTACAAAACAATACTTTCTGCACAGGAACTTTAATTTCCAAGAGAAAAGGTAACCCTAAAAAAGTTTTAGAAGCTAAACTAGCACCAGGACAGACAGTAGGGCAATACAAAGATGGCATTTTAGTAGGAAAGTGGAGAGATAAAAGAGAAGGTATGTACATATCCACGGAATTTAAAAATGATCTTATCGAAACTGAAAACAAAAGAAACCAAATTAAAATAAAACCCCTACCTATATCCAAATATAATGAGTTTATGAGTGGTGTTGATCGCAAAGATCAAATGCTCGCTTACTATCCATGTGAGCGAAAGACGCTCAGATGGTATAAAAAAAATAGGTATTCACATATTTCAAGTTTTGTTGTTAAATTCCTATTATTTGTACAAAAGTTATACTCCGTACACTGGTAGAAAAATGAATTTATATGAATATCGTTTAGAAATTATAAGACATCTTTTAAAAAATTCTGAAACAGTATTGGTTACTCCAGTGTACAAACAACAACAAACAACAGACAAGCACAACATTTCAAAAATTTTAAATGTTGATACTAAAGGTCGGATAAAGAGAAAAAGATGTGAGGTATGTTCAAAGAATAATTTAAGAAAAGACACGATATTTGAGTGCAGCTTCTGTCCTGAAAAACCTGGCCTTTGTGTTGGAAATTGTTTTGTACAGTATCATAATGATAATAATTTGTAATTATAAATATTATTATTGTAATATGTTTTCTATTAAAATTTCCAGTAAATGTTTCTTTTGACAATAATGACTTTCTGCAATTTAAAAATTAAAGACGCACATGTGAGTCACTTAGCATATGGATGAAACATTAATGATCTAGTGCTGGCGACGCCTATGAGCGTCACGCGTTAAAAAAGACAAAACTTAGCAAAAACTTTATAAATGTATTCTGCCAACAAGAAACCAATTGCAGTTATAACGATTTACAAAAAAAATACTCGCAGCAGTAATTAGCATCGATGGAAAGATACTCGATCATCTCAGATATGCCGATGATATTGTTCTCATAACAGACAACTTGGGAAAAGCCAGAGTTATGCTACAACAACTACAGCAAGTAACACAGAAAGTCGGTTTAAAAATAAACTATGGAAAAACAAAACTGATGACCATCGCCCCCAATGAGCTAATAGAAATCGAAAAGTCGCCCATAGAACTTGTGGAAAAATATGTGTATTTGAGTCACGAAATAAGGTTAACGCGAGATAATCAAACATGCGAGCTACTCAGAAGAATAAGTCTGGGTTGGGCTGCATTCGGAAAAATGAGAGACGCATTTTAAAACAAATATACCGATCCATTTAAAAAATAAAGCTTTTACCCAGTGCGTTCTACCAGACCACAACTACGGAGCAGAAACCTTAACTCTCACAAAAACATCAGCCGAAAAATAGAAAAGGACACAACAAGAGATAGAGAGATCAATGCTTGGAATAAGCTTAAGGTATAGAATAAGAAACGAGGATGTTCGTAGACGAACCGGAGTGGAAGACATTATCGAACATATTACAAGGCAAAAATGGAGATGTGCAGGACATGTTGCAAGAATGAAAGACGACAGTTGGACAACAAAATTTGCTTGAGTGGAGACCACGGGCTGACAAGCGAAGCCGAGGAAGACCCCCAACGCGATGGACCGACGAAAGAATCGCGACCAATTGGATAGCAGAGGCGTAGAACAGAAGCAGATGGAAAAGTCTAGAGGAGGCCTATGTTCAACAATGGACAACTCAGGGCTGATTGATGATGACTCGTATTGAAAGACCAAAACAAAAACAAACCTTCTTTGAACAGCCATAACTCAGTTAATATTAAACTGAATATATTCATTAAAAAGCCAATCTTTTTGTTTTTTTATGGGCTTTAATTTTAGTCGTTGCACTTTTTTTGATAAAACTCTTAGTTTCAGAGCTATTCTTAAAAAACCTTTGAAAAACATGTTTTTCTTTAAACGTCAAATAATGATGACATTACTTATCTAACAGTTTTTTTTCCCATTTCTTTACGGCGGAGGGAAAAATGTTGTCATGGCAACAATATGAAACATGTCACAAAGCAAAAATACAAATGTCAATAACAACAATTAAACATAATTTTTATTTATAGTAATATTAAAAGCATAATTAGTTAATGAGGCATTTTCAAAATTGAAACCATGCAAAAATGTTCCCGACTATTGATACGCATTGGTAATTGTTGATGATACTGATGGTCGAGAACAACTTTCAGCAATCATTCCCGATGTTGGCGAATCATGAGGGTTTAAAATTTTTTGAGCATTATCGTTCTTATTTCTTATTGAATCCTCTATATATCCTTCGGCAACCGTGCTTGATTTCCAGCCCCCATGTCGTTTGAGGCATTCTAGATTTCCGCCTCCATCAATTAAAAGTGTTGCTGAAGTTCGTCGTAAAGAGTGACCCGTGTATGCGCTTACATCGTTTAAATTTAAATAACTAGCTACTTTTTGGGCTACTGCGCTGATCGAATGTATTCCCATGACGCTTCGGTAACACTTTCCATTTTGGTACTTGATAAAAAATCGGTTTTCTGTGAAATTTTCAGGCCGCAGTGATGCATACTTTTTATACAGTTTAATGTAGTTTTGACCAATAATCGTAAAAGATCTAATTTGTCGTGTTTTACTGTCTGGGATTTTGATAATTATTACATTTTTTTATCCTCAATGTCCACAGTATTCATTTTTACCATTTCGTCGCATCGACAGGCACCGGTAACCCCAATTAACAAAACAAGCTGAAATATTTTTATAATTTAGTAGAGTATACTACATGCTTTGCAATATAATTTTTTTTTATTATTATTTATCATATATTAAAATTGATCAAACTCGTCTTTAGTGAAAACGTTAGACTTCTTTGCAGTATATCCTTCGCTTGTTTTTTTTTTTCAGAAAGGCACGTAACTTTAAAAATTTGCTTATATCCACATTTTTTCTAATAACTAACTCGGATTTTATCATATAGTATCGTGACTAATTTGTAGAAGATTTCCATTTATTTTCATTTTCCATTATATTAAAATATGCCAGTAAAACGTCTTCGGTAACTTGCCGTACTCCTCTTGTATCGCACCACTCTTGGAAGTGCTTGTACGCTAACCGATACTTTATTCCGGACTTGGAGGGCCTAAAACGTGCTACTGCATCATTAGCCGCGGACTCAATTTCGTTTAGGTTTTCCATTTTCGCACTAAATTTGCGCTTGGGGTTGCAACAACAATAAGCTGTCTTTAATAATTGTAAACAACAGTCAAACAACTGTAACCAGGGAGACGCAAATCCCACCGACGACTTAATTATTTTAATTTCTAACATCTAGACGACTTTGATAGTTGTCACAGTTAATTTCGAGTAAAAATAGCGTATGAATTGTACTATTTATGGTTGAAAATTGCTACGTTTGAAGAAAAAATAGTATACTTTATTTGGCAAAGAAGCGACTTTTCTTGACTTAGCCTCTATTACGCGCCTCACTTCGTTCGCGCGTAATATCGGGCGCGTCAAGAAAAGCCATGCTTCTCCGCCTCATAAAGTAATATACTATTTTTTAGCGAAAAATGACACTTTTCAACAGCGAATAACTCAGAAAGTATTGATCTAGCGAAAAAAATGTTTACTACATTTTGTTGTTTGAAATTTGTCCTTCTATCGAATAGCGTGCTTATTTTGAGTGAAAAAATTTCCATCCTCGAAAAGGGGTGGCAAACACCCCCAGGGTGGAAGCGCACATCGGCACTATATAATTTTTGTTCCTTGAGTAATTATTTACCAACACACAAAATTTCAAATGAATCGATTCAGTTATAAAGAATTCGGAGGTAAAAACCCTCAGTAACTGGACTACATAATTTTCATGGACGGCTGCTATATGTATCACTACTCAGAATTCTTTACATTTATTTCAAAATAAAATGCATTATATTTTAGCCTTACATAATTAGTAGCTATTTAAAGTACACAAAAATAAAATTAATTCAAATAAACGATTATAAGAATAAACATTAAGTGACTTTCCCCAAATTTAACTTACGTGCCAGATAAAACTCTAATCATCTATTCAAACAAAAACATTTCCAAGCATATATAAAAATACCCTATACTGTGTACTAATAATAAAGTAAACCCTACCTGACGCATAAGGCTCTATTGGTATGTTGTAAACTATAAATAAATTTTCCATGTTTGCTTGTTGAACTCGTAGCCCCCACCTAAACTGGTAAGTCCTCGGTCACCAGATAACGATAAGAAATCGAAGAAAAACAATCAAACGGCGCTTTGTTTTCACCACAAAATATCCAGTAAGGCAGCAATTTAGGAACGAATCACATCCACTGACAGTAACAAGTCCAAAAGCGTAAACAAACGCGCCAACGAAGATATAAATAGCGGCATAGTACCGAGTGAAGTGACTTAGCGAAAAGTTTTTGATAAATGTATTCGAAATTACAGGAAAACAGTCTGAACAGTTTAAAATTGTGTGAGTGTGATAACAACAATTTGTGCTCAGTCAAAATTATGAATAAACTCTTTAATGATAACAAGAAGCAGAAGAAAGAAACCAATTTAAACAACAATGTCAGCAAGAAGCCCGTAAAAACGATAGGTCAGTTATTAACTATGTTCTATATTTTTGTATATAACCCTTATTATTTGTAATCCATGATTTAGTCATAATCATAAAAATATATATATACTGTGGTGTTTGGTGAAAACGATCGCAATTGACAAAAAATAAATTTTGTTTATAATTTTGTCGCTTGTTTAACGAACTTTGAAAGTCTGATTCTAACCAATCATATAAAAAATATAAAATATCCAGATTAAAAGTACAAAATAGAATTTGTTTTTGTTTTAGATCATAAACATAGAATTCAGTGCAGTTCATTCATTGCTTTACACATTCTATGAAAATCAATTCTATGTTGTTTATTGATTTGCATGTTTCCCGCCTCTTTTTGTTTTATGATCTTAGTCATTGTTAACCATTTGTTAACTGTTGCCAATGTGTCATTATTTCTTTTTTTATTATTTTGAACATGCAATATATACCGGTTTCTTAATATTGTTTTAAAGCCATTTTCTATTTTCTTGTGCTATCTTATACAATTTATTATTGTTATTGAGAATAAGTCACAAATTTCTACATAGGAAATCGTTCTCAATATATATATATATATATATATATATATATATATTATATAATTAATTATATATATAATTATATATATATATATATATATATATATATATATATATATATATAATTAATATAAAATTAATGTTTCTTGGGTTTAGGTTCAATAAAGATATGTTACATGTGGAACTAGATTTTATTTTCCATTGCAATCAATCAACGTTTCGGCAGGAAACCCTTGCCTTTGTCAAGATTCTAAAATGTGTATATATATAAGGACAAACAGATATTGTAAAATATGTATATATGACTTACCAAAACGTAAAACGTGACACAGAAACAAAAAAAAAAAACAAAAACACAGTTCAAGAAACTCAAAACTACCCGATACCCTGTTGCCACCCCTCTCGATTCATCCATAAGTCTTCTTCTATGTCTCTGTCTTTCATTTCTCTATTGATGTCTTCTCTCCAACTAAGGCATGGTCTTCCTCTTTTTTTTTTCTAACGTGAGGGGTTCACATTAAGACTTGTTTTGGGAGACGTTCTTCAGCCATTCTCTGTACATGACCGTACCATCTGAGTTGTTGGGTACTGATATCGTCTACTATTGTATGTTTTACTTTCATAATTTCTCTTATTCTGTTGTTGGTTACTCTTCCTAAACTACATTTTCCAACTGAACGTCTCCAGTAATCCATTTCCGTTGCCTCAAGTTTTCTCTTGTATCTTTCCTTTATTTGCCATATTTTTCCGTCTAGCTTCATTTTCTGTAGTTCATACAACAAATTTCCATGCTGGACTCTATCAAAAGCATTCTGACTATTAAACAAATATACTTTTTTCTCGGTGATCTAGACCATTTTAAATGAGTGTTTGAGTCGCAAACAACGCATCTCTTGTTCCCATGGCCTATCTCAATCCGAATTGACAGCCACTTATATCTATTTCACATTTCGTATAAATTCGATTCTGTATGATCTTTAATAATAATTTTAGTAAGTGACTCATTAAGCTAATGAGCCTAAATTCGTCGCATTTGAGGCAAATAGGTTTCTTTGATATAGCTATGAATTCTCAGTTAAGCCGTTCCTTTGGTATTACGCCACTTATGTTGTTAAAAAGATATGTAAACAGTTTCCATTTGTTATCATTTATTAATTTTATTACATCTATTCTATTTCGTCTGATCTACAAGCTTTCCAGTTATTTGCACATTGTATCACATGTTTTACCTTTACGTCTAAATTTTTTACCAAGGAAGAAAAATAAAATTTGTTTAATTTATTAATGTTTCGTATTTTGACAACGATTTTCGAAGTAGAAGTAGAAACTTGACCTTCTTCCAAGTAAAATTGTGGTTTATTCCCAATAAAACTAGTAATTCAAATAAAATTCACATCAAACAAGCAGGGTTATTAGTGGAGTAACGTCTACAAAGATTTTACTTTGTAAAACAAAACTTACTTTGTAAGTACCAAATCCTATTTTGTGGACCTTTGGTGACATGTTGATCTAGAAACGTGTCTTCCACTTACGTCACTCTATAAAACTCTTAACTAGATATAATTTGGTCTATGGTCGATTTTTCACTATAATGCGTCTTAATGCCCTTAGATCTGCATCGGTTATTTTACTTTTTCGTACATTTCTTGGTTTTGTGACGATCGAAACTGTAGTTTTGTATCTTTTGACTATATTTCTTACACTATAGCGTGACAGTTGCAACATAATTGTTTTCAAATGCGCGATTTCCGAATTGGATTTTCTAGAATTGAAAAATGTAATAATCGTGTAACTAATTTTCTCATCGATAACTTTACCCCGACCCATTGTACAATCCACAAACAGCAAAAAGCTTTACAAAGCTACAAAATATATTTGACATTAACTGATAATAATATTGTTTTGGTGTCATTTTTCCATAGTTACAATCCATTTTTCTGGATTAGACATATGTGAATGCATAGCCAGAATTTAGTGAATTTTTTTATTGCTGAAAATAAATAAAAAATCACAAGGGCAATGTTTTTAATAAATATTAATAAAAATTCCATAACCTGAAAATCAAGTTTCACACAGGTAGATGGTAGTAAAAGGAAGTAAAAATAACAATGCTTTTTTTGATAAGCCTGGATATTCATTTTTAGTATTTAGCGAGAATTCGGCTAATTCTAATTTTGAAAACTCTATTTTCAAACCCTCATCACAAAATAGTTCTATTAAAGACTCTTTTTCGTCCTGTTTTAATGTTTCAGGAATGCTATTAAAAATAGATGGTTGTCGTATCCAAAGAAACTGAGCATAGTCTTCGTCAAAATATTCTTTAAACCTATCAATTAGCATTTGACAATGCTGTTTTATGTTAAAAATAAGATCATCTTTAATCTTTATTTCATGCTCACCCACAAAATTTTCTAAATTGGTAAACGACTGCTTTAGACTGCAAAGCCTTTGAAACACTATTTTTCATTATATAGCATTTCTTGATAAAAGCATTTACTTTGCCGTTTACAGAAAATCAATTATGTAATTTACCTTGTAAGCTTAAGTTTAGGTCATTTAATCGATTAAATATGTCTGTTAAGTAAGCTAGTGTTGTGAGCCACAATTCATCCAGTAATCGATCATTAACGCGAGTTTAAGGTTAGAGATTTTATGAAATTGATTATTTGAACGGCTTTATGGAAAACATGTTTAAATTCATCTAGCATTCGCTTTGCTACCAAAGCTTCTTGGTGGATATTACAATACTACTACAAAAAAATCCGAACAGAAACCAACGCACTGTTTCCAGTCTAGTCCATTTGTCACAAAAAAAATCATTGATTTTCTTGAATACGTCATCGTCAGTAGTTTGCTCTGTTAACGTCTCACAGAATAAGTACTCTTATTCGATTTTGGTTTGAAATATATATCGCACATAAACCATAAGCTGAGCATAGTTTGTTACATCTGTGCACTCATCAAGTTGTATTAAAAAAAAAATACTATTTTCTATCCGGTTTAGAAATTTTTCTTTAACATGTAATGCCATTATTTCAATCCTACGATGTACGGTATCATTGGATAATGGTATACTACTAAGCTGTTTACATGAATTCTCCCAAAAATATACGTTACCATATCCCATATCTTGTGCGGCCGGCAGAACTGGTTCTTCACCGATGGTATGTGCTTTTCCACACTTCGCAATTCTTAAACTCAGGAGGAAGGAAGCCTCTACTGCTTTTTAGTTGCTGCGGGTAAAATTCGACATTAATTTTTTTGTGCCTCTCATCTCCGTTAACTTCCGAACGAAGTAACCCTTAGGTTTATTTTCCAACACTGAACAATTTGCATTTAAGTGGCGTTTAAATAGCAAAGGTTATTACTACATTAGTTAGAAAGAATTTTAGAAGATATTACACATTGGGGCCTTCTTCTTCTTCTTAGCCTTCTGTCGTCCATGTTTGGACATAGGTTTCCAACTAAGTTTTCCAAATCCTGCCCATGCTAGTCTTGTTCTAGTAATTTCCGCACTTTGGTTCTCTTTGTCAAGTCTCAGGATTTGGTCTAGGTAGATATATTCCTGGATTTGTTCTATCTCACTGCCGTTTATAGTTATATGTCTGGGGTCTTCTGTGTTTGTCATTATTTTTGTTTTTTTTTCATATTCATTTTTAGGCCGACGTAATGGGAGCTGGCTGCTAGTTCCCGCAACATAATTTGTAGTTCCTCGAATGTGCTCGCTATAATCACTATGTCGTCAGCGAATCTGAGGTAATTTAACTTGTTGTCATTAACGTTAATGCCATAGGTTGACCAATTTGTAGTTTTGAAGACGTCTTCTAGGGCTAGGTTGAAAAGCTTTGGCGATATTACGTCTCCTTGTCTCACCCCTCTCTTAATGGGGATGGGATTTGTATTTTCGTCTAGTTGTACTATCATAGTTGCATTTTCATATATGTTATGTATTAGTTGCCTATAGCTTGAGTCTATTCCACAATTATTAATAGCTTGTTCTATGGCCCACATCTCGATACTATCAAACGCCTTTTCATAGTCGACGAAGGCAAGAAATACGGGTAGTTGGTATTCATTTGCCTTCTCTATCAATGTTCTCATTGTCAGCAAATGGTCTGATGAACTATATCCTTTGCGAAAGCCAGCCTATTCAACCGGTTGGTAATTATCCATTTTGTAGGTTAACCGGTTATTAATAATTCTCATAAATAGTTTGTATACTTGACTTAGCAACGATATAGGTCTATAATTTGCTCATGTTGCTCGGAATAGATACCGATGGAAGGAGTTGGGAGAGGCCTATGTCCAAACATGGACGACAGAAGGCTAAGAAGAAGAAGTAGAAGAAGACTGTAGATTATGTAAGGCGTAGATGGTATTTAGCGACTCTACATCGACCTAACAGGTTATTTTGAGTAGAACCTTAATATAGTTAAAATCTACAATACGAATATTTCTGGTTATGTTATTCAGTCTTCCTTTCGTATTCCTGGGGATACAAGTGTATCTAGTAGGAAGTTAAGCCGTTTCCGGAACTATGTTATGCTGATTTATTATCAGTGAAATAGCAAAAAATATATATCAGTGAAATCGTGGGTAATTGTATTCCAAGCACACAATTCCTTTTTTACACAGCTTTTGGTTATAGACGGGAAAGATTAATTTAATAAAATGTGGAATGTTTTGCTAAATTGTCAGAAACATTTTCATTTTCTCTGATCACTTTATGAGCGGAAACCCACATAAAAGTATCTTTCTTGTTTGAGACCAGAGAGACTGCTTGGAGTTTCTTAAGGAAGAGTAAAAATGTTTATCTAGTTGCCTAAATGTATATCTAGTTTACGACAGCTTAACTCCTTTTGCATTTTATATAACATAGGTATATCTTTTTTTGAATAGTGCTAAATATTATTCATACTGCGTCTCAGGTAGGGTATTTTTTACACTTCATCGTCATCATCATCCAGTCTTCACTTATCACGTCCACTGCTGGACATAGGCCTCCCTTAAAGTACTCCATTCTTTTGGCACTTATTTTAATTCAATTCTGTTTATACCTTACTGCGAACTCTAATCTTTACTTTCTTTGTATTCAGTTTTATTACGAATTCTTCACTAATTCTTACTAGTTATGTTCATAATGTATTTATTTTTATCCAATCTGTTGTGTTCTCCACACACTTATTGACAATGTTCTCCAAATGTATTTTAAACAGTAAGAAGAACAGAACGCAACCCTCCATGCTCTTCTTTCCAAATTTATTGTGGCGTACTACATTTTTTTTATATTCCCTGTTTATTTCCAGTAGATGTTTGAGGTATTTTTCATCAATAAGAGTAAGTATATTAATGAGTACATTTTACTTCGCCAAAGCCCTTCTTATGTTCTATAAGGCACAAGTTAACGTCGAGGTTTACATCTCTGCATTTATGTTGTTACATAAATGTATTCCTAAGGTTTAGGTGGTTTATCAAAGATAAGAAAAAATACTGACAATGTAATTCAATCTCTATTTTTTAAATAAACATGTATGTCAAGGACTTGGATGCAATTTTTTCGTTGAAAAATAAAATTAAATCAAAAATAAAATAAAAATAAACTTCTTCAATGTATTATTGTTTATAAAATATAAATAGCTTTCATAATAATATTATAATAAGATATTTATTAAGATATTGTTACCATAGCAACATTAATCTCGGTCATGTTTCGATGTTATTATCCATATAACTCTCATTGTTTCGATAAACGTAGAAAAATCGGGCCTTGATAAGTTTAATTTACTTGTGTTAAATACACAAACCATGGATTTCTTTTCATTTAGATTACCCCCAAGGCGATAAACACAGTTTACGAGCTCTTGACCATAATTATAACTCTCGATTATTCGCAAATTAAGATTGTTTATGCACGTAGGTGTACAAATATATATATATATATATATAAATATATATATATATAATATACATATATATATATAAATATATATATATATATATATATATATATATATTGTTGTGATTTGCTTGTAATTGTAAATCTACTTATATAGTCTGAAATGTAATAAATTTATCTTTATCAAACAAATCAAAAGCAAAGAATATCTCAGGGCTAAAAATAATTTTTATCTTTTTTTTTTTAATTAAAACGTGGCTTCAAAGTATCTTCTGCTAGTTCCATTTAAGAAAGATAAAAAAAATGAAAAAGAAATAATAGACAATCAATTCTAATATTAAAACAATTGTCCTTTATTTTAAAATATATCCGTTGAGGATAAATCTTACACCATAGACTATAAATAAAATAAAAAAAATAATCAATCATCCATCAAATCACACATCCCTTAATATAAAAATTTTAGAAAGAATTATTGGTTCCTTGACTTCTTGCCTTAACTATAGAAATATTGCAAATTACAAACAATTGACATGAATGTTGATAGATGGTCGTGATAGAATGTCTTTATACAATTTATTTAAAAACTCAAAACTTTGGTTTTCAACAGACTATCTTCCCTTGATTCTGCTTGGATTGTGCCCTGACCAGATCGCAATTTACTTCCCGGATCCTACTAATTTTCCTGCTCGCTATTCCGCCTACTGTTTCTTTTGATAATAAAAGAAAAAGACAAACAATATGTGAAAATGTCGTGATGTCTTTACCACAAGCTCCAAACTCCAAGACAAGCAAACTGCTTTCTCTCAGACACAACGAAAATATATCTGTTTGTACTTACAGTAATGCTTCTATTTCTACTGGAACTCGTCTCTGCTTACCACAATGGCTGATTAATTTTCCACACAAACACTAAGCACTACTTCTTATAAATTCTCAAAAAATTTTTTTTTTTTTCACCGGAGCCGGTCTCTCTCGATGTTCATCTCACAAAGTCTTTCTTTTTCCTCCTTTCATTCCCGGCAAGCTTTTCACCCCTTCTTCTTTATCCATCTCAAACAAATCCAAACAAACCTCCCCTCTCATCAAACGCATCATCGGTTTCTTAGTCTATTAAATTTTTGGGTTTTTAAAAAATTACCTGACGTTAAAGTACTTTCCGGCAAACGACCTTGAATTCTTTTTTTAACTTTTGTAAAGGAGAAAACCCATTAACCAATAATCCTTACTTATTACTTTCTAATCTATTATAACCGCAAATTTCAAATAGTTGTGTACTAAAACTATCTGGTCATGTCCAAACCGTATTGTCTTTTTATCGGAGAAAACTTTCTAGATTACTTATTCACATATTCGGAAACCACTCACGTTGTTCCCGGTAAATCTTCTTCTTCTTCTTCCTTTGCCCTATCCGTTTCGGACGTTGGCTATTAACAAGGCTATTTTGACTTTGTTTACGGCACCTCTGAACACTTCGGTCGATGTTAGTCCGAACCATTGTCGCAGGTTATGCATCCATGAGTGTCGTCTTCTTCCCGGTCCCCTCCTACTGTCGATTCTTCCTTGGACTATTAACTGTAGCAGACGGTACTTAGTATGCCTCATGACATGTCCGAAGTACTCAAGCTTCTGTTTCTTTACGGTAAATGGTTTATGATTTTACAACTAAACTATTTCTATATACAGGGTGTTCTTGATTTTTTTAACGGTCTTTTGATTTTAATTTTATTTAAAATTTGGGATCTTATTAACTCCCCGCCTGGTGAAAAGATGAAAATTATCCGCATATGCAACAAATTTTCTCGCGCCAACACTTAATTTCAAACTAACGAGATTACCCAAATTCCTTAAATCAAAAATTTTATTTCTACTTAAAAAAAAAACCTTTTCGTTTTCTATTCATGATATTTGTATACATCGTGAATATTGAAAATTCCTCTGATTCTTTCAGAGTCCATATGTCTCAGGACATAACTATTTACACCGGCATTAGCTTAGCACAAACATTGTTGGTGATGTTGGATACTCTCAGAGCTCTCACCAGCACCTTTTCGCCAACCTGAAAAGTGACAGGCCTTCTTTTCCTGTTACGGTCCTGTCTTTGTACGTATTTCTCATTACTTCTTTGCAGTCTTCTCTTCACCAGTTCCAAAACTTGTTGATATTCTCGGATGTTTGTATCTTCCCACGGCCTCTCTGGCATTATTCCTTTCATAACATATTCCGGGGTTTCTTTTGTCACCGTGCTCGGGATCGTATTTAAATATTTTTCTATTTCTGTTATTTTTCTGTCGCATCGATTATGTTGTCCATCTGTAGCAATACGAAGAAATGTTGTTACTTCTTGGATAAATCTTTCCGACGGATTGCTCTGAGGGTGACGAATGCTGACAAAATTGGTCTCTATTCCTCTTTCCCTCAGCTGTCCTTTGAAACGATCGTTTCCAAAATACGTCGCGTTGTCCAATACTATCCTCCTTGGCGTTCCTACGGAATCTATGAAATCGTCGATTTTTCTCAATATTTCGACTCCTTTTGTCGTGCGTCAACTATACAATTTCACATATTTTGAAAATACATCTACCATTACCAGGATGTGTTTATTTCGTTGATTTGTTATGATTAAATCACTCAACATATCGATTGCTACGATGTCCAATTTGTTTCGGGATACGATGTTTTTGGCGACATTTTCATTTTTGTAATTCTTACTTTTATATCTTTGACATTTACTGCACTTTTGGGTCATCTTCTTAGCTATACAATAATCTTTTCGACAAATATAATTTTCACGGAAAACTAACCATACTTTAGTCTTGCAGATGACCAGGCAGTTCTGGTCCTAGATTCTTATGATATGAAGTTTTGTTAAGGGTTAAACGTTGCTATGCAACTGTTACGTCCCTCCACACATATTCTTATTTTTTATTAAGTATTTCTTTTTATTTTATTTTATATTTAATTATTTTATCAACGTGTGTGTATGTCTTACAATCGTAAATTAATACGGCCCTGGACAGTCTACCCCTACTAGACTTTTAGGGAATGCAAAGCTACCATAGTACAAGCACCTTAATTTCAATCAGTCTTGTATAAATCGGCGCGCTAAACACTTCAGTATATTTTGTGTAAGCTTGACGACTGAGAAGATTCTGGCCCCTGAGTTCCCCCAGTGCACTGTGGAAGAAGCAGAAGTTCTACATTAACATCACAGGTACCATAATTTGATTGCATACACACACCATATTTATATTAATTGATAAATTTACATATAACTTATTTTCATATTAAAAATAATACCAGCACTTATCTAAATAATTATGAACGAGTGTCTCTCTAAATAGAATATACATTTGTTTACAGCAACTATGAACGGTTTGGATTATTAGAATATTACAATTCATTATATTTAAAGCACCAAATTAGAAAACATTATAAGTAACTAGTAATAAATTTTTGCTGTACTCACAAGTACTGGCATATTTATTTCGAAACAATGAGCTGTTATTTACTCTTGAATATATTTAATAATCGGTGCCATCAAGCCATATTTATGACCTAAATGATGTGAAATCAATCATGCAGTATGCTTTAGGTAAAAATTGCTCATTGCCACTACCTGTACCTATCTAGTGTCAATTATTGTTAATTCTGGTTTACATTTCATGAGGACAAGTTTGTCCTATGAATCTCTCTGAGCAATTGTAATCAGATATGCCATCCAGAGAATTAATGAATGAATGTTATATTTAAAGATCCTTTATAAAAGGTATATAATTAAAAAATGCCCGTTCGGTCTACATCACAGAACATTTTCGGACTAAAAAGCCCATCATCAGTGTATTATCAGATGTACACGATTCAAGCCACTAAAAATTTTTATTAAAAAACCTTTATAAAAGGTATATATTTAAAAACCCCAACGGGCTAATTATACAAAACGTTTTCGGAATCCATATTCCATCATCAGTGTCTAGGAGTACATGAATGTAGCCACTAAATATATTGGTAAAAACCCGTTAACAAATAATTAGTTACATTTGGTAATATGGGTCCGTTTCAAACATCAACTACACTTCCGCGGTCCAGACAGTGGCGTAACCAGAGGGGGTCACCTCGTTTAGGGAGCAGTATGAAATAAACTCAAAAAAAAAAAATTATACACCTATTATATTGTTTTTTTCTCCCGTCTTTGTTCAACAAATTTTTGCGGCATAATTTGAAATATTTGTATCTTAAAACTTAATTTAATCATTTAATGCTACTGTTTCTGGTTGTTTTCTTTTTGCTACTATAGTGTTTAACAATTTTATGGAACATATCTAAATATATTAAAACATTTAAATGTTAGTAACAGCGTTTTTGTACAACTATAGTTCTGTACATTTTAACGAAATCTTCCTGATACTCGATCATTTCCATCTGAAGGGCAGCTTTGTTACTCTTAAAAACGTCTGCTGCTTCGCTGGTCCATACATCATTAGACTTCAGTAAAAAACTTTGCTTAACAGTTGCACAACATTTTCAATTTTGTGGATATCAGAAAATCGTTTTTTTAATTTTCAAATCAAGTTCATTCATAAAATTTGAGAACTGGGTAACATCAATATTTATATTTCTATCACAAAAGGATTTAAGGAGAAGAAAATGCAAAAGTGTTGCCTTAATATCCTCGAAAAAAAGTTTAATATTTTTAGAAAAACTGCTAATATCCGGCAGAAGTGCACAAACAAGTTTTACCTTGCATTGTGGTTTTAAATTCAACAAGTTCAGATGTCTAAAGATATCCGCCAAAAATGCGATAGTTACAATGTTTTCTGTGTCCAAAAAAGGAAGCCCAAATGGTCATTTGCAGTTTCATTATTAATAGTGGACAGAAATTCTTTTACGTTTTCAAGTATTGCAAACCATCTTTCAAGCACTAAACGCTTTGCTCAGCCATCTTACGTTGTTATGAAGAAGCAAATCGTCAAACTGAGCATTAGTGTCTTCTAGGAATGATTAGAATTGACGATGCCTCAAAGATGATTTTGCACGTATAGAGTTCACTATCTTTATGACGATTTGCATTTTACTGTGAAGATTTTGAATTTAACGGCGGTCCGCAAAAAAGAAGCTCACGGTTCGGATGTGCCATTTAGTGACCCCTGACCTACACGATGGTCAGACGACGTAAAAGAATCGCTGGGAATTGATCGCAGGAATCTTAAGACAGACAGAACTGGAAGAAATTAGGAGATGCCTATATTTAACTTTAAACGCAGAAGGTTGGATGATGATTATATAATATTCAAAATTTGTCGCACTGTAAGAAAATGGTTCATATATACGCATTTAAAAAATTAGAAAGATATAAATCAGTAGGAGTAATATTTGGCAATTGTAGCAATGAAATAAATTAAAAAACTTTAAAGACAAAAAAGGTACAGAAAAGGGAAGATGGGACATGCGCTTACCTAATTTTTTCCATACATCCAGTCATATAGTTGGAAATGAATTCATAGCAAAACAAACGTTTAAATGCACATTACACCACAATATACATTTGTATCCATTTTTATTTTAATTGTGGTTTCTGTTTTTCTTTTTTTTTTCTATTTTTTTTCAGTGTCTTTTATTTTTAACTTAAATTTAATAGTTGATCCACTCGGACTGCGTTTTTCAAATGGAAAAAAGCCTAACTTCCATTTTATATAAATGTTTAATTTTCATATTGACTCATAAATTACATTTTATTATTTTAAATGTTAAATTTTTGTAATCTTTGTTTTTAGTGTAGCTAATTACACTATTTATATTTAAATTATTACTTTTTATGCGAAACCTTTTTTTATAGTTTAGCATTTCGTTACCAATAAATTTAATATACCTGATAATAATTTTTTATTGATAACCTTATTGCAATGAGCTGTGTTAACGAATATAGCGTTCATTGGTTGTATGCTTGCTATATGATTATATTGTTATACTATCACAAATTCGCAATGATTCAAAAAAAGTCAAAGAGAGATCCTTTGGTACACAGTACATTTAAGCAACTTAACCAATATTATTTATTTACAAAATATTAATCACTTGTATAATAATATGTGTTAATTTAGTTTAATAAGTAAAAAAAGTGCCATAGGTGAAGAGGTTAACAATGCATAACTCCAGTATCTGACATTCTTCTAATCACCAGACCAAAATTGCTTACTGATCTTTGAACATTTGACTAATACTTTTGGATTTTTGGAAAATTTCAGCATAATAATAATATTTATTTGCTGTCTTAGAACTTCAATATTTTCATATGTCTACCATATAACCGCGATATTATTGCACATTAGAATTCAAAGTTGTTTCATCAGTGTTCTTGAGTTGTGATTTGGATAAAAGGCTGATGCATATACTAAATTTTTAATTTTACTGTTATTAGTTACCTAATTACTACAACTTCGTAGTACTATATAGTACTACAATTTTATTAAATTGTTCCTCTTCTCTTAAAAAGTGAGCAAATTTCTCTGACGTTTCCTGTACTCCGAGACCTTTAGATCACTTTACAGGAGGTTCTATTGCTGTAGTCTTGGCACAAGAATTTCTACGTTTTCCTGTGACAAGCATTTCCTGCCTTCTAAATCTTAAATGAGATCACTCAATTTTGCTTGACTCAATATGTGTGGTTTTTGATATATTTTCTCAAAATCATGATCTTTCAATGTGGAAGGCTTGTTATAACCATCTACGCCTTTCATTTCATCTTAAGCTTATTTGTTTCCTGCTTCTAATTGATAGTTTTTTGGTGGGGTAAGTACTACTGTACAGTCGTTGGTCGAATAACAGATGGAATATTAGGGTATATTAATATTAATCTTTTTTTCATAGACAATCCTGCCTTTATGGATAGTGCCAAACAAAAAGAGCAGTCATTTGTATGTCTTGTTGGCTTCCACCAAACCATAGGTATAGTCCATAACCATTTTTTAGCCACTCTCTCAATGTAACTAAACAAGTGTTACCGCATGTATGTAGATCTCATGGTTTATCCTGTTCTCCAACTCTTATTCCAAAGTAATTCTGATAAGCCGTTTTCATAATTGGTGGTATGTTACGTCAATAAATAAAAGGAATAACACTGGTTTCTCGGATACAATATAAGCAAACATAACGCGAACATAAGCGACGAAAAGGTTATAGCGAATTTAAGTTTAAGAAACACTACAAGTCAACAATATAATTAAAAAAAACGCCTATGAGCATTTTTTCCAATTCAGAAAATATATTTTGTGACAGTTGGAAAGTTATAAATTATCACAGAAATAAATTTCAAAATAAAAAAGTTGGTTCTAGCGCGATTACATCCAATAATTTCAATAATCACTATACTTCAGCAACAAAACATATATAAGTTCTATTAATTCCACAAATAAAAATGTAGCCATAGATTTTGTGAAAGCTGTATATTCTCCCAGCCACTCTTCAATTTTATTATCTGTTAGTGGTGCCAAAGTATAAAAGTGTAAACCACCATATCACAATTTCACAATTTGGAAAAAGGTAAACTCATATAAAAGTCCGAAAGTCCAAAATAGATCACCAATAGACCCAAATTCGAACTGGATAGAAGAGCTGGAGGATATCAAAAGCTACAGACCTATAAGCCTACTAGCAATCTCGTACAAGATATTCACAAGATCATCAACAACAGATTAACAAATGCATTAGATGGCAAAAGAGCAAGCTGGCTTTAGAAGTGGATTCATTGCCCTGGACCATATCCATACGGTTCGAGAACTAATGAGTACAACACCACATTTCGAATGCTTCTAGGATTTTAATGTTGGATTTTTTAAGTGTCGTCTTTCAAGCTTCAACCCCATACAAAAGGGTAGAGAAAATATAACATCGAAACATTCTTATCTGGAGCGATATATTGAATCGCGATTACAAAAAAGTTTTCTCATTCTATTAAAAGTTGACCGTGCAATTTTAATGAGGCATCTTATTTCTTTTGTCTGATCAGTATCTTCTGTGATCCATGCTCCAAGGTATTTGTACGAAGATATTTGTTCAATTTCTGTATTATCTAGTACTAGCTTAACTTTGATGTTTTGTGCTTTTGTAAATACCATGAACATGGTTTTTCTTCAAATTAATTTTTAGTCCATAATCGTTGCAATATATATTTAGTTGTTCAGCAAGGTGTGCAGTTCTTCTAGTGTTCCTGCCAGAAGGACGGGGTCGTCAGCATATCTTATGTTATTAAGTGACTCACCGTTTATTATAAGGCCCTCACTGATCTCGGCAAGCGCTAATTCTAAGATGGCTTTCACTATATAAATTGAATAACAAGGGTGATAAAATACACCCTTCGCGGACCCCACGGCGAATCTGGATATCCTTCGGTCAGTTCATTTTCAACTTTCACTTTTGCTGTTTGGTTCCAATAGAGGTTACATATGATTCTAATGTCTCTACTGTATATGTTTTTATTTAATAAAATTTCTTTAAGCCGATTATGCTGCACTCTATCAAATGCCTTCTCAAAATCTATGGAATAGGCATATACTTCCTGATTAATATCTAAGCATCTCTGCGACAGAACACTTACTGCAAACAGTGCATCTCGTGTTCCCAGTCCTTTCCTAAATCCCATTTGTGTATTACTTATGCCAGCATCTAATTTCTTATGTATTCTATTGTGAATTACTTTTAAAAACAATTTCAAGACATGACTCATTAAGGCTATGGTGCGATGTTCATTGCACTCCTTTGCATTGGCATTTTTGGGAAGCAGTATGAATGTTGATTGGAGCCATTCTTTAGGTATTATACCTGTTCTGTATATAGTATTGAATAGATCCAAAAGAAGATCAATATATTCAGTATTCACAATTTTGAGTAATTCGATAGGAACTTCATTAGGCCCGGGAGATTTACCACCTTTAGCTTGTTTCATTGCATATTCAATTTCTTCTCGTATAATGTCAGGCCCAGTATTATCCTTAACTTTTTTGGTGCTTCTGTTCTCTCTTTGTCTTCAAAAAGTTGTGCTATATATTGTGTCCATCTCAGCATTTTTTGGTTTATATCTGTTATAAGTGCACCACTTTCATCTCTTAGTTGCCTAGTTTGAAGTGTTTTTTCTCATTCCTGTTAATTTTCTAATTCTTTTATGCATGTTAAAAAAGTCATATTTTTTTCGTTCAGATTTAAGAAGACGTCCAAATTTAAGATGGAACTATGACATAAGGAAACAAGCCGATACAACATGGCACAGAAACGCAAATATTATATCAAAAAAAAACTTTTACGTAAAAAACCTTTATAAAAGGTGTATATACCTTTTATAAAAGTTTTTATGATTCATAATATACCGCCAACTAAAAGAATTTCATTTTCCTTGTGGAATATTGTATCGTGTTTTCTGTTACGAAAGTCATGTTTGTCGTTTTAAAAGACAAATAATATAATGTTTTATTTCATTGAAAAAAAGTTTAATCGAGAAATTTTTTGAATGAGTTTAAAAGACTTCCACTTATTAGGCCAAACAACGCGCCATTTATAATAAATAGTCTATTACGGATTCATGCATTT
Source organism: Diabrotica balteata (assembly GCA_918026665.1). NCBI lineage: Eukaryota > Metazoa > Arthropoda > Insecta > Coleoptera > Chrysomelidae > Diabrotica > Diabrotica balteata. The sequence goes on from OU898277.1 coordinate 58,572,194, forward strand.
ACATGATGATTTGCAGAGTTGCTTTTAATGTCCCTGTTTGTTAGCTGAAACTTTGTTATTTTCAACTTGTTTTTATTTTCTTGTAAATTTTCTTACGTATTCGACTTGTCATTGCACATTAATTTGTCAATATCAGAGATAATTTTTGAATAAATTAGTAGCTGTATTCAGATCAATATTTATTATTATACATTAATACATAAGTTAAAACATTCCCGAACCAAATAATAATGTAATAGAGTGATCACCGGAGCAGCTAAAAGTTATAACGGAACAATCTGCTTCACTGGAAAAGTATATTCCACCTAAGAAGACCGCTTTGCTAATAACTTTATTACTTGCGGACCAGATAAGCGGCGATATATTTTACACTACCTATATGAATAACATTTTACTGCTCTGTTGTTTCAATCAACACTGCTCAATAAGTTATCGTTTATTGGTTTTAATATTTTATTGCAATAGTACGAGTACGAAATATTTATTTAAATAGTAAATTTATTACATGTTAATATTTTTTTAATTTCTTCTGACGTATCGTATAATAGAGGTTATACCAATAATCAAAGTTATGCCTTTACAAGAACATTATTTGAAAAATAAGGAGTACCATATGTCATAATAATTGTAATCTCCTTTATACACACTTTAAAAATTTGTTTAGTAATGTATTTCTTAAATCCACACAATCATTGAAAAATGATTCATGCTATTTAAAAATATCTTTCTGTTAACGTCACGTTATCGACAAAGTAGATCAAATTCAAACTTGTCATCATATTACACTTCTGTTTATCGTTAAAAATTAATTGATGGTCGTGGGTTGTATAGGCGTTCTTTAATAATTTAGCAAAATACATAATCATCAAAAATCTTATTTAAAACATGCGAACGGTTTTTGCAATCACAATCAATGCACTGTTTATGGTTGTTTAGCATTGGCTGTAAAATACTTTGTATTCTATTATTTCGTCTGCTGTACAACCCTCGTCCTTTTTAGTGTAGTAGTATATAAGTACCTGTTCTTTTATAGTAGTGCAGTAAAGCGGTACTTAAAGTAAAATGAGTAATTTTGGAAGAAAATAAAATACAGTCGAAACGTACAGTGTTATCTCCAGAAGAACGGCGTTTAGTTCTGAAAGTCGAAAGTTATTTCAATTTGGAAAAAATAATATGAGTCCATTGACATACTGTTATGGCAGTTCAGAAACGCACATGCGATGCTTGCGGTATCTCAAGAGGACATTCCGAAGAATTAATACCATAAGTGAGGATGAAATAAATAAGGTAAGCAAGAGAAATCGTCGACATCCAAAAACTTTATATATATAAAGCCAAAGAACATGTAACAATTAGTGCTGTGTTACAAAAAATAAAAGACAAGAAACTGTGTGATATTAATTTAACAAGTTTGTGGAGAGTGCTGAAACATTTAGGTTTTCGATATAAAAAGACAAATAATAGATAAGTATTGTGTGAACTCTCTAATGCTGTTTCAAAAGGGTGGCATTTTTAAAGAATACATGAACAATAAAACGTCTGATAGTCCGAGGCAAGTTGTATTTTTAGATGAAACGGATTTTCGCTAAAGGAAATATGTCAAAATCATCCTGGCAATATGGCACCACGAAATGTTATTCTTCTAGCCGTTTAGGGAATGGTAAACGCTACATTATACTTCATGCTGGAAATGATGAGTTTTTATTCCTGGCGCTAGTTTAATTTTTTCATCCACAAAGAATGCAGGTGAATACCATGGAAATATGGATGCAAATATTTTTGAAGAATGGCGTAAAAAAATTGTTAAAAAAATTGGAGCGACCATCCATAATAGTGTTAGATAATGCATCCTACCACTCAAGAGTAGAAGAGAGAGTTTCTTCAAGCAGCTGGACAAAAGAAGAAACAAAGTTGTGGTTGACATAAAAGAAAATTTATCACAGTGACAGTTTTAAAAGTCGATTTACTTCAAAGGTATGGAGAGTACAAAATTCAAAAGAAATTTGTTACTGACCAAATGGCTCTTAAATATGGCCATTAAGTTCTTCGACTTCAATCCAATATTATTACTTTACTTCCGAAAAGATATTCTTTAAAATAAAGTTTTAAGCTTTTAATAAGCATTTTCTAGACCTTGATATACCGTGCCGGTCTCAGCTTTTGTGGAGGAAGAGTTCTGAACTAAGTAGGGATTCTTCAACGCTTCGCAAAAGACAGACTGGGTGGGGAAGTCCTCATCCCCGACACGGCGCGTCCCATATGGCTGATCGGGGACGTCCTGTATATATTATACAGGATAGGTGCGAATAAGGTTCGCCAAATAAGCACCCGCGGATCAACTGAGGACATGGTATAGGGCAGCAGCTATGTCATTACTAACTCCAAGGCTGGGGAAGAATGACTTCTTAACAGGTTTGGAAGCAGATAATTATGGGCGACAATCAGATATTGGTTTAATCGGTTATAATACTGCGGTGTGTAAGGCAAGGAGAAACCAACACACTAAATTCTCAAGATATTATAACTATGGCAAGTTACGGAAAACAAAAGGCCCCTAGTCCGTGGCAGACCTTAGATGGTCAAGGGGTGCTAAGAATCCCCACGACAAATGCTAGGAACCACCCGAAAGTGGAAAACAAAAATTACAAGTTAAAAATTGGAACCTGGAATGCAAAATCTCTCTATATGCCAGGAAAATCTCATAACATCGTGAAAGAAATGAAAAGAATGGGAGTCAACATTCTCGGAGTCAGTGAAGTTAGATGGCCTGGATCTGGACAGACAAACATCGATAACCATGTGATATACTATGCTGGTAACGACGATCCTCATCATTATAACGGAGTGGCATTTATAGTTGACCAGAAAAGCAGTAAATGTATAAAGAACTTTATACCTATATCTGATAGAGTAGCTATGCTGCAAATTAATACCACTCCTCGTAATATTAACCTTATTCAAGTGTATGCTCCTACAGCAGAAAAACCAGAAAGAGAAGTACGAGAATTCTACCAAGAGATCAAGCAGCTAATGAAGATCACAAAGAAAAATGCTGTAAACATTATTATGGGAGATTTTAATGCCAAAGTAGGTGAAGGGCGGACCGAAGACGTAGTAGGAAACTTTGGTTTGGGCCAAAGAAATGATAGAGGAGAAATACTGGTCCAATTTTGCCAAGAAGAAAATCTAATGATCGCAAACACCTGGTTTAAACAACCCAAAAGAAGGTTATATACATGGAAAGCACCTGGCGATAATCGAAACCGCATAATAAGAAACCAGATTGACTATATATTAATTGAGAAACGTTATAGAAATGGAATCAAGGGAGTTAAAACATATCCCGGGGCGGACATCGGTTCCGACCACAATCCTGTTGTTGGTAAAATTTTAATTAGACTAAAAAAAATCAAATACAGAAAGAATATAAAACCTAACCTAGAAAAACTTAAAGACCCAATAGTACAGGCAGAAATAGAGAAAAAACTCAATGATACACTCAAAGAAAAGTTCAGTGAAACCCCCGCGGAAGCAGAAGAGACAATAGAAAGTATTTGGCACACCTTCAAAACAACGATGACAACTATACAAAGAGAACAACTACAAGACAGCACCAGAAAAACAAAGAATACATGGATGACAGAAGAAATCCTAGAACTGATGGACATAAGGCGATCTTACAAAAATCGTAATGTAGAAAAATATAAAGAAACCCAGAGAATCATCCGAAACAAAATTAGGAAAGCCAAAGAAGAATGGATGAGCAGCAAGTGTGAGGAACTGGGACATTTACTAAAAAAGCATGACTACTTTAATGCCTACAAAAAGATTAAGGAAGTCACAAATATGAAGAAAAAAATCACTACAACAACTTTAGTAGATGATAACAACGAAATAGTATCTAGTCCAGAAGAAGTAGGAGACATGTGGGAAAAATACATCGAAGATCTGTTTGATGACGAGAGAACAGAACCACAAATGAATATAGTACAAGAAACAATACTTGATATATTAACATCTGAAGTTACAAAAACAATCAATACGGCAAAGTCACGAAAAGCCTCAGGTCCAGATGAAATATACGTAGAGATGATAAAGCTCATCAATGAAGAAAATCTTCAGACATTAACAATATTATTTAACAAAATATATACCACTGGAATCTTCCCAGAAGACTGGCTTAGATCGACATTTATACCTATACCCAAGAAAAATAAAGCAAATAGATGCTCACAGTTCAGATTAATTAGCCTGATGAGCCATTTTCTGAAAATTTTACTCAAAATTGTACATCAACGAATATACAGAGAATGCGAAAGAAACCTTAGCGACAATCAATTTGGATTTCGTATGGGGCTTGGTACAAGGGAGGCATTATTTGGCCTCCAGGTATTACTACAAAAATGCCGAGATCAGCGAAAAGACGTCTTTCTCTGTTTTATCGACTACGAAAAAGCGTTTGATCGAGTTAAACACACAGAACTCATAGAAACCCTAACACAACATGGTATAGACCATAACACTGTAGCACTTATTAAAAAACTATATTGGGATCAAATGGCATCTATCAAAATAGACAATCGTCTGACAGCAGAATTGCCAATAAAAAGAGGAGTTCGTCAGGGCTGTGTACTTTCTCCACTGTTATTTAATATATATTCCGAAAAGATCTTTCAAAATGCCCTCGAAAATATTGAAGAAGGAATAAAAATCAACGGAGAATACGTAAACAACTTAAGATACGCAGACGACACCGTCATTATTGCGGACAGTGCTGAGGGTTTACAACGACTTTTGAATGTCATAACCAGAGAGGGAGATAGCTTGGGACTAAATATAAACACAAATAAAACAAAAGTGATGGCTGTTACACGTACACCAAATGTCGACATTAATATTCGTATCTATAACAAACATATAGAACCAGTACAAAGATTCCAGTATCTTGGTTGCTGGATAACAAACGATCTTGACCACGAGGTCGAAATACGTGCTCGTATAGAATATGCTAGGTCCGCATTTCAGCGAATGAAAAAATTTCTAATAAACTCTACGTTATCGTTGGACATCCGATACCAATTTGTAAAAACGTTTATTTATTCCATATTGCTATACGGAGTGGAAACATGGACTCTCGGAATTACAAGTATGAGGCGTATAGAAGCCTTTGAGATGTGGGTTTTTCGAAGAATGCTGAAGATCTCTTGGACAGAGCACGTGACCAACAACGAGGTGCTAAGAAGAATGGGTACTGACAGAGAACTCCTAAATATTGTAAAAAACCGAAAAACGAGTTATTTAGGACATATCTACAGAGGAGAAAAATACAACTTCCTACGACTTATAATGGAAGGGAAAGTGGAAGGAAGAAGAGGTCCAGGAAGAAGAAAATGCTCCTGGTTGAAGAACATAAGAGACTGGACAGGCATGGACACACATGCGATACTAAGAACAGCTCAAGATAGAGAGCAATTTGCTGTAGTTATAGCCAACCTTCAGTAATGGAGAAGGCACCTTAAGAAGAAGATACCTTGATACACACGAACACCACGTGCTTTGTATTCAACAGGTATACTAGCCACTCCTGGATATCTCCACTTCATAGTTTTATTCAAGTTTCACTTTTAATTAATACTGAACATAAAATACCGGAAATTAAATATTTTTACTTTTCAAGCGATCGGAATTAAATATTAACGCCCCACAGTTTAAGGCCCACTTATCATATCTTAATTGCATATCGGCCGTCATAGGGTAAAAGAACTTTACGTAACATTTTAGTTAAGCATCTGCTATATCTTGAGGGTGCGTTTTCTTTGGTTTTTGGTTCTGCACTGAAAGAGGGAAATTTGTTAATGGCTAGATGTTCTAGATGTCAGAGATCAGAGAGAACTTTTGTTGTTGAAATTGGTTCTGTTAAGTTTGTTTGTTTTTATTTTATTATAATCGCTGTTACACGATGATATTGTTGGTTGTCTTATACCTAGAATATTGAGAAGAACAATCTATGTATATGAGTCAAGGTTGGTCATGAGTTTTCCCTGTTGCCTGCTTTGGGATTATTGGTATTGACTTTTGACTAAGATATTTTGATTTATCTCCAATCCCATTGTGGCACTAGTTTTTGACAAGGAATTCTTCATTTTCATTCAATTTATTTGTAGATGAACCGAAGAACATGCTGTTCATTGCGTTAATTTGAATTGAACAATTGCATTCATTTTGGTTCAATCCTACCGTTCTTATAGTGAGGACTTTATGATGTACTTCTTCAGCATAGGCATAGAAAAGTAGTTATGATTTATATATTTTGTAAGTCACGTGCAATGATGAATGTGGTAACCAAACACAAAATCGGCATAACAGTGATATTTCGTTGTCCAATAAAATAAGCAAAAGTTGTAGTAAAATAGAAACAAATCGAACTACGATTCCATCAATTTGAGATATCTTTAGTTTATATTTCAGATAAATCGATATTTCCTGTGTTTATAAAATTACATAATTACTTACATTAAGCAATAAATACTTTACTTGTATTCATTGCTTTACATAGTTGTAGAACTTAGAATAGAACTTAAAGAACGAAATTTGTAAATTATTAATGATGTAGTATTTCATTCGCTTCGTATTAACTAAGTATAAAAATGCCCCAATCTTATCTCTACCGACTAATCAAAATATTGATTGAATGTCTCAAAAATATTCAAAGGAATTCGTCGTTTTGTAGATCTTGACCTTCCGGTTAATCACATATATCAATGTTGCAGATGTTTTCAAAGGACATGATTTAGCAGTTTCCGACAATATTAATTTTATTATTATCATCATTACTATTACCATTCATCAAAAACATAAAAAAAATTTAAGAATTGAACACTGAAAACTATTATTTTATTATTTCTCATTTTATCTAACTCTATGATGAGCCAGTCGTAATGCAACTCTCTGTTGATCTGCTGATGAGTATAATGTAGGTGTGTATGCGTCTTTTGTGCTTGTGCATGTGTGTATGCGCGAGTGCTTATTTCTTCATCTTATTGAGCCGTCTCCTTTCGAAGATTCGCGATCCAAATGGCAACTGTAGCTCTGGAAACTGCTGCATGAAAGATTTCGGTGGATGAGCGGTCATACCATCTTCTCAGGTCGTTCAGCCACGAGTTCTGGCGTCTTCCAACTGATCTTTTGTCCTGCACTTTACCTTTCAAAATGATTTTTAGTAAGTCATATCTTTCACCACAACATGACCAAGTATTGTATTTCTCTCTCTTTGACTATGCTGAGTAATTCTTTTTGTTTACTGATGCACCGAAGTACCTCACCATATGTAACTGTTTGTATCATTTGTATCACCAGAGTCCATTGTCGACCTTTCACAGCCATACAGCAAAACAGAGAAAACGTAACATCTGATCATTCGAATTCTTAGCTCTAGACTAAGGTCTGATCTTGTAAAAAATGTTTTCATGTTCATGAGTGTTTTCCTCGCTTTTTCGATTATTTACAGGATTTCTATTTTTGGGTTACACTCGCTGTTAATATTTTCTCTCAAATATTTTATGGAAGTTGCCTGTTCAAATGTACATATTGTTGGTATCTTTATAAATACTACAGTTTTAGTTTTGAAAACATTTAGATGTAAACCGAACATTTTGCTGTGACGAACTACCGCATTTACTATATTTTGTAGTTCTTGTGCGTTGCTTGCTATTAGGACGGTGTCATCAGCGTACCTGATGTTGTCTATGCTGGTTCCGTTAACCTTCGAAACCTTGAACCTCCTCTAATGCTTTTCTGAATATAGATTCCGAAAACAAATTAAATAATGGTGGTGATAAGACGCAACCTTGTCACACTTTTCGTCGGATTCGTATCTCTTCGGATGTTGTGTGCTCTATTTCAATTGCTGCCGTTTGGTGCCAGTATAGTTCTGAGATAATTTGCAAATGTTGTTCGTCAATTCCAGTTGTTCTCAGAATTTCGATTATCTTTTGATGGTTAACGCAGTCAAATGCTTTCCGATAATCAATAAAACATTCATATACATCTAAATTTATGTCTCTGCATCGTTGTGTTAAAACATTTAAGGCACAAAGGGCTTCTCGTGTTCCCAATCCATGTCGAAATCCGAATTGAGTGTCGCTCATCTGAAACTCACACTTCTTGTAAATCCGTGTATGAATGATTCTTAAAAAAGTTTTAAGGTCATGAGACTCATGCTTAATATTCGATAGTCATCGCATTGAGAGGCATATGATTTTTTTGGTAATGTTACGAATGTTGATTTCAGCCAGTCTGATGGTATTTTACCTGTGTGATATATCTCATTGAATAGTGCTGTTATTAAGTCGAGGCTTTTACTTTTATTGTCTGCAATTAATTTAAGTCTTTCGACTTTAATATTGTCTGGACCGGTGGCTTTTCCATTCTTTTACTGCATAAATAACTTCTTCTTTTGATATTTTTGGACCTTTTTCATTTATTCGATTATCCGTGGATGGTAGAGAACAAGGTCTATCATCGTCAAAAAGTGTCTGATTGTAGTCTTTCCATCTCTCCAGTTTGTCTTCTGTATCTATAACTATCTCGTTATTATTTTTTTTTAATATTATTTCTTGTCTCCTTCTGTGTCTAACTGTCATTTCTTTCATTGTTTTATGGACATTAAAGGTGTCGTATCTTTCCTGTAGTTGTTCAATTTCTAGGCATTTGGTTGACATGCAGTTTTCTTTAGCTTCTCTGCACTTTTTTTATAATCATTTTAGTGACTCGTTTGTATTAGATTGGGTTTGTTTTATGTTCGTCTTACGTCCATGAAGTCCATGATCCCGTGAATTATCCCATTCTTGTTTTTTGTTGTTTTTCGTGAACCCGATGTCGTCTTTAGTAGCTTAGTTATTTTCGTTTTTAGAGCAGTCCAGTTATTTGAACTGTCTGTGTGTACCAAGTTATCTAGTGTTTCTATTTCTTTCTCAACCATGATACTTACTTCATTTTTCTTTTCAGGGTTCTTCAGTTGCGAGATGTCTATTTTTTTGACACTTTTTTTCCCTTTTAACTTTAAGAAACCTTTTTAGTCTAAAATTTATTCTAACTGGATTGTGATCGCTATGAATGTCAGCTCCAGGATATGTTTTAGTGGATTGTATATACTTCTTGAAGTTGTTATCGAGCAAAATAAAGTAAATTTGATTTCTATCAATTTTATATTTTCTGTCTGCAGGTGATTTCCAAGTGTATAACCTTCTAAGATGTTGTTTAGAGGAGGTGTTGGCTACTAACAGGTTGTTCTGTACGCAGAATTGTACCAATCTGTCCTATTGTTTCTGGTACCGAGACCGTATGCTCCTATGTTGTCTCCTGCGGTACCATGACCAATTTTGGCGTTAAAGTCACCCATAGTAATTGTTATTTCGCCTTTTTTTGTCAGTAGCATTATTTCATCTGTATTGTTATAAACGTTTTCAATTTCTTCCTCTGATTTGTCACTTGGAGAAAAGACCTGAATAACATTTAGGTTTCTATGGGTTGTTTCTTAATTTCAACATTGCTGCTCTTTATTTACTTATTTACAATATATACTATATTGCTATACTTTATTTATACGTATCGTATTGTCCATATTATGTATCCATAGGAGATGACATGACCAATTGCAAGTATATCTGAATTATTTTTCCGATTTGCGATTCGCTATAAAGATCGTTTTACGGGTCGGTAGGTGACCATTACTTAGACCCTCAAATTAAAAGTCATTGGAAGTTAACTCCGACAAAAATTCGGATTCTAATACTAACCATATTGCACTCTCAATGCGGTGTAATTTACACTGTGTAAATTTTTACTATAGACCTCTGTTTGCCGTGCTTGTTTTCCTAATTTTAGAAGTATTGTTGATAAGTTGGGTTCGCGATTACATTTGTTGAATATTACATTTATTTTTACAACCATGGGTTCGAAGAAGAAGATGATGTCTATTGAACTAAAATGTGAAGTCATTGAAAAACTTGAGCATGGTGTACGAGTAAGGCTAGGCGCATACACATCGAATTTGGACGGTAGATTAAAGTTCGACCGAACTTTTGTCGATGATGCCTTGCGCGCACACTACACGATATTTATTCGATGACGTTTTTTAATTCACAAAGGTTTGTTAGGTGGAGTACACAAAATAACAATGAGCAACACAGAACCACGTAGCAACACGGAGCGACGTACCTTGAGCAGTGTCAAAAAAAACGCAACTGGTCCGTTCGGTCGATAAAGATCGATGTGTGTGATCGCGTTCATTTGATACTCTACGGCCGCTCACATTTGTTTCTTCGCGTCACCAAAGGAATTTGTTCGATCGAGACTTATATGGACCGTCCAAATTCGATGCTACCTAACTGAGCCGACCGAGCCTAACTGACTCTGCGAGGATGTACGGGCATACCACATGAATGATATGGCGTTATAATAATTTCTAAGCTCCGGACTTCTCTCCATGAAAAGATGGAGAAACTACTAATGGTGTGGGTGACTGATGGATGGGAAGACTCGTTTAAAGACAGTCTGGCATGGTTTGACAACTTTTGAAAAAGAACCGGCATTCACTCCGTCGTCAGGCATGGTGAGGGAGCAAGTTCGGATGTGAAAGTAGCTGAGGTTTACATCAAAACGTTTTCCGAACTAATATAAGCCAAAGGATACATCCCCCAGCAAGTCTTCAACTGTGACAAGACAGGGCTTTTCTGAAAAAAGATACCGAATAGGACTTACATAACAGCAGAGAAGAAGACGATGCCAGGTCACAAACTTGAACAATGAAAGATAGATTAGCTCTCCTACTTTGCGCCAATGCGAGTGGCGACTGTAAAATCAAACCTCTTCTAGTGTATCATTCAGAAAATCCCAGAGCCTTTAAGTCACATAAGATTATAAAAGAAAAACTGCCAGTTATTGGAGGGCAAATCCAAAACCGTGGATCACCAGGAAATTCTTTGTGGAGTAAAAAAACCTGGTGTTTGCCCCTCCTGTTAACAAACAAAAACAACCTACCCCTGCAAATCCTTTTTGTTCTCGATAATGCCCCTTCTCACCCACCAAATCTCGAAGACGATTTACTCCAAGAGTTTAAGTTTATAAAGATTATCTGCCTATCAGACAACAAGACTCATTTCTTTTAGCCCATGGATCAGCAAATAATTTCTAAAGCTGTTGTCTGAGGCTAAAGAAGAACCTGAAGTGTCAGTGGTATATGAGATTGTTTCTCTTGGAAAATCCATGGGTCTGGAGGTGGATGAAAGAGAACTTGTCGAGGAACAGTCTCAGGAGCTGACAACCGAGGAGTTTGACGAACTATATTCGTAGCACCATACGGTGGTTCAACGAAAAATTAGTTTTGAAGAGGAGCCAGAATTGAAAGACGTTATCTCTACAAGAGATATAAAGGAGATCCTGGGAATGTGGGAGAAAGTTACAGAAGCCGTGGATAAAAATCACCCCGAAAAAGTTACAACTGGTCGTGCATCGGTGTTGTTCAACGAAACTTGCCTAACACATTTCTGCAATATTCTAAAAGGGAGGAAGACACAAACCTCCTTGAACAGTTTTTTTAAGTATTTTTTGTTACTTATAAATAATTTTTTTCCTCTTTTAAATACATTCTTCTTATTAAAAGACTACTAAACTAAACTAACTTGTTTTTTTTGCTTTGACATATGAGCAATTTGGCATACGAGCAAGATTACGGAACGAATTACACTAATATGTTGAGATACCACTGTAGTAATCTTTCTATTTGTAAATACAAATCTATAGACGTGTGTTAGTAGTGAAGAATTGTTAGTTTACAGGCACTTCCAATCTGTCAAAATGTAACTAACATCGCAATAAAAATTATTAGTGAATTGATAAGAGTTAAACTAGGATTAGTGAACCGAGTAAACATACTATTTTGATTTTATTATCATTCTGCCGTTTCCTATTTTATATATTATTAATTACAGTACGCAAATTTAAATAAAGTTTTGTGTATTATTCACACTGTTTCTTCAGTTTATTTTCGGTGGTAATTTTTAGGTTACGTTTATTGTATATAATATATAATTTATAATAAAATAAAAAACAGGTGGGTTTTTACTTAGTTCATTTTTATATTCATCTTGATTTTCTTCAAATATTTTTTAAGTTGTTCTAAAGCGTATCAATGCAATACTTAACTCTCTAACACTAACAATAAAACACTGAAAACTTTGTTTCAAACTTCCACAAAATTTATTTTAAATCTTATCACTAAAGCTGTTTCGGCTGATTGCCTTTCTCAAGTGATCTATTTTTGGCTTGGGTTTACAAATTTATAGTCTCTAATGAAATAGGTTGAGGAGCGAAGAACTGTTTGTCTCAAGTTGGCCATTCAGAATTATATCTGTGTTTTTTAATTTGTTGATTTCCATAGATTCTAACAAAGATAGCTTAAGGCCTTTATTTTGAATGTGAAGAATTTTAAATTTGTCATTAAAAGAATGATTCTGATCTAGAAGGTGAAGTGCGCATGTCGAATCTGTTTTTCTATTCATGAAAGCCCTTTTATGTTCTGCTATTCGTTTATCAAAGTTTCTACCAGTTTGACCGATGTAAGTTTTTGGGCAGTCGCCACATTGAAGTTTGTACACACCACTATTTAAGTGTTTTTTATTTTGGCTCTTGTTATTTTTTAATATATTTGCCTAGGTTGTTATTTATTCGGAAAGCTGGTGTTATTCCTTTCTTTTTTATGTGTTTGGCAATTTTTGTTGTTATTTTGCCTGTATATGTAATCGAGCAGAAGGTACTGGGTTTTTTCTCTGGTGGTGGAAATGCTAATTTCAGGGCTTTCTTGTGTAGTTTTTGATTTAACATTTATTAATTGTTTGTTCGTTGTATCCGTTGTTTTACTGCTATTTGCTTAATTATATTTAATTCTGTCTCAAAGTTGTATTTTGACATCGGAATTTCTGTTAATCTATGTAACATACTATGATAAGCTGCCAGTTTATGTTGTGTTCGATGGGATGATGAATTGTGTATAGTCGTGTCAGTATGGGTAGGTTTATGAAATATAGGTTTATTTATAAAATTGGTCGAGTTGCCTGTTAGTTCCTGTGAAATATACCAGTACGTCGTCTACGTATCTTCACCAATATAAAAACTGTTTCAGTTTTTATATTGGTGGAGATATACCAGTACTAGACGACGTACTAGTATGTTTCACAGGAACTAACAGGCAACTCGACCAATTTTTATCGTATATTAATTCACTTCATATTGAATTTACAATAGAAAGAGAACAAAATCAATCCATAAATTTTTAAGATTTAAAAATTAGCAGACTTCAAAACAAACATGACTTCTCCATATTTCATAAACCTACCCATACTGACACGACTATACACAATTCATTATCCCATCCAACACAACATAAACTGGCAGCTTATCATATTATGTTACATAGATTAACAGAAATTCCGATGTCAAAATACAACTTTGAGACAGAATTATATATAATTAAGCAAATAGCAGCAAACAACGGAGACAACGAACAAACAATTAATAAAATGTTAAATCAAAAAACTACACAAGAAAGCCCTGAAATTAGCATTTCCACCACCAGAGAAAAAAACCAGTACCTTCTGCTCGATTACATATACAGGCAAAAATAACAACAAAAATTGCCAAACACATGAAAAAGAAAGGAATAACACCACTTTTCCGAACAAATAACATCCTAGGCAAATATATTAAAAATAACAAGAGCCAAAATAAAAAACACTTAAATAATGGTGTGTACAAACTTCAATGTGGCGACTGCCCAAAAACTTACATCGGTCAAATTGGTAGAAACTCTGATAAACGAATAGCAGAACATAAAAGGGCTTTTAAGAATAGAAAAACAGATTCGACATACGCACTTCACCTTCTAGATCATAATCACTTCTTTTAATGACAAATTTAAAATTCTTCACATTCAAAATAAAGGCCTTACTAAGCTATCTTTGTTAGAATCTATGGAAATCAACAAATTAAAAAACACATATAATTCTGAATGACCAACTTGAGACAAACAGTTCTCCCGTCCTCAACCTATTTCATTAGAGACTATAAATTTGTAAACTCAAGCCAAAAATAGATCACTTGAGAAAGGCAATCAGCCGAAACAGCTTTAGTGATAAGATTTAAAATAAATTTTGTGGAAGTTTGAAAACAAAGTTTTCAGTGTTTTATTGTTACATAAAATGAATTTCCATCAAGTAACGGTCGAATCCATCAATAACTCTAAAATTAATTTGAGAATAATAATTTAATATTTGCATTAGTTATTATACGATTTATACGATTGGTTTTTATACGTGATAAAAATGTGCAATATTTAAAAGTATACAAATTATATACTATTGCTCAAATATATTTAAGTTTTAAATCAGTGTAAAGAATTTTTTTAAATAAATTACAACTCTTAGCAGACTAAACTATAGGTCAGTAGTGGGTTATCTTAAAAAATACATTCTTCATTAATTTTGTATCAAACGATTAGTAATTATTGGTAACTGATTTATTTCAATGAGTTCATTTTTTTAACAACGCAAAATTTTTATTTTGTCGTCTTGGAAATAGCAATGACAGCATCACTGTCAATTTTATTAAGTGCAAATAAAAATGATATGTGTAGATAGCATTTTTACTATAATAAAAATTTTTGTATTTTTTTAAATAATCTTTACTAGAGAAACTAAAAATTCGCGAAATATTTATCTCAACATATGTTGTTTATGGATTAATTTGTGATATGGCTATTTAAAGATGCAGATGTGTTCGCTAGGTTTTCAGTAGTTTAGATATAAATCACGGTTGAATTGGAGTGTGTAAATGTTTGAAAAGTAAATACTATTCACATGAGTATGACACCAGGTAAATATGTATAGTTCTTTTTGGTTGTTCAGGATTATTGTATTTAGTTGTAATAATTGTCGTTGCTTTAATTTGAAAGCATTCAAAATGGGCCAATACACTTAATGTTTTTGATCATTTGGTAACATGGTCTCTATGCATATTTTTGTAATTACTCTTGTTTCTTTTTTGTTTTTGTGTATGAAAAAAATAGTGATAGAGTATAATCACGCAGTGTTAAGAGTTATTCACATCATAAGCACAGCTGCAAGTAATAATTGATTTGAACTTATGTCATGTTTGTATAAAACTATATTTTCCTCCAATTATTTTTGTAACTGCCTGTAACTCCCTGGGTCATTTTTACTTTTATCTTCCCTTTTATTCAGAAAGGTATAAGATTTGTATTTTCCATGCCATTAACTTGAATTTTTTTTTAATTTTATACTAATAACATAATTTACTTATGTTGTTAGTATAATAACTTAATTTACATTAGCAAGTATTTAGTATAACTTAATTAGTGATCCACTGGTGTTGTTACGCAATGTTTAACAGTCTCTTATGTGACTTGTAATATTTCTTGTGATGTTCCGTTACGAATAGAGGGCATACTTTTCTGTACTTCCTGTAGAAGGTCGTCTTTCTTTCTTAGTTCTATCCTCTTTTTCTCTCTTTGTTTGTTGGGTGCTTTAAGTTTAAGCATTACTTTAGCTACGAGGAGAGTATGAACGGATCCGCAAATCGCCCCTGGATATGATCTGACTGTTTGAATGGATGATCTCCAGCGAATATTGGTGAGGACGTAATCTATTTGATTTCTAAATCTATATCCACGACTTTTCCAAGTATAAAGTGGACGTACATGGTGTTTAATCGAGTATTCATGATAGAGTAGTTGTTTGTGATAGCAAATTCGATTAAATGGTCTCCTCTTTCGTTTCTCTGCCCTATGCCAAACTTTCCCAGTACATTCTTAAGTCGTCATTTTATGTAGTGTTGCCAACTTTTGCATTAAAGTCGCCACATATTATAGTAAGTTCTTTATTTGGTATGTTAGCGATTGTGGTCTCCAGTTTTTCGTAGAACTCCTCGATCTTTATGTCATCTGATGTGCTGGTTGGCGCGTAAACTTGTATAATATTAAGTTTATGTGGTTTGCCATCAGTTTAATGAGTACTATCCTATCGTTCACAGCTTTAAATTCGACAACTGACTTTTGTAATCTTGGTGAGACCAGAACTGGCAACACCTGTATAGTTCTGGGTCTCACCGCCAGAGAAGTAAATATAATTGCCATTGTCTATTCTAAAATGGCCCTCTCCTAACCAATGAGTTTCAGCTAGTCCAGAGATTTCTATATTGTATCTTGCTAGCTCGTTTTTCAATAATTGCTAGCTTACCTGTGATCGTTTTTAGCCCTTGTATATTCCATGTACCGACCTTCAATAGCTTCTTCTTCTTAAGGTTCCATCTTCTAACGAAGTTGGATATCAACATGGCAATTCTTACTTTACTTACAGCAGCTCTAAATAGTTGGCTAGAGCTCAGACTAAACCATTCCCTTAGATTTCGTAGCCAGGAGGTTCGTCTTCTTCCTACATCTCTTTTACCTTTTATTTTGCCCTCTATAATCAAACGTAGTAGCCCATAACGAGGACCTCTTAATATATGACCGAAATATTCAAGTTTCCGCCTCTTAATCGTCTGTACAATTTCTTCCCTCTTATTAACCCTATCAAGGACTTCAATATTGGTAATTTTGTCTACCCATGCTATTCGTAGCATCCTTCGATAACACCCAACGCTCAAAAGCTTCCAATTTCTTAATCTCCAGTTGTTTCAATGTCCATGCCTCAGATCCGTAGAGCAAGGTTGTAAAAATGTAGCAGCGCAATAACCTTATCCTTAGATCCATTCTTAGGTCTCTACTACACAATAGATGTTTCATTTTTACAAATTTTGCCCTTGCTATTTCTATACGGCTTTTAATTCTCTTGCGTTTGTTCTGCGTTTTGACTAACCAATGTTCCTAGATATTTGTATTTATCTACCCTTTCTATCTGGATATTATTAATATGGAGTGTCTCGTTGTATCTTCAATAGCTGCCTGAGTTTTTACTTTATCTTTTTGTAGACCAGTAGCTGAATTTCCACACGATGTCTGGTCACTAAGCATTTGTGTGGCCGGTGGCCAATTTTACACTACTTGACCCTATCTCCGGTTATTTAATATATTAGATACGGTTTTTTGTTGTTACTGAGAAAAATAATACCTATCTAAAAAATTTTATACATTTTTTAACGTTATTTTTTTATTTAGATTTAGTGCAATTCCGTTAGTCTGTGATGGCAACAACGAATTGATACACGAACCATTGTGTCTAGTCTGAACACAGGTTTACATTGGGAAAAAAAAGTGTACCTGTTTTATATGACGGGAAGTGTACAAGCTCTAAATTTTGGCTCAGATTTTTATAGTCTACATCATGTTATAGTTTCAGTTCTGTATATTTTAGTAAAACAAACACTTTTCTGTAGTCGATAAAGCAGAAAAATTCGTATTTGCGTTAATTGTTTTCAATGTTTTTCTTCTTCTACCTATGTTAATTGACGCAATGTTTTCGATCTTTGAAGACAATGAAATTGGGAAAATACCAATAAACTTTTACTTAGGTCTTTTAAATTTAAACTTTGACATTGCAAACACATAAAGATAATAAGTGCATGTAGCTTATTCAGCACCAAAATTATTTTAAATCAAAATTCAGTTATTATATAATCAGAAGTGCCATAGTTTAAAGAAAACAGAATTTAAAAATATATTTCATAACAGAAAGATTCTGGAAAATATTTGTGTTATTAAGACTCACAATATAAACATATAATCCCTGTGATTGTATTACTTAGTAAACACAGAATAATATTACTTCGTAAACACGTGTGTACATTATAATAAATGAAATTGTTTTAGTGGCAGAATAAATTTTTTAGATGTTCTCATTTTATTAGATATTTATATATAGTAACATTTATATTATATATTTTTCGTAGATCTGCTTATAAGTAATCTAACAAAATAGAACAATAGTCAACGTTAAAAATGCCACAGATAAACTTAACCACAAAAGTTTTGCACCACCAAAATTTATGCCCGTTTAGTTGATTTTGTCGTGAACAGATTAAACGGATTTCGGATTTTATTAATTTAGACTTTTATAATTTCAATAAAAAAATCTTTCAAATAGTATTAGGGTTCCCTATAACTAAAGTTAATACTTTTGGAGATAATTGTGGTTTAATATTAAAGATAAGATATTTATTGTTTTCCACAAGTAAAATAAATTTCCTGTATTTGGCTATATCCATAAACCATAAATCAAAAAAGTATACCTACCACAGCACTGATGATGGAATAGTCATTCCAAAAACTTTCTGTGCTGTAACCCAAAAGGGGTATTTTAAATAAAATATACCTTTTTTATAAATGATTGTTTAATTAAACAATTGTCATTATTTATGATTATTTGCTCTATAAGATGAATTTTCAACTTTGGGCTACCGGGAAGAGAGAGTATTGAATGTGCGTTTGGAATCTTAATGTCTAAATTTCGTATATTCGAAGGACCAATTTGTTGTGAAGAAGAAACTGTAAAAAAATGGTGAAGGCTGCTTGTATTTTACATAATTTAATACGAATACGAGAGGGAGAATACATTTTCAATGGAAATATGCATACATTTTATATAATGTTTATTATAGTAGATATAGTAGATTTTTAATGTGGAAATATGATGATATAATGTCATAAATGAAAATATTTTATGATTTTTTTTTCAGCTTGTTAAAAAATATAATTTCAAATGCACGGGGGCTTTCAATAACATGAACCAAATAATGTTACAATAGGGAATCGTCACACGCCACTGTCATTTTCGAAAAAATATCTCAAGAATCGCACAACATACATTGCGAGAAGATATGCACCGAATGTCTTCTGTAATTTTGATTGGACAATCCTTGGACCAAGGATTAACCTTCACGCAACACGTGGACACAACCCTCCAAAAAACAGCAACAGCCAGAGCAGCAATAAGAGGACTCATAGGTAGAAAAAGAAAACTGCGCATAAAGACAAAAAAATGAAATTGATAACAGCATTATACTTCCAATAATCACATATGCATCTCTCGCATGGGGACACATAAGCCATTCAAACAAAAAGAATATACAAGCAACCTAACCTAATAAGATCCTCAGAAAAGCGGCAAATGTACCCAGATACGTCGCAGAACGCTTTCTGTTTAGAGAACTGCAACAAGTAAGGGTGATAAATAAAATGGCAGAAAAAGCCAGAATTTGGTTTGAAGAATTAGAGAATCTTCCAAGCCTGAACAGAAGAAAGCCTCAGCACTGGAAATTTTATTAATTGATGTTTATTTTCAGGACCACCTTCAAAAAAAAATAATAAGACATAAATATTATTATTGCTTTGGCCACCAAAAAAAATTAAAAAGTACTAACAAAAAGGCGACAGTCGTCCAAAAAAAAATTAACAAAACCCCAAAACCTGGGCGCGAAGGGCCCACATCCTCGGACACCGAGTTGCCGAATTAGGCGCAGCCTGGAGCGGAGACTCGAGGTCCGAGCAAACAATTTCAGTTCGATGATACGTCACTATACGTCAGATAAAAAGAGGAACCACTGGGTAAGATTAAAAAGAAAAGTCGAGGACATATCAACAAAAATTGACAAACTTAAAAGGAGCTTCGCGGGCCACACTGCTAGACAAAAAGACCAATGTTGGAATACTACAATACAACATTGGAGACCTTACGAAAGTAAATGACCAAGAGGAAGACCACAGATGAGATGGATTGATGACATAAAGAATAGCCGGAACAAATTGGAAATATGTTGCTCAGGATAGAAACCGATGGAAGGAGTTGGGAGAGGTCTATGTCCAAACATGGACGAGATAAGGCTAAGGAAGAAGATACGTCACTAGAGAAAGCAGGAAAAGAGCGGGTCCAAGACTTCCACATAAAAAGCATTTGGCTGATAGTTGTGTCCCTATCGCGCTTCAGAGTGCTACAGGGGAAATAGATGACCTGGAGCATTGGAGAGCGCGGTGGATTAACTCCTGTTTTAACTCGAGTTAATACACCTTGCTACAATGAATTGTTACACCCAAACGTAATTCTTAGGGAACAACATGTGTCCCAGGGATATAGATAAGGGATACATATTAACCGGCGATATTTATTGGATGTTGCGTTTCATGTTGCGTATTAGATATCGCCTTAGTGTACGAAGCCACTTATGGTTAATATTAATTATTGAAATATATACCATCTAAGGAAAAACAGTATTCATTTTTGGCAAGTTATCTGGAAACACAAAACTCAAGTACAGTGAGATTAATATTGACTGTATCGTCAAAAAAGAAGATAAAGCATTGATGTCTTAAAAATATATTATTAGAATGGTCTGCGTTTATACAGTGTCTTACAGGATTTCCAGATTTGCATAAATCGAGACGCATGTGCTAATAGAAAATTGATTGCTTCGGAATAACTGTAAAAGGAGTTCAGCAGGCTCGCAATATAAACTCTCATCGGCACACAACGTAAATTTGTCGAAACTTATTGTAATACTGTTTATGATTGGGCGCTTTACCACCCTTCCACACGATCTAAGAAGTCTATTGTGGCTCATCACTACGTTAAAGTTGTCCCTTCAGCCCAGCCTTTTTAACAAACTCTATTATCATATCTATACACACATAGGTGACACTTCTAGGTCTCGAGTTGGTAATGATCATTATGATGTATTGAGTCTTACCTTATCCAGCTCTGACCAGTTGAATAGAACGTTCAACTGGTCAAATCAATCGTAGTCTGGTTTTGTTTATATGTCCCTTGAGGCGACAGTGTCCTGTCAGGAAACCTACGACAATGCGCAGATCAGTCCTGTTCATGTCCAGTTGATCATTGGAACTCTTTTTCGAAGGGTCATGTAAAAAGCCTGTCAAGACCCACTTGTTCGTACCAGTGGTTACGTTTCATCCGTTCCACCCAGTCCGATAATGTTTTGTTTTGCTGTGCTTCTTGCTATATCTACGACAGATTCTGGGTCTTTCATTGTTTCTTTTTCCCTTCCCCTGGTAAGTAGATCCGCTTTCTTGTTCCCTTTAATACCAATATGACCAGGCAACCAGAATAAACTTACTTTATTAAAAAAAAAGACAGTTAAGATTTGATTTCACGTATAGTGCTTTTAAAATTCAATTATACGTATTTCGTCCTATTTAGTACTCATCAGAGCGCCTCAGTAGGAAGCCCTTACAAGTCCTAAATAAGACGAAATACGTATAAGCGAATTGTAGAAGCATTATACGTGAACTCAAATTTCAACTGCCTTTTCTATATATTTATTTTTCTCTTATTTTGAGTATTTGAAGATAGTTCGTCACAGGTTCTTACTTAGATGAAACGCCATGTGGAATGTAATTTTAGAATCCTCATGTCGATTTATTTCATCGTCTGTTTGCTTTGAATATTGTAGAAGGCACATATTTAAGTGATAATCTGAATTTTGGTTTTTAACATGTAGTAGAAATCTTCGGTTTTTTACTTTTTGATTTACTTTATTAACTTTTTATCAACGCAACTTTAGTATGGGTAAAGTGCAAAATATGTTTTGCCAGGTCCCAACTCTTTTAGCATAAAGTAGCTAAACAACCACAAAAATGCTTAATATTATGATTCCAAATTTATCAATTATACGTTTCAAATGCAAACTGACAAAATAAAATTAAGAAAATTGCGTTTTAGTTTTTCAATCTTGTTAGACTTTTTTAATCAATATTTTTTTTATTTTTTCCAGAAATAAGAAAGGAGGAAGTACTCGCCATTAGAAATAGGTTTCCCACTAAAATACCAGTAAGTACCTCTGTATCCTATTATTTTTTTGTTTTCATCATTATATTAGGCAAGGAATACGTTGAACATTTTGATATAATAGATTATTAACATTTCTAATTCACTTCAACACTTCAAAAGGACGTCAGCGGGCCAAAATGTCGAGGAATAAGTTAAATTGTTTCTAAATATTTCTTTCTAGGAAACTATTAACACAATAAGGTGCTTAGAACCTTAGAGACAGTTAGACAGTTAGAAAAGCAATATACCGAATATTTTTTTGCATTTCTAATGCATCAAAACCTTTTTACTCGATGCCATACATTTGTCTAAGTTGAAATGTATTTTTTTATTATTTTTCGAAGTGGCCGGCAATTGTTATTAACAAATAACTTATTCCTATATGTAGTTAAAGGTTTAAAGATATGAAGCTTTTTGTAGAATTAAAAGTCATTTAGCAGCTTTTTAGAAAAGAATCCTCAAAATAACTAATTAAGGCACTCTTTTCAACAAAATTGTTTTTCAAAAAATTAGAAAGAGAGGAAAAGTATTTATTTTGATGAGATATGCTTAAAAAATAATTCTGAAAAAATTTGAACTTGAATTGAAAATTATTTGAAATTTGAAAAAATAGCCGGTTTTTGATCTGCTTTTGGGGCTAAACCTATTATTATGCTAGCAATGCTGACGAAAGTATTGAAAAAATATATTGTCGAAAATTGAAGTATGGAAAATATATTTCTAAATTAAATGTATTTATAAGAAGAAATTGTATTGTTGCATATTTGACAACTAAAAGTAATAAAATCGAAGATTAGTACTACCAAATAGAGCCTTGACTTTTTCAGATCGGGTCAAATTTGTCTACTT
Source organism: Diabrotica balteata (assembly GCA_918026665.1). Lineage (NCBI taxonomy): Eukaryota > Metazoa > Arthropoda > Insecta > Coleoptera > Chrysomelidae > Diabrotica > Diabrotica balteata. The sequence goes on from OU898277.1 coordinate 58,594,894, forward strand.
TTAGTCTTTTTGATTATAACTCAAAAACTATGCATTTTTAGTAATATTTTACAGCTTTTAGAACAAACAACAACTTTCCAAAAACTAACATCGGTCAAACTGGTAGAACTTTTAACAAACGTATAGCAGAATATAAAACGGCTTTCAATAATAGAAAAACATATTCTACATACGCACTTCAGGTTCTAGATCATAATCATTCTTTTAACGACGAATTTCAAATTCTTCACATCCAAAATAAAGGCCTTAATCTATCTTTATTAGAATCTATGGAAATAAGCAAACTAAAAAACACAGACATAATTCTGAATGATCAGCTTGAGACAAACAGTTCTCCCCTCCTCAACCTATTTCGTTAAAGACTATAAAGTGTAAAATACCAAAAATAGATCACTTGAGAAAGGCACTATGCCGAAACAGCTGTAGTGATAGGTTTTTATAATAAATTTTGTAGAAGTTTTGAAAAGTTTTCAGTAAATAAGTTTAAAAAGTAAAATAAATTTCTCAATTTAAATACAATATTTTCCGACTCAATGTTTTTTTATAAAGACATACAATTATAAATTTAAATTTGTCATTTCATAGAAAAATAATTTTTTATTTATTAATTATGCCTTTTGTATTTATTAATTTAACCATATTATTTTAAAGATAAACTAAATATATCAACTAATGTTAAATTTAAATAAATAAGTTCATTTCTAACTTTAAATTCTAAACGATTATCTCAGTCAATTTTTTCATTAATTTTTAATAAACGAAAATTTCTCCACCCAGATGAGATTCGAACTCTAAACCTAAAGGTCGTGAGTTCGAATCTCATCTGGGTAGAGAAATTTTCGTTTATTAAAAATTAATGAATGAAAATAATTTCTATCCTTGTGCGATCGGTACTCACCGGAGGGACCGCAGACGTTCGGATACAATTAGCGTCTCTTATCAAAGACAATGACGTGAACTTTGCTAAGTATCAAGACAATTAATCTACACACACACACACACACACACACACACACACACACACACACACTACACTAGGTACCTGACTGTACCAAGCCAATGATCATAGTTGTCGAGGCATTAACTCAATAATAATAATAATTTTATAACCATAAATTTTTATAAACTACCCTTTACAAGTTTTGTTTTTTTTTTGTGAAGCAAAAACTATACTTAAGTTTGTACATATGTATGTTATAAAAAAATTCCAAATTTTTCGATTTTTTAACATTGTTTTTAAATTTATTTTGTGTACTAACATTGTATTACTAACAATAGTAATTTGTACTTTGAGAAAAGATGTCATTTCGATAGAAAATTTAATACTTAATACTTAACACAAAAATCTCCTATAACATATATGCCAGCCAATAATGATATAACATGACAGAATCGCTGGTGATATTTTTATTACATTAACACGGATTTAAGCCATACACACACCTGGAAGGGGAAAATCCATTCATCAACGTTACCTACGGTATTAAAAGCATTGAACTCTGGTGGGGTTTATTCTGTGTTATCGAGCCCTAGGTGACTTGATAGGATAAAGCATCTCCCAAAAATTTTCGAACACACCTGGACGTCGAGAGTAGTAGAACTTTCTACATGGTCTTATATAGATGTTCATTTATACCCAGTTTTACGTTTTCTAGGTTCTTTGGAATGACCCCGGTAGTAGAGGGTATCGTCTGAATACGTTTCATTCTTCATTGTATATTTAACACGCAGATTATTCTTGTTAGGTATCACCACAAGTGTTGTTTGTCTAGTTACTTTATTAATAGTATAAAATCTGGTATATTACGTGCCACTGGTTGGTCTGTGAGCAGAAAAGAATAAGAGACTCCTGGCAACTCCTGACTCGAAAACTAGGGAATACCTTCAATAAAACTCTTTTGCACAAGATTTTCAACAGGCCTATCATCGAATACAAGACGTGTGTCTACCTCTGCCTACCAAATCCTCGTCAAAACCTTATGAAACGAGAAAATTATCAGAAAATGCATGAGAAAACGTGCAGATTATCCGTTAGCACTAATTCACCAAATTGCGAATATAACATCAATAAATGACATAGTCCAACCTCTCAACAACAGAGCTAAGTCAACTTTAAGGACTCCCTATCACCGTCGAGCGCATACTCACCAGGCTCTCCCTAAAGAAAGTTCCATTTCCTCCAGCCAAGCTTTTACGCTTTGCTGGCAACACACTTCCTTATGAGTACTACGATATCCTCGAAGAAACTCCCCTCAAATATCGCAGATAAATTAACTGCACGCAAAAAACGCTAATTCAGAGCCGTTCCTAAGCCGTTCTAGAGCTGGTAATACCGGAGGTCCTTCTGATCATGGCTTGGTTGCCTAATCTAAATTCTCCCTCATAGCGCTCCTTTTTATATCACCACCATCTAAGCCCCGCTCTATAGCTGCATACCACTCCAAAATAATGGACCCGCAACTAACGTTGCTCGCCTTTCTCAAAAGCTCTCGCAAAAAAGGGAGCTGTCCCTCTTTGAAGAAGCGCAAGCTTAAACAAGGTTCTAATTATCTTGGGTATAATTGATCCTTCAGTATTAAATAGATATTTCCCTAATAATGATATTTCCTGCGCACTAGAAATCGGATGATTAATTAATTACATTCACTATTAATATCAGTATTAGTTTAATAAATTAAAAATATTGATAGTTTTATTTACTATGGAACTATAAGCTTGTCTACGAGGTTCCTATCGGTAAAAGTAATTAAATAAAATCTAGAACCCAAGATGACCTTTATGATAAATCTGAATATTTTGCTACCACATGGGGAGATTGAAGACTATGCTGTGTTACGATCAACCTCGGGGTCAATTTTTCGAAATAGTTAAAAAATTCTACGTTTAATTATGGTTATCAGCAATTAGGATAACTAAAAAAAGAACTTTGCGTGCTGTTACAATATAGATAATAGTTTATACAATCAACGAATACTTTATTTATCAGTCGCGAATCAGTTTTTTGAAAACACTGTTCTTTGCTTATCTTACTATAAATTAGTCTAGAAATAATGCCTCGTTTTAACAAACACTCAATTTTAGCACTCTTTTTTTAAATCTATTGGACATTAACTTATTTGTTACAATAGCCTTTGGTAGCTTTTGTAAGTTCGTCATCAAATTCTGAAGATATAATGACCACGTATCATCGGTTTTGACTACTTGGTGACTCAATCCATCATTTGTGGACCACTAATTACTTTGAATACTTTATATTTTGGGAATAAACTACAATGGCTGTCATTAAACTGATACGTTTCTTGTTTTGACCTTTTTATTTTCAACCCGGAAATTTATCCTGCTTATCGAGGTTCGATTATATTTTTTCGCAATGTTTAAACATATTTATGTTGGATAAGCAGACAAATCGAATGTTTAAATATATTATATTAAAAATCAATATATTATTGAATAAGTTAAGGCTAAACATTATATGACACGGATTCTTGAAGAGGTCAGACAAATATACACATATTAAAACAGTTTGAAAAAAAAAAGCGTAATTAGAAATACTAATGGTTTAACACTTTACTAATCTTTTATCAATCGCATATTTCATAACAGAATTTAGTTATTGATTGCAAATAATTTATTAGAATAACAATAGTTTATAAAGACATTGTCCGTTACTAATATTTATACTAACACAAACGACCACAAACAATCGTCTATCTGACAATTTTTTTTTGTAAGAAAAATGGTATTTCTTGTAGCATCTTATTCAATTTACTATTTTTACTAGGAATAAGCTACAATTTTACTTTAAAATTTATTTTTAATATTCTTAATAATATATTATATAATATATTCTTCAAAAAGTTTATTTTGACGTTCCGATTTCCACTTCCACAAAAATCGTATTTTAACTTAATTTTGTTTAATTTTTAAAAGATTTATTTTAATGTAAAACTACGGCGTATTTACAATAAAAAGTAGTGTAAATACAATATTTTTAGTATTAGAACAACACAAATGAAGCCACATTTACTACAGACACATTGAGTTTTTGATACTGCAAATTTTTTTTACCACTCTGACGAGCCAAAATGAAAAGTGATCAATACTGTCGAAGCGAATGTTATCGTTTTTTCCAATGCAAGAAGTGATTGTTGCGGTGGACTTGATTTGTGATCTTGATGTTAAAGGTCGGCCAAGCACACATTTTCAACGAAAGCAACAGTAATTTGTTCTCTGAATTCTGGTCTTCTTCTTCGTGCGACTAGGATTACTCCTGTTTGTACTGACTGTACATTATCTTTCCACCTTTTTGGCGGCCTTCCAACGGGTATTCTGCTATACGGTTTGTTGTTTTTACAGATGTTCGCTAATCTATCTGGTCTCATTCGGTTTACGCGTTCGCTCCAGTTTTTTTTTTCTTCTTGTTTTTATCCACCTGTTAATATTTTGAATTTTGCATTGTTCGCGTATACTTCTGTTGGTCTGTCTCTTGATGTGCCCGCTATTGAACTTAATATTTTCATTTCGATATTGTTGATTTGTTGTTTTGTCTTTCTTGTATCGGTCCTTGTCTGCGTTGCATATGTTAGGATTGGTCTTACTGTTGTCTTGTATACTTTCATTTTGCTTTCCGTGGTCAGATATTTGTTTCTCCATATGGTTTCTCGGAGGCAACCACTTACTCTTGCCGCTTTTGATGCTTGCCTTGTGGTCTCTGTTCTTATATCCCTGTCACTAGTGATCTGTACTCCTAAGTAATTGAATTACATTACTTGAATTTAGTGTTGCCCAAATGCAAGAACAAGAAGAGACTTAGACAGTCTTGGTCTGGTCTTGCACCAATATACCTGGTCTTGGTCTTGGTATTGCGCTCCCAGTCTTGGTCTTGGTCTTGCAACAAGAGTCTTGCAGGTCTTGCAAATACCCATTAACCTATTGCTATTTATTAAACTTGACTGTATTTTAAAGGACATTATTTGTCTAGAAAGGGATTGGTGGACCCTCACCTTATATGAAATGGAATAAAATAGTTATATAATTTGCAATTTATTTAAATAAAAAATAAAATACAACACAGTGCACAATAGACTTTTACATTACTGATACTTTATATTTATTCCTTTGACCAAGAATTAATACAAAGTAACCATCTGGCTGACTCATCACTTAACCTATTTCTATGTTTTCTAATTACTAACGATGCTTTAGAAAATAATCTCTCAGCAGGTACTGAAGTTGCTGGTATTAAAAGAAAATCACGGGTCATCTTCGATAAAGTCGGATATTCTGTCTCATGCGTCCTCCACCACTCTAAAATGTTTTCCGAGTTAGCGGCTCTGGGTTTACTTAGGTACTCCTCCAACTCGTCAATAACTAAGCCTTGATGACAAGATCCAGATAAAGTCGAGGAGCATTCATACAGTTTCATAAAGTCTATTAAGTCTTCATCTTCATCATATTCAGATACTTTCTTTTCATTTCTTGGTGATTCTAGAGATTTATTTACTGGGTGAGTTTATATTCTTGAGTTTTAATTTCGAGTTTCGTATGCTCCAAACGTCAAAGTCTGAGCCTTATGCCTTGGGCCTAAAATTAAAGAGATACAATAAATCCAGTTGCTCTTCTTATAATGTTTAAGCATTTTGTCTCGAGCTGCTTGAAAACCAAGAATGAGCCTTTTATCCACTTCAGATCGATTAGGTTTCTCATCTAATTGTTTTACGATGGATTCAATTTTATCGAGCAAGAGATTGAATGATACAATCACTAGTGGTAGTGTAACATATTTTTCTCCACCAAGTTTGTTGACAAAAGTTTAAAGTTTATTAGAAACTTATGTACTTTTTCGAGTGTTTGCCATTCACTATCTGTGATGTTAAAATCGTTCAATTGTCCGTTTCATTGTCAGTTTTACTGTATAATGCTAAGGTATTTAATAGATCTTGTATGTATCTTGTACCGAATAAAAAACCGAGAATTATTATCGTTACTTCGTTACTTTTAATATATCGGTATTTTGTTTACACTGTAATCGGCATTATCTCTTTGTTTGTTTATCTCGTTACTTTTGAATATTAGCCGCATTCTTTCAGCAAATTTTGAATGGTATCATCGCATACTCAGCAAAAAAGATGTTTAGTCTTAGCCGATAAGATTTGTGGTATTTAAATTCCTCGTAACTAAATTATAAGAAAAAAATATGCTAACCTAATTATATTTTTTATCAACTAAGGTGATACATTTTTAAAAAGTTTCGATACGATATTACTGTCGGCGTCGCAAAGCAAAGATATTATTTTATTATTAGAAGGGGCTATTCTCAAAATCTGGACAATTAATTTCAGAGTGAAGAAGTAGTGTGCTGGGAAAGAATGTACAAAATATTTTATTTTTAGATTGTAATTATGACCTCTGAGTACGTGTCAAATTTTTAAGTGTTCTTGTAATGAATATTTTGATTCGCTATGTATGTTTATGGTATTTTTCGTAATGCACAAGTCAAATTTTCCAAATTTTTGGTAATACTTCTTTGCGTCTCATAGAGTCTCTAAGCATAAACCCGAACTATTATACTCCTTCAAACCACACTCAGTCCTAACTGCAAGACGCAAGAGTCTCGCAGGCTTAGTCTTGTTCTTGCTCAAGTCTTGCACGGTTAGTCTTGGTCTTGGTCTTACAAAAATTAGGCAGTCTTGTCTCTCCAAAAACGCAAGAACAAGACCAAGACTGCAAGACCAAGACCGATTTTAGGCAACACTACTTGAATTCTGGTAGCTGTAACAAATTTTCATGTTCTGCTAATGTATTGCCCAAATCATTGCATTTTCAGCATGTATGCGACCGTACAAAAATATAAGCGTTCGTTGCAGCCATATCGATCAAGTGGTAGAAAATTTGAACCTTTGCACTTCGCTCTAATGTGGTAACGACCCATCAATCCATCAGATGGACTCCTCCCACATGCCTGTTGTATTCGCGAATGATCTGCAGACACTCGATTTCAATGTATTTCTTCTTCTTTCGACCATATTGTCGTACTTTTGAAATTTTTTTACTTAGACTTACTCTCAAAAACGGCTCAATGCCAACGTAAGTCGATGCCAGTCGTACGTTCTTGGTATCTTTTCATAAAATTGTGCTGAAATCAACACCGTACGTAGAGCCAACATATTATAACAGAATATCCTCTTTCTTCACCTTTGATATTCTTATTTAACGGAAGCTTGCAGTTTGGGTTTCTATTTGTCCCTATTGTACCAAAGCTATAGATTCCTTTGCATGTAAATAAACCAACAAACACAAGGCCTGACCAAAGTACCAGAATCTTACATTATAGTTAATGGCGAATGGAGTCGTTTCATCGGCTTAAAAACTTGCTGCATGTGTGGCATCGGCGGCTGAAGTAAATGGAATTGCTTTCCTAGATGTAAATGGCTCCGCCTCATCCTTTTCTTAAGATTCGGCACATTTATCGGCTTCGATTTGCACCGCCGGCCGTTGTCATTATTCTTTTATGTCACTTATATTTAGAGACATGTTCACGTTTTGAATAAATTAATCACTTTTTCACATGCTTGCATTTCACGAATACACTGTGTAATAATGCCATCTGAAGCGATTTAATCCGGCTCGTAATCTGGGTTGATGTCTGACTCACTCACCTTCTGACGAGTCCATAAGTTCGTGGATTTCATCGTCGGTCATTAACGACAAACCAAATTTTTTTCTTTCTCCAGTTGTTAGTGCCTGCCATTTCCAGAAGCAAAATAAGTGATGCAACGTTGGGAAACAATAGCGTAACAAATTCAGACGAAACTTCACATAAACAGGCAAGGCGTCCCTCAGGGTACCCTTTCTTTTTTCCTTTCTAAAGCATAATCTAAATATTTTGATTTGTAGTAATTCCAATATAGACTTAAACTCGAAGCCGAAAGCACACATAAAAAAATGCTTTCACTAAATTCAGATTATTTGCAGTACTTATCAAAATTTTACTTCGAAAAAATTTGAAATGAGAGAAAACTATTATTGTTCTGCGTTCACCTCGATCTGTTGTACAACACTGAGGAGAAATGAAAAAAGATACTATGTAGTGAATTTAGAATAGGTTTGAAAAATCTCTAGAGAACTAGTGGGGAAGATTCAAAACCGTTTGCGGCTACATGAATGTTACCTGTGGCTTAGATAATGGAGCGATGGAGCCCTACAAGGACCTCTTACTAGTTAGAGAGTTGAGGGATTTACTTACTACTGATTTGAATGGATAAAAAAATTGCTACAAGAACACAAAACGATAGAAACTAAATACTTGAATTTTTATGAAAGAATAAATAAGCAGGCATACTGACATACCATCTTCAACTAGATATTTAAATTAAGTTTAACAAATACGATGGTTTTGTCTTCTTCTTTTTCTTTTGGTGCCTATCCTTTGTGGAAGTTGGCAATCACGTTGGTCCATACTACTTTGTTGACAGCTGTTCTAAATAGATGTATGGAAGGCATTCCTGCCCACTGTCTGATGTTCTTCAACCACGATGTCCTTCTGCGCCCTTGAGATCTTTTGCCTTCTATCTTGCCTTGTAAAATTAGTTGATACTTCT